>OZ020308.1:1533842-2101344 GCA_963971305.1 Arcuatula senhousia | reverse complement strand
GTGCTTGGGATCAAACTCGCCGATTTTAAGGCAAAAGTTCCACTTTTTGTCGCCTCGTGGTCTCTCCTGCTGTTTCCTTCTAGCCATGACCAGTGGACGGCCTATTCCCCAACCTCCAAATGGATCTAACTCATTGAAGATGTCGTCAAAGTCATTTTGTCTGTTCCAAAGTACTGGTACAAAAGCCATTTGTTTCCGTCGGTATAGTAGCCTAGTTTTCTTTGCAATCACTAATTTAATTTAAACGTGATATATTTGTATTCTGATTTCGATTTTGTTTTACTCTGCTTTTATACATCGCAACTTCAGGTTCGAGAAATTACTGTCCGTTACATATTAGTTACATATTATGTACACTTTAATATTAAGTTTTCTCGAGTTTTCCAGAAGTAGCTTAAAATATCCAAAAGAACAATTTATTTTTATCTAGTACATTCGATAATCATGAGTTATCATTCGTTTGTAAGAAAACTTCCGAAACAATCGAACAATCTTGATATAAATAAATTATGCATTTGGAATTTATATGAATATTTTTAGAAACAAAGAAAACTCGAGAAAAATCTTAGTGACAGGTAGCAATTTCCAGAATTAGTGTTTTGTGGTATAAAAGCAACGCAAAATTGATTAATCGCTAGAAACCAAATAAGCAACTACTTCGTTGAAAGAGGGTGGTAAATATCAAATCAAATCAATTTCTTACATTCGTGCTAAAGTACGTGAAATTAAAACTGTTGTTAAATATGGCATTTATACCAATTCTATGGAGCAGACAAAACGATTATGGTGGTGATGGTTTTGGCCAGATGGCCCCTTTTGGTGGATGGGGATTCGGTCGCCCACTTCTGGTCGCGACAAACCGACGACAAGAGAGGCCACAATCCGACAAATGGAACTTTAACCTTAAAATTGGCGACTTTGATCCACAACATGTCAAAGTGAAAGTAGATAATGGTAAGTACATATGCACATCTATTTAGGTGATTTACATACAATACGAAAAGGTTTTTTATTCGAAAACAAAACTTAATGGCAGATCCGAATATAGTGCTAGGATCAGAACCCCTGGCCTCGTATCATTGGAAAATTTTATTTTGTGCAATTTTTGTCCTTTCTTGGCCAGACCCCCTCGCCCTGAAATCGAACTCAATTCATTTTTCGAATATTTATGGATCCGTCTCTGTGCAGCCCATATGATAACCAATTCTATTGTCATAAAAAGATGTAATAAACAATATGAAAACTAACAAGAATATGTCTAACGGACATACTGCCCATTCTTGCAACATTCGGGATGGGCGGACGGACGAACGGACCCAAGCATCGTATGCCCCGCATTTTCGTAGATGGGGCATAAAACATTCCATTTCATAAATTGTGGTCACAATCAGCAAAGATATTGGTCTAAGAGAGAACAACGAGCCGTTTTTAATCTCAAGCGTCAACAAAATGTATAGTAAAATTTCATCTCTAAACATTGATACTGAAAGAATGTTCAATATTTTCTATTCTAGGAAAAGTCATTATATCTGCTAAGTATACAGATGGTAACGATGAATGGGGAGATACTGTAGAAAGAAGAAGGACGGTAACTCTTCCAGACAACGTTGACCCTGATAAAGTTCACAGCTACATACGTTCTGATGGCTCGCTGATGTTAGAAGCTCCATACAAACAGGCAGAAGAAAAACAGATAGCTGTGGTGCCGTGTGAAAGTGGTGCAGTCATGCCAAGTGACAATCAAAGCAACTCAATGAAATTCCACGTTGGAAATTTTAATCCAGAGGAAGTTAAAGTGAGTTGTAAAGATGGCGTTTTAACTGCTCACGGAGAGCGACAGAGATCGGAAGATGGGCATGAAGTTAAGGAATATTTCTGGCGTCAGATGACGGTACCTAGTTCTGTAGATGGTAAAAACATTCAGTGCTTTAGAGATAAAGATGGCAATCTGACCATCCGTGCTCCAAAAACTGAGGATGTCAACATGGAGAAATAACTTAATGAATGTTTATCATTTTCATGCTCATTATTGTCAAATACCTCATTTTTCATCAGCATGTGGACATTTGGAAATAACAGACTTACTCAAGTGAAATGTTCATTTTATTATTTTTCGTATCTTAAAGCCATAGCAGTATTGCTTTTATTTGATTTATTTATATTATATTTTACATTGTGTCTTTTTTTGTCAATGTTAATTTGGTGCTAATTAAACATATTATGATACTAAGGACTGTGTTTTGAATTTTCATTACAAGGTAATCAGTACCAATTTCCATATTTTATATTGAAATTGCGTGTTAAATACATCTTGACAACAATGTTTTAAATGCCACATCGAATAAGATAGTAATTGAAAACATTCGAATGTTAAAAACCATAAAACAATGACTAAGATGAAGCCAGCAGACATCGAAGTCCTAGAAAAAAAACTATTAAACTGGGACAACAGCTACCATGCAAGCGTCAAACACTGGTGATCTGAGAGGGTTAGCAGTTTCTGCTTGTTGCCAAACCTCCGTCGCTTTGCTAGCTAATCGGGTGAAGGATGATATTACTAATCTTTGTTCAAACCAACATCTGTGATGAGCCTACAGTTAATTTCCGTGTTTATTATAAATACCGGTATACCCTATGAAGCAGAGAAGTACCATGAAGGGGGGGCATTCGAGTGTTAAAAGTCCCCTAAGGAGTAAAACACACAAAACACCAGAAAAACAATGAACAACGCAAACCTAAGTCGAAACATGAATACATTCAGCAGTTCCGGTGTTCTATTGTAGATTTCCCCCCATGCCAGTTTTTCCGTGGGGAAAATCTGGATCAGTCCTGTTTTCCCCCTTTATAAGCAACAAGCTCATTTTCCCCCCTCACGATGTTCACGATGAAATAAAAAAATCGATATTTCCATACTTCAAGCGATTTAGGGGGAGCTGTGTTTTAATACGAGATAAATAGACAGACACACAGACTGGGTGGCTACTGTATACTCACAAACTGTGTTGCAATGGCATGGGTGAAAAACAGCCAACAGTCCTCAATGTGACTAGTGTTTGATGCTGGCTGTTTTGCAATCAACATTTATTGCAGTATTAATCACATTAGGGTTGTGAGAAACACAACAAAATTTTAACAGAAAGTATATCAACAAGAGGCTCCCAGGAGCCTGAATCGCTCATCTGACTCAAATGTCTTTTTTTACAGTTAAAGGGCTATAACTTCAATATTCGGGGTCATCTGACAACATCAATTAATTTAATACATTCAAGTGTATAGTTCAATTAGCTGAACATTTTAGCAATACAACTTTGATCCTATTATATAGATTTTGTAGATCTTGGTGTGCTTAACAAAATGCAATTCAAATTTCTCAAATATCTTTAATAGATAATCGAACAAGAAAGCCAAATCCAGCACCGAGGATATCGACCATGTGCAGTACAAGGAAACCTGGTGTTTTAAACAATTTTGAATCTAACAACCGGAAATTTCAACGACACAATAGTATTACTTAATTGATAAATTCGTGTCAGACAAGTCTGACGACCAGACTTGTGATTACCCTCGGGGACCTCTGGTCCACCAGCAGCGGTTATCGACCCAGGCTGAGTGGTTTCAAAATAAAAATACCAAAACGGGTATAAATATTTCATTTTCATAAGAAAAGTTGTATAAATCATGTTAAAGCTACATTTTCCATAAACAATCACAGACTGGTAAGACTGATCTACTGAAAAGCTAAAATATACCAAACATCAAAGGGGGAAAACTGGCATGGGGGAAAATCTACAATATGTATACGTATTGTCATTTTTCCTAGGGGGAATGACAATGACAATGATCCAG
Source organism: Arcuatula senhousia (assembly GCA_963971305.1). Classification (NCBI taxonomy): domain Eukaryota; kingdom Metazoa; phylum Mollusca; class Bivalvia; order Mytilida; family Mytilidae; genus Arcuatula; species Arcuatula senhousia. The sequence goes on along the minus strand of OZ020308.1, from coordinate 2,097,498 downwards.
TTTTTCCGCCGGGGGGAAAAACTAGATCGATCCAGATTTTCCGGGGGGGAAACTGGCATGGGGGAAAAATGGCAATAAAACACCGGAACGTAAACAGTTCCTGCTTGCTGCAACACGGTTTATTCAGATTTTTACAAGGAATCCAATGAAAAAAGATTTTGAAAATTGGACTAAAAAAGAAGATTTTTTAAAATTGAATGAATAATAAACATTCTACATCAGTTTGTCTATACACCCATTTTAGCCCCTTGAACCCATTTTCCTAAATAGAAGGGGCCACAAACCTTAAATTCAATACCAACATTCATTAAGTGTATATAATCATCATATTAAAACTTCATAACAATTGGCTGGCCCCCTAAAATATTGGTGTAAGACTATTTACGTTGACAAACTTTTAAAAATGATGTTTTTTGCCCCTTTGACCCCTATTTTCTCAAAAATGGTTAAAGATATTACAAATCAGATTGACAGACGCAGTCAGCGATTTTTACAAGGATTCCAATAAAAAAAGATTTTGAAAATTGGACCACAAATGAAAAAGTCGATTTTTTGGGTGTGCCCCCTTTTTGACCCCCTATAGCAATGTCACGGTGCAATATTTATCGAAACCATTGACATATTAAGTTGACAGAGTTTAATGATGAATTCAATAAAAAAAGAATTTTCAAAATTGAATGAATAATAAACATTCTACAACAGTTTTGTCATTACACCCATTTTAGCCCCTTTTGATCTGTTTTTTTTAAACAGCAGGGTTCACAAACACCAAATTCAATACGAACATTTCTTTAGTGGATATAATCATCATATTAAAACTTCATAACAATTGGCTGGACCACTACAACTTATTTTTTAGTTTATAACTTTTTGCCTAAACAGACTTTTAAAAATGGTGTTTTTGCCCCTTTGACCCCTAATTTAAAAAAATTAAATGAATAACAAACATTCTACAACAGTTTTGTCAATACATCCGATTTAACCCCTTTTGGCCCTTTTTTCTACAGTAAGGGCCACAAACCCCAAATACAATACCAACCTTCCTTTAGTAGTTCCAAATATCATATCAAAATTTTATAACAATTGGTCAACCACAACTTAAGTTATTGCACGGAAACCAAAGTGTCAACAGACGACGACGATAACGACATCGCCATAACATAATAAGATCGCAAAAATTTTGCGGTCGTATAAAAACCGCGTATTTGTCATTGTCGTCCGTCAAAAAGTGTTAAGGAAGACAACAACCGAGGAATTTGTTAGATTGTGTCCAAGACTTGATGCTCCATCTAGGAAATCAGAATACAAATCCACTAGCCTTAGAATAACGAATCATTTGCGAAACATAAACACATATTTCCAAAGTGGCTTGAACGGACGGAATATTGCTACACAAAACCTTGATGATGGTAAAGTTGAGTCATCACGGCTTTAACATATCTGTACAAAGATTTAAGTGAATCTGCATTTCTTTGGGATATATTCAATTCAATTCAATTCCAATTTGGTCCCACCGGGGGCATTTACAATAAACAAGTATGATTATGATACATGTAACAAGTGACAGATCTACATTGTTACAAATATAGTGGCAATTTTACATTAATAGCCATTGTCTATATAGAGAAAATACAAAAAAAAAACAATAAGACTCAACACAGACATTGTGAAGAATATAAAAAACAAGAGGCTCCCAGGAGCCTGAATCGCTCACCTGGTCTTGATGTTGACCCTATACTTTTGTAGAGCTAAATGAGCTGAACATTTAAGCAAGCAACAGCTAATCTCTATCTGCAATAGTTTTCATTCTGTAGGCCAAAAACATGAAAAATCACTTTTTTCAGGGGCCGTAACCCCTATAAGGGGTCATCTGACAACTTCAACCCTGTGGAGAATTTTGTAGAGCTATATGAGCTGAACATTTAAGCAAGCAACAGCTAATCTCTATCTGCAATAGTTTTCATTCTGTAGGCCAAAAACATGAAAAATGGCTATTTTTCAGGGGCCGTAACCCCTATAAGGGGTCATCTGACAACTTCGACCCTATGAAGAATTTTGTAGAGCTAAATGGGCTGAACATTTAAGCAAGCAACAGCTAATCTCTATCTGCAATAGTTTTCATTCTGTAGGCCAAAAACATGAAAAATCACTTTTTTCAAGGGCCGTAACCCCTATAAGGGATCATCTGACAACTTCGACCCTGTGGAGAATTTTGTAGAGCTAAATGAGCTGAACATTTAAGCAAGCAACAGCTAATCTCTATCTGCAATAGTTTTCATTCTGTAGGCCAAAAACATGAAAAATTGCTATTTTTCAGGGGCTGTAACCCCTATAAGGGGTCATCTGACAACTTCAACCCTAAGAAGAATTTTGTAGAGCTAAATGGGCTGAACATTTAAGCAAGCAACAGCTAATCTCTATCTGCAATAGTTTTCATTCTGAAGGACAAAAACATGAAAAATCGCTATTTTTCAGGGGCCGTAACCCCTATAAGGGGTCATCTGACAACTTCGACCCTATGGAGAATTTTGTAAAGCTAAATGAGCTGAACATTTAAGCAAGCAACAACTTATCTCTATCTGCAATAGTTTTCATTCTGTAGGCCAAAAACATGAAAAATCGCTATTTTTCAGGGGTCGTAACCCCTATAAGGAGTCATCTGACAACTTCGACCCTATGGAGAATTTCGTAGAGCTAAATGAGCTGAACATTTAAGCAAGCAACAGCTAATCTCTATCTGCAATAGTTTTCATTCTGTAGGCCAAAAACATGAAAAATGGCTATTTTTCACCTTTAAGGGGCCGTAACCCCTATAAGGGGTCATCTGACAACTTCGACCCTATGAAGACTTTTGTAGAGTTAAATGAGCTGAACATTTAAGCAAGCAACAGCTAATCTCTATCTGCAATAGTTTTCACCTTTAAAGGGCCGTAACCCCTATAAGGGGTCATCTGACAACTTTGACCAAATGGAGACTTTTGTAGAGCTTTTGATGCTGAATCAGTAGCGTGGCCTCAGATTTCCTCTATCTCTTATACTTTTTGATTTATAAGCCAAAAACAGTAGTCTGACCCCCCTAGTCTATTTTTAGTAACGGCGGCCATGTTTTTTATCGGATCAAAAATCAAAACACAAGTTTGGTGCAGGACACCCTAAGGATCATTCATACCAAGTTTCATTAAATTCTGTTTGGTAGTTTCAGAGGAGAAGATTTTTGAAAAATTGTTAACAGACGACGACGACAGACGACGACGACGACAGACGACGACGACAGACGACGACGGACGCCAAGTGATGGTAATAGCTCACATGGACCTTCGGTCCAGGTGAGCTAAAAAATGACTAAATTGGCAGCTAGAGCAGATCAGGAGTGTTTCAATCATTAATAGCTACATTTGTACCTTGTTGCGGTTGAGGATGTATATTTGCATGATTTAAATGAACAATATTAACTAGTAAGTTCAACACTTAATAGATCAGTGCAGAAAGACTTTTTCTGACCACAGTGGGCACCAAAGGACGGTGCTTCAGGATATATGAGATACAAAATTTCACCTTACTCAGGATTGTATAATGGAAGGACATGCTCAATACGGAAGGTGAGAAAAGCACGCATTGGCCTACAATTTGTGGCAAATAGGATGCCGATTGTCACAAGTTGCATTTTAAGAAAATTGTTCATTTACAACTTTTTTTTGCATCTGGGTTAGGATACTTTATGCCAAATAGAAACCATTTATTAAATTATTTTATTATTTTTTCATTGTACTGTACCTTTCAATTATCTATTGCCTTTTGACGTTTCTATATCTATAGGCACAGGGCTTAACACCATCAGTCAGAATGTCGGGTGCAGTTTATACAACTAACAGCTAATCTGGCATCATTCAAAGAGTCTTTTAGTTTCAAGGTATAAAGTCACTATTTTGATTGCTTGACATCACTTACAAATAACTTTAGCTTTTTTTTTAATATAAATCTTGTTTTAGTAAGTCAACCTAAACGTGTGTCTGTACTAATTCATAACACAAATTTCTGCAAGATACATGTAGTACTGAACTGGCTGTGGCCAAGGAAGACAAAATGGACTTCTGTATGTATATATATATTTAATTTCCCAACAAAGATGTCTCCCACAACATTTTAATACACATTATACCACGAGGCTTCAATATTCGGCCATTTTAAAAATGACAAAAAAAACTTTGAAATATTATAAAACTTGTCATATGTACATCTCATATCACTCCTTAGAATACTTAGCAAGTTTATTTTGAAATAAAAAATAAATATTATCCTGACCAGCTCTGTCAAATTTTCTAGATAAAAGTGTTGATTAAACTTGTCTCACCTGGTCCAAGTAAAATTCTGATAAAATAATCTTCATTTTTGTTTACTTTTCTTTAACAATTTTGCAATCATTTGCAATGGTTTCCTTATTAACCTGTTTTTAATAATTTTTTGTATCAAAAACTGATTTTTCATGATTAAAAATTAAGTTTTAACTGGCAAGTTAGTAATTGTTTGCTAATGATGTTCATTTCCTCCATGGACCTTAAGCATGTGGTCTGCATATCTGAAATTTAAAGCAAAACCAACTTATAAAAATGTGAAACTCAGTAAAATGGGGGGATTAATGCATAACAAGTTATTTCTTTCAACAACTGACTTAAACCCAATGATGAAAACTTAAGAAATGAAATTTTACTGTCTTGGATTCATATTTGACAATGAGATACATGAAATAGCACTTTATTAAACATGCTTAAAAAATCTTTAAAAAAAACATATAACCACATCATTGTAGTACCTTCATACTGATCTTATAACATCATGGAAATAAAGCATTGTCAAAAATAAATGTAGATTATAAGGTGAATGAATACTAAATTTTACAAACGCCATTGAACATTAAATAGGAATTCTATAAACTTACTTCTGGTGCCAATCAGCTGCCAAGTCCCTCTTGCATGATTCGGTGTGTGCCAGTTTATATAACACCTGAAACACAAATAACATACTAAAGTTTTTTATTCTTAAAAGGGTGTGACTGTGTCACCGTTACATACAAGTTCCAAGAAATACAACTCGTCAATTACTTGCATACAATTACATGTATATTGGATCAAAAGCAAACCTACATTCAGTGGTTGCGAGTTGGTATCAATCAATGTAATAGAAGCCTGAAACATTACTATAAAAATATCTTACCAAGTTGGTATTAATTTTTTTTTTATTCTATGCAATAAAAGCCCCAAACCATACAATTAAATATTTAAAACTTACCAAGAAGATGAGACTGTGGAGTAGTATGGTGTAGAAGAAAGTCACTGTTCTTGCTGTCTTATTTCCAAGGATAAATCGTCCCTGAAATTCAAATGAATTTTAGTTAACAACAAACCTTATTCCATGATAAAGTTGTGAAGATATACCAGAGACGTGATGAGGTTTGAGGTAAAGAAGCAACGAATAAAATGTAGAATTTTCACGTTCAGTCAGTGGAACTTTTTGAACGCCAAGGAAACAGCAAGAGTTTGATTCAGACAAGAGTTTCTGATTGTTACTGAATATGAAAAAAAAAGTTAAATTGAATTATCTGTCAATTAATTAACTGGGACTATGGTCATCGATGTGATTTGCTTGCTACAGCTAGCTTAACAGTACATACAATTTATAAGGCCTTACCATGCTTAATGTTATCTTATCGTAGGGTTTGAGATTCATGTATCGTCTTTGTTTTTCCTGCAATGACAAATATTGTTTCTCTATCATACACATTACTAAAGATATTATATACATTTAAAAAAAACCCTTATCTTATTTAATTACTACTCTGTCTTTACAGACCAAAGACATGAAAAATGTGAAAGATGCTTTTCTTCAAATCGAGAGACACCAGAAAGAACATTCCTTAAAACACATAAACAATCATATAAAAGGTGGAATAGATAACATGTAATGTACCAGTGGTGACTTTTTGCCCTCCTTCATTAGGCCAAGACGAAAAATATAATGTATTTGATTGAAATTTTCTTAAAAACACCAATAAAAGATTCACATCGGATAAAAAAAAAACAACAAGAGTAAACACTAAAGTATGTCTCGCCTATCGGCACCATCGAAATACCTAGTTATTTATCTATTCATTTATTAATTCTCCCCTGTGAGTGTTGCCTAGACATTTACCCCAACTCTCTGTATACCAAATATCAGATGCCTAGCTATAATACTTTTTAAGTTATTTATTTTCCACAAAGTCTTACAAAGGAGTTTATAGCATAAAAAAAGTCACAAAGTCACTTAAGCGTGAAATTTGAGTCAAGGTCACATGGCATGCTGACACTTAAATATGATCATTACCCAAACTGTCTGTATACCAAATATCAGATGCATATCTATCATACTTTTCAAGCAATTCACCGTCCACAAAAGTCTTACAAAAAAGTTTACGCCGCCGCCCCCACCGTTGCCGCCGGAAAGTAATACCTATGTCTCGCCTTCCGCGATTATTCGTCACAGGCGAGACGATAAAACTACAACAAATACATATATAAGCTTTGAAAAGATTCCTACATAGTGTTTATATCAAACAGGTATAAAAGGGGAATTTTGAATAGATACAAACTTTTCTGGAGAATTTGGTGAAGGGATCCAGTTTCTCCTCATAGTGTGATGCATATCTATGTTCTGTAGTATCGTCTCTGGTGGCTCCACTCTACGGAAATATAAGAATTTAAAGACAGTTATTCAAAATAACAATGAAATTAAAGTCAGAGATTGTTTTGCAATTAATAATAAGATCTTAGATCAATGAAGTGTATAAACAAGTTCAGCAGACTCTAGTCTTATACTCCAATTTCAGTCCTATAAACTTTGATTAGTGTTTACTTAGAACTACAAGATGATTTTTATTGCCATGAATTTTCGTTTTACTTTAACTCATGAATAGAAAACCAGCAAAAGTTGGAAAATCCATCAGGATTTTATTGACAGAGACAGGTAAAAGTAAAAAAAAGTTAGTACATCAGAATTTTCTGTAAATGTTGCCTTATATTTTAAGAAATTCTCTTGATGGTTCATCTATTGACGTACCTGTGGGTAGCTCTGTAAGAATCGTATTTTCTCATACAGCTTGACATTATCAGATCTAAGTTTGTCTATCTCATTCTGTAGTAATGTAACTTGTTGCTGCTGACCAAGTGTTTGCTGTGGTGAGAAAATATGGCTTTAGTTTAAATCATACTTTATACTTACCCCCCCCCAAAAGAAGGTACAACCGTTTGATCGGTTTAAGGCATAAAAGTAATATGTCAACATGCTCACAAACAAAACCAGTAGTATTGAGATAATGAAGTTTCAAAGGGCAATGGAATTGCAAAGCCAAAGATAAACGCAATGTTTTAAAAACTGTATACTAGTAACCAAAATCTAATCTCTTTACTCTAAGTGATAACTTTTCAACGTAGACATGCTGAAATTTCCCCCATGTTCGTTTATATACTCACTGCTTCTAGTTCCTGTGCCCGAAGTCTGTATCTCTCTCGTTGACTTTGTATGATGGGTAAAAGTGAGTCTGCTGCAGTCTTACTGGATGGGTCTATGGTAATGGCAACTGAAACAAACGTTTATGTCAGTCAGTTTCAATTTTCTTCGTCGATCATCCCAGTTCTGTAGTTTTGTTACTTTTATTTACTCAAATATGTTTACATTAGGCAAAGAAACACACCCGACTTGAGTCTGGTTTTGGTTTTAACAACTTTTATTGTACAATTTTAAGGCTTATCCATTATCTGCTTCTACACATGTATCAATCTTTTGAATCTGATAAGCTCTTAAATATACCTATCCCAACAATATTTTTGTGATCGTATGTTATCAATGATCCAAATGAGCAAAATCCGAACATGACACATACCTGGAGCGGCTACATCCTTGACAACCTCAGCAACCCTTTCAGCCTCACCACCAGGCGGCAGTACAGGTTGTCCTTCCGGTGTACCTCTGAACATGGACGACAAAGCATTGACGCTGCGTAGGTCTTCTTCTAGTTGGGAGATGAGCTGCTTCTGTTCCTGTGCTGTTTGGACTGCCTCTTGATATTCTACTTGAAGTTGTTTGTACTTGTCTAAGGAGCAACCAAGGTTTATAAAAATATGTAAAATAAACTTTCGATGGATATCATTTTCAGACAAACGTTAACTGTTTCTTGTATTGTTCATTGTCTTTTTTGTGCGTGTTTCATTTTAACATCATTATTATCAAAGCTTGAGGTGTAGGTAGAGTACATTATTAATCTTCAAGTTGTGTGCAGAATGTAAAATGCTTAATTATTTTTTTTGCATTATCATTGATGATTATTGTATATCTTTGTTTTTATTAACAGAAACTAATTTGTGTATTGTGTTTCTTAAAATATTTAGAATAAATATCGACTATCGAGTTTGTTTTAGCAGTTTTTAGAAAAGCAATTTATATTCACAATGACAATTCTGTGTATAGGTAGAAACAAAGAAAGTTGTAAAAGTCAGTCATGATAGGTTTTGAAGCATAATAACCCAATATTTCTAATAAAAAGTTTGCTTAGAAAGAATAAGCACCATATCAAATAAGTTGTACCGAGTTTTTGCAGTCCTTTATCTATCAATTAAATTCAAATTGTAAATATGTGTGATAGTACCACTGCCTGAGAGTGAAATCTTCGCAGGACAAGCAAGTTGGCCGATTACATTTTTGTAGTTAACGACATCACAATGAGTTCGGCTTGGCAGAGTAGTAAAAGGTTTGGACATCAGAGACAGTGATCCATCATACTTTTATGTGGATGAGGTTAAACAAAGAGTTTAACAAGAGATATATTGACGCAACTGTTTGTTTACGGTTCAGACGGTTGTATTTTGCTTAAGGGTCTTTGATTTTCAGCTGAGAATATCAGCCCGAGAAATGCTTGCTTCCATTAAGAGAGACACATTAAAAAAAAACAAACCCTATAATCATTTATTTGGGGTCTAAATTTTTTTTACTGAACTTTGTGCGGTATTACACTTAGTTTCGTGATGAACATAAGCTTGTTAATAAACTTGTTATATATTTGGTACTTGTGGTGATGTGGTAAAAAATACCAACACAAAACGGTGACAACCTTAAAATTGTGATTATGTTTAGGAAAATTAACAGCTTGAATCAACAAATGTGCAATAACAATATATTACATTTTGTTATTTAAGTGCCAATTTTATTTTGTATTTGCGGTTTCGGTGGTCTTACTTCATTTTAAATAAAGTAAAAATACAATGTAGTTGTAGATCGTCTAAAAGTTCAGGAGAATGCCTTTTAAAAGTACTTAAGCTTGCACGACACAACTAAAATCTTGTTTGATACAGTTGAGCAAACTTAGTTATTTTTCGCAAAGGTACAAATATATCTAGTAGTACATAATAAACAAGATCCGTGTGTCTAGTAAAGAGAACATGGTGCCGTTTCATATACCGATCGTTAGCCCCCCCCCCCATTTAATTTGCATGGACTAACGAGTACGTTAGTTAGCGATCACTTTATATGAAACGGCACCTAGAGAAATCGTTAGCTTAACGTGCACGTAAGCCCATTTAATTCGCATGGGATAACGAGCACGTTATATTAATAAGCGATCGCTTTAGGAAGCGTCACCCTGCGGATTTACCGTATAACAAGTAATTGAAATATGTTAAACGTCCAACGTTCTAATTAAAAAAAATATTTTTACAGTTTAGTGGGCTTGTTTTTTCTTCAGACAAATAGGTGAGAAATGTGCAATATTGCTTACCTAGATTAAAAGAATCGCACACTTGCTTTTTCCTTTAATCTAACATTTCATTTGATGATGTCCTTTCACCAAACTATCCTCGATTTTGAAACTATTTTCCCCTTCATATTCCAAAGCACTTTAGATAAAGGATACTACAGATTCTAGAAGATCGTTTCATTTTTGAATTTATATCGCAATCGACATGATCGACACACAAGAAAGGGCTTTGCGCAAAGCTCTACGACAAACGCGAAGACCTCATTTTTTAATGGTAAGCTTCAGCTTATGCAGTTGACGGATCGCAACTGATTTGTTATTCCAAAGCGTGTGAGGAACATTGTAGATTCCTTAATAGAGCATCACGTCATAAAAATTACAAACACAGGGTAATGTGGCTGCCCCGTTGTTTTCGTCGCTAAAGAAAATGTCCGGAAGACAACAAGTTCTTGCAGAAAACACGAAATTTCTATCAGATAATCATATGATAACAATGAAACAAAATGAAAATGTAGTCTACTAAGAGGACAATCAACCCCAAAAGAAGGCATTCCTGCTGAAACGTTTTAGCCGATATTTAAAATAATAAATAATCATATGTTTGTTTGACAGATCTAGTTTTAGTGTCCTCTACTGGATTTGACAAACACTAAATCGATGGTTGGCTACGTGACGGTCTGCAATAGCAAGCAGGAACAGCTAACTTTTCCATTTCACCAAAGTTCACTCTCGTTTCGACTTTAGTTCACATTACTGATTGCGGTGTGGTTGTAATGTTTTTATATGTTGTGCAGTTTGTATTTTCTGATGATCTTATGTCTACCGATGCCGTCTTAGCATTTTCGGACTTACATTTGATAACCCCTTTGGAACACATTTGCTTCTTGAACAAATAGTAAGGTGATCTACCATAAGTGGATGAGGTTTGCTCGAGTATGGAACGCCAAACACCAGACAGACACAAAACAAAGAGGGTTGCTCGAGTTGAGTGAGTGCTGAACACTAGACACTATACCAAGACGGTTGCTGGAGTAGTGTGAGTGCTGAACACCCGACACAATACCAAGAAAATTGCTCGAATAATGTGAGGGCTTAACACCAGATACAATACCAAGAGGGCTGCTTGAGTAGTGTGAGTCCTGAACACCAGCCACAATACCAACGGGGCTGCTCGAGTGGTGTGAGCGCAGAACACCAGACACAATACAATGAAGGTTGCTCAAGTAGTGTGAGCACTGAACATCAGACACAATACCATGAGGGTTGCTAAATTAGTGTGAGACACAATACCAAGAGGGTTGCTCGAGTAGTGTGAGACACAATACCAAGCTCGAGTAGTGTGAGACACAATACCAAGAGGGTTGCTCGAGTAGTGTGAGACACAATACCAAGCTCGAGTAATCTGAGACACAATACCAAGAGGGTTGCTCGAGTAGTGTGAGACACAATACCAAGAGGGTTGCTAAAGTAGTGTGAGCACTGAACATCAGACACAATACCAAGAGGGTTGCTCAAGTAGTGTGAGACACAATACCAAGAGGGTTGCTCAAGTAGTGTGAGCACTGAACATCAGACACAATACCAAGAGGGTTGCTCGAGTAGATTAGACTTAATACCAAGAGGGTTGCTCGAGTAGTGTGAGCGCTGAACATTAGACACAATACCATGAGGGTTGCTCGAGTAGATTAGACTAAATACCAAGAGGGTTACTCGAGTAGTGTTAGCGCTGAACATTAGACACAATACCAAGAGGGTTGCTCGAGTAGATTAGACTAAATACCAAGAGGGTTGCTCGAGTAGTGTGAGCGCTGAACATTAGACACAATACCATGAGGGTTGCTCGAGTAGATTAGACTAAATACCAAGAGGGTTACTCGAGTAGTGTTAGCGCTGAACATTAGACACAATACCAAGAGGGTTGCTCGAGTAGATTAGACTAAATACCAAGAGGGTTGCTCGAGTAGATTAGACTAAATACCAAGAGGGTTGCTCGAGTAGTGTGAGCCCTGGTCACAAGACACAATACCAAGAGGGTTGTTCAAGTAGTGTGAATGCTGAACATTAGACACAAAACTAAGAGAATTGCTCGTGTAGTGTGAACATTCTGAACACCAGACACTACACAAAGAAGGTTTCTCCAGTAGTGTGAGCGCTAATCACCAGACAAAATTCCAATAGGGTTAGCGCTAAACACTTGACACCAAACTTGCAGAATTGTTAGAGTAGTGTGAGCGATGAACATCAGAAATATTACCGAGAGGGTTGCTCTGAGCGCTGAACACCAGACATAATACCAATAGGGTTGCTAGAGTGGTGCTGAACACCAGACTTTAGTGGAAAGGAGTGATGAAGGCATTACGGTCATCTTAAAGTGTTGGTTGTAAAGTGCTTATAACTATGGAAAGAAGATAAAATGATCATCTGGTTGGATGAAATATGATTAAGGCTCTGCACTTCACTTTGGCTAAGGAAGCGGGTATCAATCAATTACACGTTTTCATCAATTAAAAACCTGTAATAGTAAGGTTTTTTTAAATTTTAGCTACCATGCAAAAGATCCATTTAAGCTAAACAATTACTTACTTTTAACGCAAGTTTCTTAAGTTTGGTTAATGATTAATTTAAACGTGTTTTAAAACTGTAGTGGTGGGCTAAACATCTACCAAAACCTAACCAAAAGTACTTATTACATAAAATGTATGACTGTATTAATGTCAAATAACAGATTGTACTAATAATTTACAACTAAAGGCGCAAAAACAATGTTCAAGTAATTAAAGTGCCACTTTTCCTTTATCTTTGTGGTTTCAGAGGTTTTGTAACCATTGTAAACAAAATGCATACAGTTCCTAAAAGCGTAAACATGTACATGAAGTAATTGTTTTAAAGCTAACATAGAAATGGGTCTTATTGTGTGTCTTTTGAATGAGTATGGTTACATATACTCTACATACTCTTCAATTGTATTCACTCCGACAGTTTTCAATGAGTATGATAACATACTCTACCCCTATAGAAAATTACGGTGCAACAGTAAAAACATATACAGAATAGTAAGATTTTATCGATGAGAAGAATGGAAACTACATGGCTTCATGGTATCTGTCAATAGCTTTCATAATCATTTGTGATTCTGTTTCTCTATGCAATGAAGACGACTTTGTAAAGACCAGATACATAAGGGTCTTTAACCTGAGCGCAAACCTGCATATCAAGAGTAACACCTATCGATTAATTGTATCGATAAGCAGTAAAAACCAAAGACTATCAATTGCCAGATGTATCATAGCATTTGTACTACATAAAGCATCCATTTAAGTTTGAACATGAAGTTATAATTTGTAAAGTCGTTAAAAGGCAAGACAAGCCAGTCGGTTGATGATATTCCTGGAGGAGCTCTTAAAAGTTTAGAAATTTAGTGAACACAGACCATGGCCACCTACAGCTGTTTAAGAAAAGTTCATTTGTAAGGTAGGTTCTTTGTTTCACCAATATTTAGGATTATTTATATCTGACATAAACCTTATAAACTGTCATCATCCAAACAACAATTTATAATCAAGACATTTATTTGCCTAATGATTTAATTTGGGGTTTTTAATGAATTCATACGTGTTAAACGATGACAAGTTACGCCTGACAAGTTTGAAAAGTCATTAATATTATGCCACGAATCATCATAAAAATTCATAATATGGTGGTAAACCCAAACGAATCAATTTGTCAAACCTGATTTGGACTCTCTGCTGTTCACTGGTGCATACTGAACTAAACTTTTTATATTTATATAAAAACATCACCATAAATAATAAGATGTTATTGTCTTTATCCATAATAAAGATATATTTAATATATGATTTCTAATGTCAGATGTACGGTCGATAAATTTTATACCTCTATAAATAATTTTAATGTTTAGCAAAATAGCCAACATCACTGGTAAGTTTAAAACAAACCTGGCTGAAAAATTAAAAGTGCTTGTCTCTTCATAGTGTGTAGCTTGCATGGTAGATCCCTTTTGGACAAATATCTTTTAGAAGAAAATCTTTAAAGATGTTTTTCAAAGTCTATGTTTGCAAATGTAAAAGTTCCAGACTATTTGTTCATTCTAAATATCTAGTATACAACATAAATTATTACCCTTTGTACAACATGAGTACCAGAGCTATGGACATTAACTAAGAACATACTAGCCAAATCCCTTGAGGAATCGGTAAAATAAGAAAGATTATTGCATTAAATGTGTCCAAACTGAGGTGCACAAATTTGACATTTTCAATGTTGGTTTTTGTGAGACGTCTTTGTTGACATTGATATATTGTACAAATGTCAGACAAGCAGTTGATGGGATTGAAAGGGGGGTTTGGCCTTTATATGACCAAGGATGGTGGCCAAGTACCAAGGGGAAGCAGTGGACTTAATATGACCATGGATGATGGCTGAGTAGCCAAAGTGGAGGTGTGGTCCTAATTTGGCCATGAATGGTGGTTGAGTAACAACAAATATTTAGATATAGTATATATAGAAAGATTTTTATTTCAATATTAAAGCACCTATAATATTTATCAACAGTAATACAAGTACATGTATTTTGAACAAGAATTGAATGCAAGGGTCACCTTTTTTACATATTTTCGTAACCTGTATGATAAAGCCATTGTTTTTAGTATTTCTGTTTAATGTTAACAGTCTAGGCAATATCAATTTTGTGAGAAAAAAATGGATTTTTGATTCTTTATAAAACTGAAGAAAACAGATTCTTTTTTTAATCTTAAGACTACATATGTATACATTATATTGTATTGTAGAAATAGCTATCATTTTATCTGAATTGACAACCTGATATACCATGACCATTTACCAAACATTATTAACCTATCATGCCTTATAATTTAGAATAAACAATTAATACAGAATAAATAGTAGCTTATTTCATTGAAAAATGTTTTACTAAAAAGACTGATTTAATTCTGCTTGTACATTCACTTGCAGTCAAAACTATACAATAATAGCCTAAAATGGTAAAACTGATTGTAAAACTAGATAAAATAATGAAAAGTAAAACTTTTGGCTTTTTAAGTCAATAACAAAAATTGTTCACTGACTAAAAGTGAGCTTTGGGCTTAAAACAATAGAAAAATAATTTTCATAAAAAGATTTTTTCAGACTTTTAAAATTAAAATGTCAATATCTTGGTTATGTATATCATTCAATAAAATATTACATTAAAATGCAACTGCATAACAAAAAAATAGTAGCATAAACAAATATAACAAGTAATGAATAATTAATATAAAATATGTTAATGAGCAGTGCAGTTGAACACATATATGTGCTGAATACATCTTGAGTGTATGTTGCTTATAAATATAATATATACTCATAATAATCTGTCAATGCCAATATCAACTTTTATTATTTACATGCAAACATTAGTTTACAAAAAGAGTCTACATTTTGTTTTAAAATTTTAGGTTTAAGGAGATTAATATACTTATAGTTTCTAACTGATTTCAATATACCCATACAAGTTCAAGAATTTCTGACAAAATAGAAGCTAAAAGTTTTTGTTTCATATTTCCTTTTGAAATTTTTCTAAACCAGACAAAAAGTAGTTTATATTTAGTTTTTCCTAAGCAGAAAAATTCTGTTGATTGTCCAAATATTTACATTTTTTTTTGTGGATTTCAATGTCTATTTTTAAAGCTTTGGTTAATTTTAAGGGATTTATATAAGATTATGATTAAAATCTAGAAAATCTACTTAACATAGTAAATTTTGATTCAATTTTATTTCTAAAATTCTTAACTTTTACCTATTAAAACATAGAATAAGAAAGTATTTTTTTGGTTTTTGATTTAATCTAGCTTACTGAATATCAGCTTAAAGTTTCCTCTATTGCACAAAAGCTAAACTCCTAAAAAACAAACATATTGCACAACAAAATAATTGCCTAAACTCTTGTAAGAAGAAATATTACAAAGCATGAAAAAGTTACAGAACAATTTTAACAACCAAATAAAGTAGCAGATCTGTCCTAAAAATGTCTATTTTTCAAGTATTTTTAAAAAGAAATTTGAAATTGCCACTATCGGTTTGACTCAAAACACTTACAAAAAAGAACACATGACTTTGACAAAAAGTATAGAATAACATATTGTAGAGATGCAAACATAATAGAAATTTGTGTCAAAATAAAATATATTTGGCTAATAATTCTCGATATATAATGTTACATACATATAGCACTGTAATCGCTACCAACTACGAACACAAAACATCGTCAAATATTGCACAAACAAAACCTGTACAACTTATAAACTTAACAAAAAATCTGTAGGCACTTAAAATGCTAAAAAAACAAAAAATAAAACAACTCAAATCTTAACAAACCTTAATTCTTTTTAATACAACAACCTTTTGTTGGAAATAATCGATAGCACCTAAATAACTAAAATATCAAGGTTATGACAGGATCACTAACAGAAATTTGAAAACTTTCAAAACTTTTTAAAAGATGTTCCGTTATCCGTTAAATTATGATCAGTACATAAACAAATTTAAAATCATATGTTAAAGAATTTTAAAGGTTATAAAAATTTTCAATGAAATAGTTAATGAAACAGTCAAATTAATTGATTTAGCTCCAATATTCTAATTGATGTTTTGATTTTTTTAAATCCTATTTTATTTCAAAATAACAAAATAATTTTTTGGTCTTCATGTATTGAAAGCATGTGTTTAAATACTTACATGCAGAGTAAGAATGGATGAATATTTGTAGATACATGTTTTGTAGATTTTATGATTGACCCAAGAATTCGTAAATTTAGAAAAAAAAAGGACTAAGAATTAGTTAATATAGAAAAAATAAACATATATAAGCAAGCTAGACTGTATAACTGAACACAACTCGTATCGAAATTATGACGAAAGTAAAATGCAAACTAAATATATAAATAATAAAATACCTACGAAGCAAGCTAGTTATATATAGCCTATATACAGAGTAACAGAATAAAATTTGTGTCACAGTTAGAACACATGGAAATCATTAGAATTAAAGCTTGGTATAAAACAAAGTTTGACATAACAGAAACACTAAGTACAAAATCAATTGAAGATTGCGTGGTGAAATAGATACATGTACATGTATAATAGCTACATGTAAGTTTGGCATTCTTAAAGGATAACCTTGTCTGGTTATATAACAACTGAAGTGGTAGAAAAACTCAGATGTTTTACCCAAATATTTTAGATCTTTATGGATTGTACCTTAAACAATAATACCTAAGGCCAATACACATGGTCTTGTTTGAACATGGCAGTTAAATGTAACATCATTTCTGTATTCATTTTCCCTTGTAATAATTTATTAAACATCACTTTATATAGATCTAGAAAGTAATGCATAAACATTTTAAGAGCCTTAACAAGTAAAAATAGAGTGATGTTTGTAGACTGAGCAAATACGATGAAATTGCACACATAATGAACAACCTTAAGCATATAAATTCACATTTTTGGAATGTAAAACAAATAAAAAGCCAAAAATTTTATGATGAATGAGACAAAATTTAATTCTGCCATGAAATATGTTATTAAAAACTTTATTTCCCTGAATTTAATCTTATAATGAATTGATAAGAGATGACAGAGATAAAAAGAGAAAAAAAAACAGCCTTAAAATTTTGTTACAAAAAATTATGTACTACCTTTCGGTTAAAAAATAAGAGTCACCATTTTAGTACAACCTTGTTATAGAAGATTTTGAATGTTAATCCAATGGAAGGGAACAACCAGTGTACTGCCAATTGAATTTTCTACCATTGCTCAAAAATAAAAAAAATAAATGAAAAATAAGTTCATGAATATACATGATGAAATCCTTAATATAAAAATAATGCAGCTATTTTCAAACAGTATAAGCACTCCATTGTATATATAAACATTCTCTTTAAAGTTAATACACAAAAGCACAGCTTTTAACATACCATAAACAAGAAGAAAAAACAATAACAAACGATGAAAATCCATGGCAACAAGAGAGATCTTTGGTTGAGATGATGTTGCTACTCTAATTGTGTTGCCAGGCAACCAAAATGTCACATGATCAATAAAATGTAATATCAAATATATAAAATTGAAAGATGACGTATTACACAACAGACGAGAAATTTACATGCAGTCCAATAACAATGATGAATTCAATCGTTAACAAAAAATGTTAAAACACATAAAAAATGTCGTTTTTTTATATAAAAATATAGACGCTACCCTTTAAGGATAAAATACTGTTTAATATAATGATTGTGTCTCCATTCTGTGTCACAAATCTTTGTCACAATAATATCAATTTGTAGAAGGCAAAACAAAGTATTAACTCTCCAAAAAAATTAAGAATTAGTTTTCTTTTTCCTTGAGAATATGTCTCAACATATTTAACAGACACTCCAACAAATCTGTGAGCAATGTTTAAACATAACTACTATTTGTCTGTAAGCAGCTTTATATTCGTGCTCGTGCCTGAATTAATTATTCCTTGTACCTCAGAACTCCCAAGTTCCTGGCTGTGAAGTACCCTGTAAATTCTTCTGTAGCTTATCAATACTTGGGACATTGTCATATTCATCCCAATTGCCAACAGGGGAATCTATGGCTTTTTGTAGTTTATTTATTTTGTTAAAATGCTGTCCATTTTGAGCTTTAAGGTTAATATCTACATTTCCAAACTCATTTTCTTTTTCTAAATCATCGTCCATTTCGACACCTTCGTCTTTTGACAGACAACTTTTCAGAGCACCACCATATATAGTTTTTGTTTTGTCTAACTCTCGTCCCTCGGACACATATTTAGGATTAGACCTTTTTCTCTTGTTGACTCCGGGGGATATATTTTGTGCCATACCATTTTGATTCTGTTCCTCATCATTAGAAATTTCATCTTCCTCCTCATTGAAGACTGGAGAATCCTCTTCATCTGTTTCATCTTTATCATTTTCTTTGGCTTCTTTCTCCCTTTGGAAGATTTTTTTCACCTCTTCTTCCACCTTGCTCATTTCTGCTTGAGCACGCTCATTAGCAAGTTTCTGTAATGCCGCCGGTTCAAACCTGGGGAAAAGCCATTGGTTACCAGATTCGTTACCATGGAAACTAGAAGAGAATTGGCTTGTGTCATCAGACATGCTTGAAATGTCACTATGCATTGAACAATCGTCTCCCGGCTCAGATTTTATATTCTGATTGCTGGAGCTCCCATCATGCATACTATGCCCAGACTGTATGCTCCCTATATGCTGCTGTTGCTTTGCTCTCATTCGATGATTATGGAACCAGTTGATAACAGTTTTGACCCCAACATTGAGATCAGCTGCCAGGGATTCGATAGTACCCTGATTTGGATATGGGTCGTGATTATATGCAAGGCGAAGTTTATCTTTTTGTTCCTCGGTGAAGAACACACGTGGGCGCTTTGGCATTGATGAATCATATGATCTCATATCTACACTACTTCTACGTCTACGTTGAGCTGTAAATATAGAAAATCAGATCAATTTATTTTAAAATTTGCATTTTAAGTAATATTTATTTTAAAATTTGCATTTTAAGTAATATTTATTTTAAAATTTGCATTTTAAGTAATAAATAATGTGTTTTACTAATTAAAGACTTATCACATTTTTCTGTGTTTGTAGCCTATGATTTTATTGAAAAAGAGTGCATTCAGCTTCATGAAAATAAGTTGTAATACATTGCTAGTTTGTGTTTACCTGTTATCATTAAAAAAATCAGCATTTGTACATTTTTATGACTATAATGCCAAAATGAACCAGGCATACTGCCTTAACTTATTTCAGTTGGGTTATTTTATCTCGATTCTGAAATATTCCCATTCAGTAGTTTTGTATACCCTTTACATCATGTTTTTACCTGGCTATATAATGAATTTTTAACAGGTAGAACTATGAATACCTTTGACTTCATTTTGGTAATGTTTAAGTCGTTCTACATTGTTGGGGTCACTCAACCATAGATGCATTTTTATGAAAGGTTCTCTCCCTTTGATGCTAAGCATGTGCCATGGCTTAGGCTTCGACAGTAGCTCACTGACGGAGCCCTGAGAAAGCCCTAGCACTGCTTCTCCAAATAATTTTTGTCCCAAGTTGTGAAACTGTAGAACATCTTTGATTCTAGATGTTAACTCAAGCGTGTCTATCTCTGATGTCATGGCAACGACTTCCAACATGGAGGAAGGATATGAAAATGAGGCCCAGCTGTAAGGATGGTGTGTCATAAACGGGTGGGCCGGATGTAGATGTTGATGGTGAAGATTGATTGGTTGCTGATTGATAGGGTGGTCTGAGGGTGCTTGGTGATTGGTGGAACTGGAAGCAGGTGTGTGATTGGTTGACTTGTCACTAGGGGAAACTAACAAGGAAAGAAAAAAAAAAACGTCTAAGGAAAAATTCAAAGGAGAGCAAAAACTAAGAGAAACCAAGGATGCAAAATAAGCTGTTGTAAAACTAAAGGCATTCCATGATAGAGAGGGGTTAAAGAGTTAGTCTGAAGTTATAGCATGATATAAGGAGGGGCGGAATCAAGACTCAAGCAATATCTCATTCTTAGGACAAAATTGTCATTGCAACTTTTTTTTAGCAATGAATTTTAAATTTTTACAAAATCTTTAGAGCTCATGGAATGTTAGTTCATTAAAAGTAAAAAATAGTAAGTAAAGTAAAGTAAAGTAAGATTATTCTTTTGCTAGAAATAAAAGGATAACAAATAAAAGACTGGCAAAAACTAAGAACAAGACATTACTAGTATCTATATAGGTTAGATGCTGGCTATAATTGTATGGAGATTAAGGGCCAGAGGAAACATGCAGGGCTTGTGTGTTTTTTTCCCAAATGTTTTTTTAATTTCTGATAGAAGTTGTTACTTTTTGTTTCGATTGTCTATACAAGTACATCCCTTTAATCTGTTTAGTTTGATTTTGAATTCTTGAAAGTTATGTTAATATGCAAAAAAATGAAAAAAAAGACATGAAAATAATTAAAAAGATCCCCCTCCTTCACTTCTTCGAGCAAAGTAAAAAACCAATCGACATTTTTTTTGTTAAAACTAAAGGGTTTAGACATTTAAGAATAGGAAATAGTAATTTGGGTTCATTGTTTGATTTTTAATATAAGCTAAGAATATACAAGTTAAAGATTAGATAGTTTGGATTATAGAGTTAAGTTAGTATGTAGTATAATGGTATATAGGGCAGCCATATTGTTATTTGTCATCAGCCAATCGTAACGGATGTTGTATATGATTTTGGTGGCCATGCATCCATCCTCCATGTTGGTTAAGTCCTGGGTATATGTAGTATATACAATATATGAATATTTGATATATCAGTTATAGTTTTATTGCCATGCATAATAGACGTAACAGTTTAAAAGTTCGTTTTTGTAAGCATCAGAATTTAACAAGGAGGCCATCCATCATAAAATATGCATAGTTTGTAAAATAACATAAACATGTGTCCATCAAATCCTGAATAAACTTTTACTTAAGATCTCGAACAAACATTTTATTAGGCATTAACTATTTGTAGCAAAATTATAAATTCACACTTGAAGGTTAAGACTTATTCTAGGTGTAACCTATATAACGGGTAAAATAAAGGCAACAAGAGGCTCCCAGGAGCCTGAATCTCTCACCTGGTCTTGATGTCAACCCTATGAAGACTTTTGTATAGCTAAATGAGCTGAATGTTTATAAGCATGAAAAATCTTTTCTCTATTTGCAATTGCTTTCATTCTAAATAATCAAAAAACACTAAGGGGTTGTAACCCCTATAAGGGGTTATCAGACAACTTCAACCCTTTGGAGACTTTTGTAGAGCTAAATGAGCTGAAAATTTAAGCAAGCCACAGCTTTTCTCTATCTGCAATAGTTTTCATTCTATAGGCCAAAAACACTGTTTTTCGCCTTTAAGGGGCTGTAACCCCTATAAGGGGTCATCTGTCAACTTTGACCTTATGGAGACTTTTGTAGTGCTAAATCAGCTGAACATTCAAGCAAGCAACAGCTTTTCTCTATTTGCAATAGTTTTCATTCTATAGGCCAAAATCACTATTTTTTGCCTTTAAGGGGCTGTAACCCCTATAAGGGGTCATCTGACAACTTTGACTTTATGGAGATTTTTTTAGAGCTAAATGAGCTGAACATTTTAGCAAGCAACAGCTTTTCTCTATTTACAATAGTTTTCATTCAATAGGCCAAAAACACTATTTTTCGCCTAAAAGGGGCTGTAACCCCTATAAGGTGTCATCTGACAACTTTGACCTAATTGAGACTTTTGTAAAGCTAAATCAGCTGAACATTTAAGCAAGCAACAGCTTTTCTCTACTTACAATAGTTTTCAATCTATAGACCAAAAACATGCAAAAACGCTATTTTTCACCTTTAAGGGGCTTTAACCCCTATAAAGGGTCATCTGACAACTTCGACCCCATGCAGACTTTAGTAGAGCTAAATAAGCTGAACATTTAAGCAAGCATTAGCTTTTCTCTATCTGTAATAGTTTTCATTCTATAGGCCAAAAACACTGTTTTTCGCCTTTAAGGGGCTGTAACCCCCATAAGGGGTCATCTGTCAACTTTGACCTTATGGAGACTTTTGTAGAGCTAAATCAGCTGAACATTTAAGCAAGCAACAGCTTTTCTCTATTTGCAATAGTTTTCATTCTATAGGCCAAAATCACTATTTTTTGCTTTTAAGGGGCTGTAACCCCTATAAGGGGTCATCTGACAACTTCGACCCTATGGAGACTTTTGTAGAGCTAAATGAGCTGAACATTTAAGCAAGCAACAGCTTTTCTCTATTTACAATAGTTTTCATTCAATAGGCCAAAAACATGCAAAAACGCTATTTTTCACCTTTAAGGGGCTGTAACTCCTATAAGGGATCTTCTGACAACTTCGACCAAATGGAGACAATAGTAGAACTTTTGATGCTGAAGCAGTAAGGTGGCATCAGATTTCATCTATCTCTTATACTTTTTGATTTACAAGCCAAAAACAGTAGTCTGACCCCCCCTTGTCTATTTTTAGTAACGGTGGCCATGTTTTTTGATGGATCAAAAATTGAAACACAATTTTGGTGCAGGACACCCTAAGGATCATTCATACCAAGTTTCATTAAATTCTGTTCAGTAGTTTCAGAGGAGAAGATTTTTTGAAAAATTGTTAACAGACGACGACGACGACGGACGCCAAGTGATGGTAATAGCTCACATGGACCTTCGGTCCAGGTGAGCTAATAAAAAGCTTCGCCGAGCGCAGCATAATACGACCGCAACATGTTGAACCCTGTACGTTTTAGGCCTAATATGGATAGTCTATTGTTCTGAACGCATGCAGCCCATGGTGGACTGACAAAGGTTTTTGACACATGCTTCTCTGATGGACTTTGGACCCAGGGGGTAAAAATATAAATTTTGAATGTTGTATTCTACTCTTTAAAAGAATAATGTTTGGGGAAAAAATTAAAAATCGAACCAGAATTTTTTTTTTAATTATTATTACAGCCCCAAACATTTATTCTAAAATTTAGAATCGCTACCTGACAAGAATAAATTTGCAATAAAAATTTTCAAAATCGGACCACAAATAAAAAAGCCCCATTTGGCCCCTAATTACATAATAGGGGGAAAAAGGGGGGTTGCAAAAATTAATTCTTAATTTTGTATTCGCTATTTGACAAGAACAAACATGCAAAATTTGTTTTCAAAATCGGACCAGAAATAAAAAAGTTACAATTTTGGCCCCTTTTGGTCCCTAATAACGTAACAGTTAAAAAAGGGGACACAAAAATATATCTGCTACTTGACAAGAATAAACTTGCAAAAAAAATTATCAAAATCGGACAAGAATTAAAAAAGTTTCGATTTCTGCCCCTTTTGGCCCCTTATTACGTAACAGGTGAAAAAGGGGTGGGGGTCGCAAAAATAAATTCTCAAATTTGGATTCTCTACTTGACAAAAATAAACTTGCAAAAAAAATTTCAAAATCAGACCACAAATAAAAAAGTTTTGATTTTGGCCCCGTTTGGCCCCAAATTACATAATAGGGAAAAAAGGGGGGGGGCGCAAAAATTAATTCTTAATTTTATATCCGCTATTTGACAAGAACAAACATGCAAAAAAAATTTTCAAAATAGGACCACAAATAAAAAAGTTTTTATTTTGGCCCCTTTTGGCCCCTAATTACACAACGGAGAAAAAGGGGGGGGGCAAAAATTCATCAGGTTCATTCTTTTATTGTAAGAAACATTCTTGACAAATTTCACAGCAATAGGCCAACTAGGACAAAAGTTATGGTGGAAACAAGTAAAATATTTGAATTTTTGCCCCTTTTGGGCCCCTAATTTTGAAACAAAAAAAGGGGGGACCGCCAAAATCAATCCCATTCATCCTTGTATGGTAAGAAACATCACTGTCAAATTTCATAGCAATTGGATAACTAGAACTAAAGTTATTGTGGAAACAAACAAAAAAGTAGTATTTTTGGCCCTTTTTTGGCCCCTAATTTCTAAACGAAAAATGGGGGGACCCCCAAAATCAATCCCATTCATCCTTTTATGGTAAGGAACATCATTGTAAAGTTTCATAGCAATCGAATAACTGGAACTAAAGTTATTGTGGAAACACTTAAAAGTTAACAGACACCGACGACGACGACGACGACGACGAAGACGACAGCATCATACCATAATACGTCTGCAAATTTTTTGCGGTCGTATAAAAAGCATGAATAAAGAGGTTTTCTATAGATGTTTAAACAGAGATGCAGATAATCTTTTTTTCTTGTCAAACAATAGATAAGTCTGCCAGACCTGCAAAAATTTTAGAAGACCTATTCACTTTAACTGTAATAAATTATTCCAAAACTTTACCAGACAAAGGTCCTGCACAATGTCTTCACTTGCTGGACCTGCTGAAATTTTGCTCCCTTGTCTGACAGGTCCGGCACTTATCTGCATCACTGTTAAACAGTGAAGACTTCAATTTGGCTATAAGCCTATTTTTGTTTTTACATACTAGTAAAAAGATTAAAAGTTGTTTGTCAGGATTTGATGAAATAATTACCAAAATAAAATATACTTTTTTAATTGTTAGCTTCAATTTTTATGACATGCTTAAGATGTAGTTTTGATTCCTAAGAGAATTTTGCATCTTGTGTCAATACTAGTAAAAGTTTGTTGTTTAAAACTTGGAACTAAAGCCATTCTGACAAAATAAAGCATTCCAAGATAACTTTTGATGTTTCAAAAGTGTATAATAAAGATTTTATTGATCATTTGAGCATATACTGCTCTTTAGGTCATTTAAATCTCACATGCTTTACATGTCAAATTATGGTTTTAAGACTTTTGTATGAAATAATTTCAATACATCTCTTGAAATTCCACTTCATACTAGTTCAATGTGTAGAAATGTTTTGAGGTTGCAAGATATTTTTCCTACATACATCATTACCAAATATAAATAACTAAACCTACCTATTTCATTAGGCTTGGAGGCACTTCTCATGAGTTTCTCGGGAGGAATGTGGTATTGAGATGCTACCAGTTTAGGAATGGCCTCAGCATCCTCCAAGAAGATCTGCATTCTGATAAAAGGTTCTCTCCCTTTCTGTGTTAACATGTGCCAAGGTTTGGGTCTAGCTAAAAGATCGCTGACACTGCCCTGGGAAAGGCCCAGAACACTTTCTCCAAATAGTCTTTGGCTGATGGAGTACTGACTCAGATTCTCCTTGACTTGTTTGACCAGATCCTCTGTGTTAATATTGGCGTACTTGTCAAACTGTTCTTGTGTTATGGCAGGGAGAACAGCTCTGAGAGGCTTGGCTGTAGCCATTCCCATGTGAGGTCTCGACATCAGAGAATTAGCTATGTTCTGCATTCTCTGTAAAGGCGATACACATTCTGGGGCAGAATATTGAGGGAACTGATTGTTTTCAAATCCATTGGCGTGACCATTCACTTTTGGCTGAACAAGAAAGAAGGCACTTCCCGGTGGGTGAGAGTTTTCAGACATGGGTGATTTGTCTGATCCGCCAGATGTAGGGGTAGTTGGGGCTGAACTGCTGTGTTTACTTAAATCTATTGGTCCGTTGTTATTATTCAATTGTATCTGATCTTCTATTGAGCTTTCTGGTGGCTCTCTTTTGATGGTGTTGATTGTCTCAGGAGAGTTTCTCAGCCTCCTGATTTCCCCAGGTTCAGCCTGATCTTGTTGGTGAGCCTTCCTGGCTAACATCTGAAGTTCTCGTTGATACATAGAACAGGCAGCCATATTCCCAGCATTCTCAGCAGCTTGAGCTAACTTCATCAGTTCCTGTCTGTAAATTCTCTCAACCATATCTTTGGAGTTTCTATTGATCCCATTTCTACTTTCGCTTTCACTTTCTATTCTACTTCCTGGACTGATGTTTTCTGCTTGGCTGTAAGGTGTATTTGTAGGGGAGGCTAGAGGGTGGTGCCCTGTCATCATAGCTAAACGTGACATTTCTTGTTTGTAGATACTGCTGACCATGGCTTGTGCAACTTGTTGCTAAAATACAATAAGAAACAATAAGAAAGTTGACAAAACAATTAAATCAGCCCTTTAAGTACTTCATATCAAATAATTAAATAATGGACAGTCCTGAATCATAATTATGATCATATGAAGAATGGCAACTTACATTAGTAATTTTGTATCATGCTAATTTACATCATATCTTTTCTTTTCATTTTGTTGTTTACATGTACTTATATAATGTGTATATAATATCTCTAGGTGGTGTTTTGAAATTTCTTTTATCACTCAATTCTGATAGAATACAGGTCATTGTTTTCTTTTTCTGAACACATCATGCAATCTCTTTTATAAGACAAATATTTGTCTTATGAATATAGGTCTTACATTTTGTCAATATAAGATGAAAAAAATTAATATATCTTTTAAACAAATATTAACTTAGTACATCTACATCTACATGGTACGTGCTGCCGTCATCATTGACTATTACTGCATGGGGGTGCGCACAAAAATTTTGAATTTAATAAATTAATAATAAATATAATGCAATCATAGGCTTGTTTAGAATTGAGAAAGAAACTGAACCTAGAAAAGACAGAAAGATAGTACATAGAAAAGGTAGAGGATAGGAGAAAAGATTTGTCAAGCTGCTTTTTGCTTTATGTCTATTTTGTTATTTCCCTTTTTGCAATACCTGTTCCACAGCCTTTTTATACTGCATGGCTTGTTGTGCCTCACTCAAGATTTGAGCAATCCTTTCCTCAGTATGAGCATCCTCTCTCTGCACATTGGGTACCAGTGGCTGGGAACCTGTGAAAGGTAGATAGGAGTTATTCACCCCTGGCAAGATGGCTGCCCTGTTGGCTGAAATGAAAAATTGGGGTGGTTTTATCTCTCAAATTTTTATCTCTTTTTGATATAAAGTCCAAACTAAATTAAGGAAAAAGTTCTTAATTGATTTTTCTTCTCAAAAAGTTTATCGAGTTTAGCAAATGATTTTCTCTGTTCAATATATCACATTTGAATGAAAAGTTTTGTTTCCTCACTTCTGCCAAATCAAGTAAATTTTCAATTTAAATGTTATTCAATATAACCAGATTATTTTTTTTTACCAAAATGATTTAGACAGACATTGGTTATGTTCAAAGCATTCTGTTATCTGAATATGATTTTGTGGGTATATGATGGGTAAACCAAAGCCAACATGGCAGCCATAATACAAAAGCAATGCATTCTGGGTATTAATATATAACACAGACAATGTAATTTTTTCAGCACAAACAAAATGTAGTTTAATTAAGAGGTAAAAGCATGTTCAATAGCTGTAACTGCAAACAAGAGGCTCCCAGGAGCCTGAATCGCTCACCTGGTCTTGATGTTGACCCTATACTTTTGTAGAGCTAAATGAGCTGAACATTTAAGCAAGCAACAGCTTTTCTCTACCTGCAATAGTTTTCATTCTATAGGCCAAAAACACCATTTTTCACCTATAAGGGGCCATAACCCCTATAAGGAGTCATCTGACAACTTCGGCCCTATGGAGACTTTTGTAGAGCTAAATGAGCTGATCATTTAAGCAAGCAACAGCTAATCTCTATCTGCAATAGTTTTCATTCTGTAGGCCAAAAACATGAAAAATCGCTTTTCAGAGGCCGTAACCCCTAAAAAGGGTCACCTGACAACTTCGACCCTATGGAGACTTTTGTAGAGCTAAATGAGCTGAACATTTAAGCAAGCAACAGCTAATCTCTATCTGCAATAGTTTTCATTCTGTAGGCCAAAAACATGAAAAATCGCTATTTTTCAAGGGCCGTAACCCCTATAAGGGGTCATCTGACAACTTCGACCCTATGGAGAATTTTGTAGAGCTAAATGAGCTGAACATTTAAGCAAGCAACAGCTAATCTCTATTTGCAATAGTTTTCATTCTGTAGGCCAAAAACATGAAAAAACGCTATTTTTCAAGGGCCGAAACCCCTATAAGGGGTCATCTGACAACTTCGACCCTATGGAAAATTTTGTAGATCTAAATGAGCTGAACATTTAAGCAAGCAACAGCTAATCTCTATCTGCAATAGTTTTCATTCTGTAGGACAAAAACATGAAAAAACGCTATTTTTCAGGGGCCATAACCCCTATAAGGAGTTATCTGACAACTTCGACCCTATGGAGACTTTTGTAGAGCTTAATGAGCTAAACATTTAAGCAAGCAACAGCTAATCTCTATCTGCAATAGTTTTCATTCTGTAGGCCAAAAACATGAAAAATGGCTATTTTTCACCTTTAAGGGGCCGTAACCCCTATAAGAGGTCATCTGACAACTTCGACCATATAGAGACTTTTGTAGAGCTTAATGAGCTTAACATTTAAGCAAGCAACAGCTAATCTCTATCTGCAATAGTTTTCATTCTGTAGGCCAAAAACATGAAAAAATGCTATTTTTCACCTTCAAGGGGCCGTAACCCCTATAAGGGGTCATCTGACAACTTTGACCAAATGGAGACTTTTGTAGAGCTTTTGATGCTGAATCAGTAGCGTGGCCTCAGATTTCCTCTATCTCTTATACTTTTTGATTTATAAGCCAAAAACAGTAGTCTGACCCCCCTAGTCTATTTTTAGTAACGGCGGCCATGTTTTTTAACGGATCAAAAATCAAAACACAAGTTTGGTGCAGGACACCCTAAGGATCATTCATACCAAGTTTCATTAAATTCTGTTCGGTAGTTTCAGAGGAGAAGATTTTTGAAAAATTGTTAACAGACGACGACGACAGACGACGACGACGACGGACGCCAAGTGATGGTAATAGCTCACATGGACCTTCGGTCCAGGTGAGCTAAAAAGCTCATATGGATTGGAGAATTAAAATTTTCAGGAATAGAATATGAATCTTTAGTAGTTAAATATTTATTTGTTTCTTATTCATTCAAACATAAAAGTATGAAAACATTTGACAACACTTAAAAAGTTTCCAAAAATTAATTTTTCAAACATTACAAATGCAAGCAGCAGAAGTTATTTGCAAAGCATCAATGATACAATAAAAATTCAAATAAAACTAACCTTTCTTGGGTGAAATGGCTTTCAATGCCACAATGTTCCTTTCATCTGTAGCCCATGCATACATTTTCCTGTAGGATTCCCTGCCTTTCTCTGTTAACTTATCCCAGGATTTTGGCTTTGACAATAATTCGCTGACGGTACCCTGCGACAGACCGAGGACATGCTTAGCAAAGAGTCTCTGTCCTATATTGTGAATACTTAACAACTCCCGCACAGTTTTAGCCACTAGTACAGTATCTAAGCCTTGAGCGTTACTATGGTCCACTTTCCCAACCTGGAGATTAAGTCCCATAAAGTTTGCCATTAAATGTCCGTTAGCGAATGGATAATAAGGTGAAGGAAATGGTGGCATGTGTATCATGTCACTAGCAGCCGATATACTGAGCTGAGTCTCTAACTCTGGTCTCGGTGACGGTTTCTCCGATTCTTCTGTAGCTTCTTCCTTGCTGCTGATTGGTGAGGGAGGAATTTCTATCGAGGCGGGTCGCTCCTCTTCTTCTTCCTCTTTTTCTTTCTCCTTTGCTGCATTTTCTCCATGATATGTCGCTGCGATCTCCTCACCAAGCATTGTCGCGAAGGCTTCCGTGTTTTCCGACAGGGCGGGGGTTGAGGATTCTCCTGCAATTAAGAAAGGTGCATTTGACCATGAAAGAGTTGGATCTTTAAAATCAAGGCCAAAATAAGCTTGTCAAATCCATACAGAATAAACCATGCAGCATAATGTTATTTTAACCCTATCTTCATAATGAAATCTGGTTATTCATGATTTTTTTAATTACTTTGCTAGCACAACATACATGTACATGCTCTTTCTCATATGTTTCACACAAGTTTTTTATATTTTTTTATTGAACTATTACTCTTTCAACAACTTTTCTCCAAAACGATTTTTAAAGGGGTTCAAATTTATAAAAGAAACCTTTCATTTCAAAAACACCTTTCTTAATTTAGGATATATGTGGCAGAATAAGGTCATTGGAAATTCCTTAATAATACAAGGACATGCTTGTAGAACAAAAGAAAGCTAACTTGATCTAAGAATTTGTGAAACATTAACAAAAGCTATCAGATAAAGAAAAGATTTTTAAAGATTGATGAATATGAAGATTTTGAAAGCAAGCATTTTGTATTTTTTATTTCAAATGATCAAGATATAAACATGTTTCATCAGGAAAGAAAAGGTTGAAAATATACGACAAAATAGCCTATTGAAATTTTCTGTAAAATGTTATACTTTGATACGTTGAAGTTAAATTAACTAGATTGACTTGGTAAATTATTTGAGGTACCAAATCTGCCACTTTTTTATTTAAATTTCAATCATTTATTTAAATAAATTGTTTACACACAACCACAAAACAATCTCCAGGTGTTTAAATTTTCTAATGTGTCTAAAGTTTTGTTAGTAAGACAACCAACTCTGTGTTACAGGCACTGTGTGTAGGTGAAAGGGGATTGGAAAAACTAAAATTTGGAAATAAGAAACTTGTTTTGTTTGAATTTAAATGTGTATGCTAATTATTATCCACATAAGTTGAAATTAAAACAAATCAAAAGGCAAAAAGCAACGAATTCAAATCTAGTGCGGTTAAAAACAATTATTTCAAAACTTCAACATTTGTTATTCAGTCGTTCAATTATTTTAAAATATGACTATTACGATGATCCAGAATTGCAACTTTTAAGATGTCTAGTTCAAATTGCCCCAAGTAAAAACAGAATTAATATATTTGACTTTTTATGGGTTATTATGCTTCAAAATAACTGTATCTTACTTCAAGAAGAAAACTAAAGGAAATAAAGATAAAATGCTATTTACAGAATGGTAAAATAAGATATTTTTCCAATTTCAAAACAAAACATAGCCAAACCTGACTTTGCCATTCTATAAATAGAACCAGGAAGTGAATTGCCTATCTATCCCATTGCCTTGCCTACCTGAGATTTCACTGTTGGAGACTTTCAGCGTGGTGCTCTCCGACTGTAGAGCTCGATTTTTCTCCAGAAGAAGGACCTCTAAAGATTTAGACTTCACATCTTCATCTTTGCTTCCTCCAAACTCCATAGACTTCACCACACTGTAAATAGAGAGATTTATTTCATTACATTTTTTCAATGAATTTCTATTGTACACAAAGGTAAAGGCGTTACTATCAAATTCATCGTATATGCAACCAGATGACTGATTGTGAAAATTTCACAATGAAAGCTGAAGGTTGTTTCCACTGAAAATTTAAAATTGCCACTGGTTTTTAAGGTTTTGTTGTGTAGTTTTTATTACATGTCATATTATCTATGCATATGAGTTCAATTTCTGTTCTTGTAGCTTTTTCTCCGTCTTTGTCGGTTTGTGCCTATTCTGTTTTCATGTCAGTAAATTTCCATCCTGAATATCACTTTTTGAACTTTATTCTCTCCTATCTGTTTATACTTACTTTAATTCCCTTTTGATTTCCTCGTAATCCTGCTGTGACCTGATTTTCTCCTCCAAGTATTTGAATGCCTGATTCTTAACAGTCAGTTCTTCTTCAAGATGAGCTACCTGCAAAAAAGAAGAAAAGTTATTAAAAATGAGTCTTTCAATAAAGATGGACTTGTTTTGCAAGGGAAATAACTCTTTCAAAATATTTTCAAAGACAATTATCATAACTTTTTCATCCTTCATTAATGATCTTCTAGTATAATTATCATGAATTTTTTCATGCGCTACAATAGTAAAAGGTCAAAAAGAAATCATATAGAACATAGAATTCTATCTATACAGCCCTTAACAGATCAAAGTCTTTGGGCAATTAATTCCTTTTCAATAATAAACAATACTAACAACTCATTTCAATGATGAAGCAACCCCAATAAAGAACAAGTAATACTGTGAGCGAGCTCACAAAAGGATACCCCCCGCTTTATATTGGACTCTGTACTGTAAAAGAAAAATCTCAAGTCCAATTATCTCCCCTCGATGATAACCAAGAGCAATACAAATTCTTCATGCACATCTACAGATGATGTACTATCTTCATGTAAAGTTTCAACAAAATCCATCAAACGTTATAGGAGGAGTTGTGCTTACGAGGTTTCCCATTGAATAATGTATTTAAAAAGTCTTAAGTCCAATTATCTCCCCTGAATGACGTCTGATTGCAATTAAAATTCTTCATGCACATTTACATATGATGTTCTTCCTTCATGTAAAGTTTCAGCTAAATCCTTCAAGCGGTTTAGGAGGAGAAGCGCTTACGAGGTCTCCCATTGAATAATGTATTTAAAAAGTCTAAGTCCAATTATCTCCCCTGAATGATGTCTGATTGCAATGAAAATTCTTCATGCACATCTACATATGATGTTCTTCCTTGATGTAAAGTTTCAGCAAAATCCTTCAAGCGGTTTAGGAGGAGTTGCGCTTACGAGGTCTCCCATTGAATAATGTATTTTAAAAGTCTAAGTCCAATTATCTCCCCTGAATGATATCCAAGAGCGATGAAAATTCTTCATGCACATCTACATATGATGTACTTCCTTCAGGTAAAGTTTTATCAAAATCCTTCAAGCGGTTTAGGAGGAGAAGCGCTTACGAGTTATGTGGACAGACGGACGGACGGACAGATGGACAGACAGACAGACAGACAGGGTGTTTCCTATATACCCCCCCAAACTTTGTTTGCGGGGGGTATAATAACTTGTGCATGACTGGAAACACGAAGTAAAACATGAATATCAAATCTTCAAAACAGTAGGATCACTTTTTTAGCAGAATCTTTATTTTTCTGATAGAAAACGGGAAAAAAACAAATCAGTTATTGATTATCAATGCTAAACCCACACATCCTTTATAGGATCTACTAAACTTAATAAGTCAACTTCTATTATTGCAAGAAATGACATTGAAAGATTAAACGGCTCAGTTCCTTAGTGACAAAAACTGCATATCATATCAATTAGTGCCGATTTGACGGAACTGTCCAGAGATTTGACAATATTGATCACCAACCAATCAATGCAGCTGTTTCAATAGCGATTGACCTGAAAATCCAAAAACCAATAAATTTTACACCAGATGTCAATAATTGATTGAAATTAACACCGTTACCATGGCAACCAGTTTAAAAGATTGTAACATTTCAGAAATCTATTTCTATCCAAAATATCGAGACTAAGAAATCAATAGCATCAGATCATTGATTGGATATAGAACTGATGAAGTCTACAAAACGATGGGGTTTATAAACTTTGATAGAAAAGGGGGAGATTGAGGAATACAGGGAGATAACTCTTGTAGATTTGAAAGTACATAAAGGGGAGATAACTCCTGCATTGAGCACTTGTTTCAAATATTATTTTTATTTCTAGTATTTTTTTCCCAAATGAGCAGAGATGGTCTTAATTGATGCAAAATAACAAAAAAACCTTTTTCTCTGTAAACTATCTTTCTACGTGTATTAGATTTATGATAACTCTGATGGTAATGTATAAGTCTACAAGTGGGAATCTGTTTCTCCATATCTTTTTGATTGTCAATAATTTAAACATTAGATTTTGTACCTGTGAAGCTGTTGTCTCTCTTAGCTTATTCAATGATGCCTGAAGTCTTTGAACATCGTCCACCAGTTGAGCAATCTACAATGAATGAAATTGCAGAATTTTTATTATATATGCTTACATTTGTTTGAATCTTGTGTATTGTATTTTTAATCTTGGTCCAATGCAAGACAGAGAACAGTGACCTCAGGTCATGTTGAAGACTGCTGGCTGTTTTCCATTGTGATTTTTTAAATCACCATTTCTTTATGTTGGTTATGTCGCATACACTTATTCCACATCTCTTTATCGTCTATTTTTGTAGTTTTTGTTGTTTAATCTTTTAATGTTTAAGCAATTACAAAAACTATGTAGTTATGATTAACAGTAATTTTGGATATATTTTACAAATCATAAAAGAGCTTGTAAGTAAATAAAGCATTACAAATGTAGCTTAAGGTAACTCAATGCTATCTCAGCAGACTTTGATTGTACCTCTTTTTCCTTGGCTGCCAATTCGACCTCTAGACTTGACCTCTGTAACATATCGATGGCTTTATCCATTTCTGCGGCCTTCTTACTTTCGTCTCCTTCACTTTGCTGGACCACCAGTAACTGCTGTCGTATCTGTTCCGTCTGTCGCTCTGCTGCGGTTGCCCTCTAAAATGAGACAAGAAATTCATTGACATTGCAATAAATCGTAATGGTAAATGAAATGCCTTATTAAAGAGATCAAGTGTCTGTATTATTTTTCTGAAAATATTCCAAATCAGATAAAGTGGAGCAGTTATCTCATATTTTCTTTAATGCCAAATTATGACAACCCATGATGCAACGAAAAATCACCCAACACTTACCATTTTGACCTTTTAATGTTAATATGTAAAGAATATGAATTGCATTTTGATATGTCAGACTTTAGGTTCAAATTGCCTCTTTTAAGCAAGACTCCTAATATGTAGAACAGTTTTTCTACAGAGTACTTCAGTTTTTTTTTTCTAGTAATGAATTGTGCCACAGATTTGGAATTACAAGCCTAACACATTATTAA
This sequence comes from Arcuatula senhousia, assembly GCA_963971305.1. Taxonomy (NCBI): domain Eukaryota; kingdom Metazoa; phylum Mollusca; class Bivalvia; order Mytilida; family Mytilidae; genus Arcuatula; species Arcuatula senhousia. The sequence continues at coordinate 2,062,512 of OZ020308.1, read as the reverse complement.
ATTCTAAATGCATGTCAAATGATCATGTTCTCTTTTTATTTTTGTAGAACTAAATCATTTTAGCATCATGCACACCCTTGTAAAAAAACCTGTTATGTATTTTTACATCTTCTTAATATAGTTCAATTTCATCTAAAAAGTCATGAATTTGATTTATTATTTTAAAGAATTTTTTAATGCTCTTAGCAAAAATGGATAAAAAACAATAAATTGACGAAAAAGCCAATAACTTAATATTTTGCAGTATACATAAGAGTATTAAACTTTGCGATTTTCTACATTTAAAATCTCAGATTTCTGCGTATGGATGTTGATTTTGAGGCGTGTATTGATTATTTAATAACAGAGTATATATATTTTTCAATATGTGACTGCTATATATTTTATCGATATTGATTCTTAAGTCAGCGAAGAAGTGGCGCCCCCTAGAAATCAGTGACATACTAATCCATCATCGTGATCTTGTTAACTATTGTCCCTTAGGGTTTAGACAACCTAACTATAAACTAGGAGCCAGCTCACAAAGAATACCCCTGCCTCATATTGAACTCTTATGTTGGAAACAATTTTTTTTGGTCGTATAAAAACCTCAAAATGTCAAATTGCCTGCTCCTGTATCAGGTATCCAGGCAATGATATTTCACTCTAACTACTGCATTCATATGAAGTTTCATTTAAATCCTGTCAATCTAAGATGAGTTTGGCTTGCAACATTTATGTGGTTGAAAAAATCTAGTTGTACATATATCCCCTGATTGATATCTATGAGTAAGTGTAATTCTTACAAAATGTTAAATGTTAGAATTAACTTATCTATAATATTACCATAATTTTGGGAATACCTCAGGTTGCCTTTGCAAGATTTTTTTTACATTTTGCTTCAAATCCAAAAGGTGCCTTGAAGAGGAAAAGCTTTGTTTTCCACAAAATCTTGCACACTTTGACAGATTTTTTATTATTAAGTTAAGGCCTATAAGAAGTATAAACAATAAGAAAAATAAACAAAGGCTTCCAAGAAAATATTTGAAATGTTTTAAACTGTAAAATATATAAGAACATTTACATTGGGGAAAAGGATCAAAGATATACATGTACACATAACAAACTCATGAAGACCCAAAAAAGCAAATAATGTAAGCATTAAACAAGTATTCAAATTTTTTAAGCTACAGTACCCTTTCTTATAAAAGAAAAAAACATAACATGACAAACATTACTTCTTTCTTTAAGTCCCAAAAGCAATGAGCAATATTCTGACAGACAGACTGACAGACTGACAAGTACACATAGTGACAAACAAACACACATGGCCTAAATTCATCAACAACAAAAATTGAAATAATGTTAAAATTATCATTGAAAGATTGTAAAAATCAGTATATATCTAAATAATTAAGATGCAAGATACCCTTAGAGGAACAATCACCATCACTACAGAGTTATAATGCCATTTAATGAACAGACACCTATATATAATTACACAATTACAAGAACAAAGTACTAATAAAATCACAGCCTAACTCTTAACAAAACATGCACAAACAATATGATTTTAAGTGCATCTGCAAATGATATTAATTTTGTTTACTCAGTAAAATAACATTTATCAATTTATTTCTCTGCAAAGTCTACATTTAATAAAACTTGACGGCTGTGTTCAATTATTCCAACACATGAATAAGTACAACAGAAAATTTGTATCAATTAAATAGATAGAAAATAATTAGCTATTAATTGATCAAATAATTGTTTACCTTGAAAACAATTATCTTTTATTGGCGATTTATTACTCATTTCCATCATTTCATCGCAATGCAACATTTGTCTCCCCTAGATATAATCTCAGACGATTGCTCTCGATGCTCCTAAGGCTTAAATAACACACCTCCGTGAATTTGAGTCTTTAGCTAACATAAAGTCAATGTTCAGATAAAACTTTGAACTCCAACAAATGTGTCTAGATCCAGTTAAATGATAAAGTTATTAAAATTTTAGAACTTGAAACTTGATAATGTCACCAACGAAATCGGAGTAATTTGAACAGATCAAAAGTCAAATCAGCAATGATTCTATCCTCGCTTCCTTTTATCATTTGAAATAAATCTACCATCTCGAATCGATGAGCTGTAATTGGTAAACTGAATCCAATCGATACGGGATCAATACCTCATTGATTACTTGTCATAACCCTATTCTAACCAATCAATAACCCCCTAAACCCCGGTGATTGATTGATCAAATTTGGTTCTACCGATTGTCGTCTAATCAAGTTCAACATTGACCGAAAAGTTTCTTTTTTTGCTATATTGATTGTAACATCTTTTGTTAGAAAATTTTCGTCAATAATTTTAATATATTGGATATATGCAGGTTCTCTGTGTGAACGATATTGATCGGGATTATAACATTATGAGTAGACTCTATCTTTGTATATTCAATATCTCGACAAAAGACTGAAAATGACCTGTATGCCTTCTTTATTGTTAAAATTGTCGTCCAAATAATCAAAGTTTAAGGCCTAAGTGCAACAAATTTTACAACACTTACACTTTGCATTTACATGATAACATTAATATTTGATTTGTAAAAAAAATATAGCCGTGTTTAAGATTCAGAAGTTAGCATAAAATATCATAACTGTCACCATTTCTTATCCAAGTAATCAAAAACAATACCTCAAAAAATTTCTAACTTATTTTATAATAGATTTTTATAGAGATTTTTTATAAACATATGAAGGAAGTTAAAAACCAAATGTAATAATAATTTTCATTTCTGATTGTACAGGTTTATTGTTTTAAGCATGCAATTAAATATGAAAGGGACACATATAATAAGAAGAAAACAAGGAGACCCTCACTAATTGAAGACAATGGAACACAACCATACAACATGACTGAGCAGCATCAGATACATTGGTTTAACAATCGCTCATTCACATCACTTGCGCAGCAGAATGCTTCAGATATTTCAATGGTTTCAATAAAACTGAATCACCCTTTACCTGCTTAAAAACTTACCTCGTTAGCACGCTCCAGTTCCGACATTACCATTTCCATTTCATCAGACCTGAAAATATAGAAATATTATATATCTTTAGAATCAAAATTTGTCAAATATAGAAATAAGAATTGTTACTGTTTTTTCTCAAAATTCAGCAATAACCAATGAGAAATCTATCTGTTAGAAATTACATTGGTTTAGTATGAAATAGCCTGGACTGGTCTTTTGTATTAGGTTTAAACAAGGTTAATGACAACAGATTATGTTTTGGAATTGCAAAAATAATTTTTTATCTCAACAGTTCTACATAAAATATATAGGTATATCTGTATTTTTTTTTCTATTTTTGACTGGGTTCATATTTTTAAAAAGTTATGACAATTTTAAGCATTTATCTTTTTTTTTTATCTGTGCCCTCTAATAAAAAGCAATATTTCATAAAGTTTTGGAGAGTTTCTTAAAATTTTACAAATTGAAGCCTGTTAATAATGTATGTTGATCTGATTTCAAACAACACGTAGATATCTAGTTCCAGGCAAATCCTATAGACCAACATGACAAGGTTAAGACTAAATAGAAACAAAATAAATAGATCATTAAGCATAGCCATAAGGAAAGGTTATTTTTTACCACAATTCATCTTTTAAATATACTTATTGATCCTTAAGCAATTGGTGTGTCCTGTAGTTTATAATAACGTACCAAAAAATCAAAGAAATTTGTACTGATGATCGATTGAAAGTATTACACTGTCCCCCATCTGTAAACACGTGAAAAATGACCTGTGTCAAGAAACACAGATTTTGATTGGCTGCTGGCAATGTTGAATGACAAAATCGATGAAAAGTCAACTTAAGGCAGGAAATTGTCCCGCTACATTTTTATGTATAAATTCTATCTTTCTAGAAGAAAATTCTTGAAATTTACTGAAAAATAATTTAATAAGTTTAAACTATAACCTTGAATTTTGTTGAATCCTATGTTCTGTTAAAGTGTTATAATTCTCTTCAGTGGAAAACTGAACGTGAAAATTTAAAAGTACCAGCCCCAGGCTTTTTTACTAGCTTAGGCATTTTGCTATCGACTGCTTCACTATGCTTTCCATTCAGGTTAACAATATCGAAAATATATAAAAGGCCCAAATCTATAATTTTCAAAAAAAATATAAATTAATGTTTCTTTGCAGAGTTGTGGATTATTCTAAACAACAGTTTAGGAGTTAAACAAAATCAATGCAAAGTTGTTCGTTGATAATCAGTGCCGTTCTTGTTGTACCAGATGCATTATTTTTATGCATTATTATTGAATAAAAAGTCTGCCAAAGTAAAAAATGGCATGATTTTATTAAACAGGAAGTAGGTGAGTGACAGACCTAAAATTAAATCCTATGATATGGGACCCCATCCTGATGTTGTATACCAAATATCAAGTGGCTGTGATAAGTAGTTGCTGAAAAAACTGTTACGAAAATTTCTTCCCTACCCGCACAACGCCCGCCTGACATTCACCATTTTATAACCCTGATTTTTCCCTCTATGAAATCTGGCCAAAAATTGAATGATACTATTTTTTATACCATACCATTCTTCTTTTAGTTTTTGAAATTCTAAAAATAAAGAGATGTGGAATACCAGACTCAATGTGAAAATAATTGGGAAAACCAAGACATCGCCAAGTGATACAACCATAAACTATTATATATAATAACACTAAACTGAACTGACACACGGTGAATATCCAAGCGTAAAATATTAACTATTGCAATTTGGCGTGAATTATTAAAGTTATTGTTTCTTATATAAATCCTGTAAAATCTAATCATTTGTCAGAAATATAGCAATTAAAAACAAGTGGACAATTTATCAACCAAGACCTTATGAACCCTGTTTATGGCATATGTCATATTTATTCAAGCAAATCGGCTTTGTTTACATCATCGGAAATATTTATTAGTGTCTATAGGTGATTTTAATGTAGATACACCACCATCTTAACATTCAGAATATGACAGTCCATTTATAACGATCCCCTAAATTACCTTCCTTCATTAATTGTCATTTATTAATGTTCATGATCTATATTGTTTTATGCACCCACGATGTGACAAATAATCAAGATCCTAGCCCATATTCACAGCTGCTGTAAAATAGCGAAGTGTAATTTGATTTTTTAATTTTTTTAAGGGGAAGGGACTAAAAAATATATTAATCGTCTACTTTTGCAAAATATATAACTGATTTAACAAACAAAATGTACAATGTAGACGTAATAGTCAAAATATTTCACTTCCATCAGTGTATAAATTATTTTGGTCTCACAAAAAACATAAAATATGTCTTATTTCTTTCAAAAACCACAAAATGATCAAAACAAAATACTTCTCAGAAATATGTGACCAAAATCGACACAAAAAATCTTAAATTTGCATGTCAATATCGATGTACAACATTAAAAAGAAGTTTGTTCTTTGTACTGCTCGACAAAGCACATCTTTTCCGAACCTTTAACTACAATAAACTGTTACTATTACATGACATAGGACGTCAAAACATGAAACAAAAATCACATTCTTCTATAAGGAGTGATAAAACTGCAAAAAAATCGTCCACCAACTTCCTCTTGTTCACTGATCAATAAACGTAAGACGATTTCTCTGTACATGATGATGCTAACAGATTTTTTTCTCCGATAATTTGGTGCGCGAAACACGAGCTAGCCTACAGGGACATGTCATAGACAATGGGCTGGGTGCAATGTATACGATCAGTGGTATTTTTTCTGTCATTTACACCAATCAAAACGATCGGCTCGTGTCAGGAAACCAATAATAATCAATCGTGTCGTAGATATAAACCGTGTAAACGGTGGCAATATTGTTTTATATAGGTTTTTTATCTGTTGTAATAGATATATCGACAACGTGGTCACCGAATATTATAACTTATTTAGACGTGTAATGGTTCTTTGATCAGTTTATGGTCGAATGTAATGTTTTTTTCGATGACCTTGTTATACCGAATATCAAAATTATGTTGTATTAATATCACAATTCCTGTCTTTATTATCAATAAGTTCCCAAAAATATGTAGGACTGAAAACTTGTAATGTTGGAGTTAAACTTGGCATAGTTTGATTAACTTAAATGAAATGAAATTAAATAAAATTCAAAGTTTGCAAAAAAAAATATTTCATACTTCTAAAATGCTGATTCAATTTCATAATTTTAATTGATATCTTAAATTTAAAAATTTCAATTTTCAGTTTTATTATTCTTTCCCAAAATGTTTAAGGGCTACAACCTGGATATCTAGGTAAAATAACTATGATTATCATATATTTTTTTAACTGTACAATTCTTTAAATTCTGATCTAATTAATTGAATTTATTAAAATTAATTATAAATGGTTTATATACATAACTTTTATGTTTTTCAAGAACATTAAAAATCAATAAAAAACAATAAATATTCAATAATAGACAGCAATGGTGATACAGCTACATGTACATGTAATTAATGTCTGTTACATGTACATGTACCGTTATAAAGCATGTCGATTTTAATATTGGCTGTCAATATTACGACCCTAGATTTATAGAAATCAAACAATAATACCCTTAATCTTTAATGTAATAGGCGATTGATTCTGTAAAAACAAATGGACCATTATTGTTTTAATCAAAATAAAATAAATGATTTAGTCTGGTACCTAGACAGTTGAACAGGAAACAAGGCTGGACTTATACCTTTAGGTCATGGCTTCTTCTACTGAGTTACATGTAAGATGACAATTAATTTATTGATTTTATCATTATGGTGCATGTATATTAAATAATTGATACATGTGGAAAACAGTATAGTTATTGATGAATTTTATATTTTAACAATAGATTTATTGAATAGTCTCTTTACATGTAAATATTACATCAATTGATTTTGTAAGGCATTGGAAACACAATAGCAGAGTATTTTTTAAACAAACACACCTAACACTCGAATGCCTATACTTGATAAGATTGTCAATTATAAATAATTTTTTAACCTTTTTCGAATATAATCAAAATATGCATAATACCAAACTATCGTAAATAACATATTGAAATGTAAGACCTAAGTCAGAACGTTACGGACATGCTCATGTATGTTATGTAGTAGTTTTGCGCACATTACAATGCCTTCGGTGAACGCTTAGCAAAATGGAAACAAACATGTAATTTCTGTCTATCGTAAGTCCACTGTTCACCTATGAGATTTAAAGCAAGCTTGCCACCTATAAGTGGGGGGAATGTAACATGCGGGAGCTCCTAGTTTGTAATGGGTACTTACTTGGCTGATGTAGATTCATCATATTTAGCTTTGACTTCAAACAATTCTGATTGGACATTTTCAAGTGCTGAAAATAGAAATAATTAGAGGGATAGATAAACATATGTTACGTAATAAATTGATTGGAGTTTGTTTTTTTGTCATGTCCCAGTCATTGTGTTTAAAACAAATTTAAAAATCTGTATAGTTCCAGGCATGGACTCAATTGGAAAGGCATACCAGTCTACGCCTACTTAAACTGACAAAAATTAGGTTTTTTTTGCAAAAAATCCACTAAAAACATCACTAATAATATTTTCATGCATCCTTTGCACGCTCATCAGAAAAAAAAAAAACTCTTACACCCTCTTTAACTAAAATCCTCTGGTTTGCCCTTCAACAGTCAAAAGACTGAAAGAAAAAAACGGAGAACCAAACAAATAGATTAAGTCAAGCAGTAAAAATTTTAAGAAAATAATAATTTTAAATATAAATTTGAATTGTGGTATGCATAAACAAATTATTGTTTGTAGTAACATTTCAGAAGTTGAATTGCAATTAAGCGAAACCAAAACTGGTTAACCTCAAAGTGCTTAAACATGCGTTTTCTATAATCACACTTCGAAAAGATTTAATGATGATCATATTGAACAAACAAACAAAAGACAAAAATATAAATATAATTAAGACATATATGTAAATAAGACAGTTGACATCTGTCAGATAGAATCATTTTTGACACTGCGGATCCAAAGATTTGAAATGTACGAAATTGATATAATTGATTCAACCTGTTCATCAGAATGACATGATATGAATTAATTGTCAACTAATGGTTAATTAGCAAGATTTTATTCTCAATCAATACTAATTGTCTTAAGCATAGGGCGTAGAAGGAAATCGGTGGAATATGTTTAAAGTTTGGATTGAATCAGCAAAGTACAATGTATGCTGGAACAATATTGATCAATGTCATGGAGTTCTTGTCAGTCTTTGCTAATTTTTAGTTGTTGATTATTTAAATATTTTTCAGGTTAAAATAAGAAATTTAACATTTCAATAAATTATGTCAACATATGCAGATGAACTTAAATACAAATTTGAAGTTAGGATAAACAAATGAACGCAAAAAGTATCAGACTGAAAAAATACAAATTAACAGCAGGACACTATCCAACTATTTGATGGTATAGAAACCACAGAAAATATCACAGCAGATAATCACATCCTTTTATAGAACAACGTCATATGTTCGTCTTTGGTCATTCCTGATAAAAACATTTATACCATTCGACTTGAATACAAATTTACATAATTTCTTCATGAACATTATTTTAATGATTTTAACCTATTAGCCTCTATATATAAATCACATGTAAAAACATAGAGCCCCAATTAATTATCCGACAAAATATCGTCATTAAAAACATCACATAGCAACTTGATTAATAACCCTGATCAAAACTGCAAGGTTTAAGAATTAAATAATACCTTTGTTTTTATTTAAATAAGGGGTGGAGTCTCTAACTGTATGTAAATTAGATAAAAATTCCATCGTAATCTTTTTGACTCTAAGCATTGAAAATATTCACCTAAAACACTTTAATCTTTAAATCAATAGGTGGTACAGTTTTAAAGTTTATATATTTTCCCCCTTTGATTTAGATGTAGATATACCTATTATCATATCTTTTGTTACATGTTCAAATATAAATTAATACAAACTAACTCATTTTTATTTAGGAAGGTCCTGTCTGCAAAAATTGTGATAAATTGTCAAATTTGAATCATATAACTCCTTCTTATACTGTTAAGCTAAAATGTTTTCTATAGTAAAAGTATGTAGGTAAAAAAGTCTCTTGAAGCATCACTTAAGTAACTTCTCCAATATTTTTTTATCCATCAGAGACATTTTTATTAAGTTAAAGGGAAATATTTTTTACAAATCTAATTTTATCAGATTGTAACCTTACTTGCCTCACTCTCACTCCTCTGTTTTCAAGATGTTTTTTTCTTGTTGTCTTTTTGTCACACATTCTCTCTTGTTGAATTGAACTTAAATATCAATTTGAGTTTTATTGTATGCTATTTTGTGCTTTGTAAAGGATTCTCAATAGAGTTAAATTAGTTTAACCCTGCCACATTTTATATCTGCCCATCCTAACTCAGGAATCCTTGTCAAAGCTTCTGCTTGTCCCCCCGTGCTTTATTTAATTGTCCTTTGTCTAGAAATGGGTCTTTCGGAGTAATTTGGGGATTGGTATGAATCTTATGTATTGTGTTTTTAGTCCTGGGCCAATGCAAAATAGAGAGCAGCAACCTCAGGTCATGTTGAAGACTGCTGGCTGTTTTCCATTGTGATTTTTTATGTAGCTTGTGTTGCATACACTTATTGGACATCTCATTATTGCCTTTAATGTCAAATTCAATATAGAGGTTTTGCAATTCCTTTTAGCAGAAAATTGTGCTTAAACTTGTGCTAGTTGTACTAAACTTGCAGTGAAGATTCAACATTTTCTCTGCATTGAAGGCAATCTTGTGACTTAATACTATAAAGAACAGCAATAATAGTGCTATTCCTATGCTTTAAATCATTTCAATATCTAAAATTTGGTTTTATGTCATGCATTTACTCTTAAGAAAATATGTAATCTGAAATGTAACTTATGAAATCTATAGGAATGCTTACATTTGTAAGAACCAGCCTTGCCTTTAAAATTGAGATAAAAACAAATTAAAACCTTACATGATAGAGCAAAACTTGATCCTCCGTCTGAATGCTCATAGGGATCATGTGTATTATTAATAGCGGAAATCATTAATGATGATCGCTAGAAGTGATTTGTAAATTTGAAAAATAACCGATGATAATAAATAATTATTTGTCATTAAAAACCAATTTTGATTGAAAGTAAAATGTCAACGCTGGGCCAAATCAATAAATGGTAAAATTTTTCCCGTGATTTGACAATTTATTATAATCGGCAACAGCTGTTTTTGTCAACAATAATTGATACTAAACCAGAAACAATAATGAAAATTAACTCATCCTGCCACTGTTTAACAAATCTATCTTACTAGTTGAAATTTTCATGGTGTTTTACAATTCAAATGTAGTTTTCATTCTTGTTTCCTTTGTGTTATATATGGAATTCATTTTTACTTAAAAATTCATCTAATTTCTCATTCTGACAGTTTAAGTTTATTAGGCCCTTCAGTAAGTAAACTTGAACCCCCAAAATAGATTTTCACTTACAATTCAGTTATTTCCCTTGGTTGATAAGTACAACACTTTTCAAGACCCTTGCAGTTATAATTGTGCATTATCTGTTTTCTTTGACATTTGGAGATGGATAACCTTATGTTGTTCCGTACTTCTATTTATATTTAGTAAAATTCTTCACTTCACCAAAATATGCAGAATAATAAAATTTTAGATAAATATAATCAAATGTATCATTCTAAATTCATATATAATTTTAATCAATTTGTAAATGTTAAATGCATCTTCTGCACAACAAAATTAAAAGTTCAATACACATGACCATGCTTAAGTTGCACATTAGTTTGAAATTGTTCTCTATACAAGATTTGAAATATATTACACATTGCATCTTTGACAGTGACTAAAACATGTAAAGAGAAGTAATAAATGTGCTGTTTCTGAGTTCAGAATCTTTAGGCATATTTACCCCTTGTTGCTTTTAATTTTTTTTTTTTTTTTTATAAAAATGCCAAATTCAAATAGGAAATGATTTAGAAGACGCTTATCATTAAAAAAAAAAATTATTGAATAAGAACACTAGAACTAACACTAGATTTATAAGGTATGAACTTCAGCAGGACATATCATTAATTTGTTGTTCAAAGACCAGAAAAAAACAAGCACAGATAGATTTCTATGTCTATATCTTATCCTCTTGATAATTAAGTATTTCTATTTGTTACCAAATCGGGCAATTATTATTCAATATTAATTTCAATATTATTTTAATATTAATTTTCATATCAATTTTACGTTTTAGCTACATTTACCATTTTTGTTCAAAAGAAGATAGAAAAAAAACTTTTTAGAAAATAATTTCCAACAGCCATTTGGTTAAATTGACCATTACATTCTATTTTGTAGTAAGGAAAGTTACCTCTTTCTCATTGTTACTGATTTAAAATTAATAATGCTAAATAATTATAAAAATTAAATTTTTCTTTTTTTTTATTTGGTTCTTTTCTTTTAATATTCCACCCTCTCTTTTCCTATCATCAATCTTTAATCTATAATTACAACAAAAATATTTTAGTAGATAATTAATTAAAAGAAGCACAAAAATCAGAACACTTCACTTCAAACATTAAAATAAAACAGTTTGTTTCTTTTCTTTTATCAAATACAGTTTTAAAATTGCGCATCTCCATAAACTAGTCCAAATTATAGCTTCAAAGAGCCTAATTTAGCCTGCAATTTTTTTTCTCAGAATGCTAAATAAGCAACAACATAAGCATCATTTACCAAACTTGATATTGGAAAATAAAAGCCAGTCAGATAGCAGTTTATACCAAAATATTATAGCGGTGACAAGAAGACAATCTAATTGTTAAATAGCATTATATATAACCATCTTAGAAGATTTGTGGTGACAATAAAACACGCGGCCTGACACCATAACCTTACCTGCATGTAGGGTGGTCACACGCTGCTCCGCTTCTCCGAGTTTCTTCGCTACGGCAAGCTGTGTTTCCTGTAAATATCTCTCTTTTTCTGCAAAGACTCTCTGAAGTTCTCTTTCCTTATCTTTAGTTCGTGCCTAGAGAGTGTATCAATGTTTCAAAATTAAAAAAATAATTCTTTAAATTTTACTTTTTTTTAAAATTCTGAATTTTTCAAAGTCCAATTTTCACTTTTCACAAAACATATTCACTGATGAGATGTTGTTAATTCTACGATTTTAATTCTGATCACAGAATTCAATTAGAAATCACTAATATTCGCTGTGTTCTGATCAAGACTATAAACATGGACTATTTGAGCGATTTTGACAATACAAGTTAATATATGACAATATGTACGACACGACAAACATTTCAGATGATTGATCTTCAAACACACCCTTTCCAAAATTCATAAGAGTAAGTGATTTGAAATGTATGTAACAATCAGGCAGTTGAGCGTGACCGACCAATAGGTAAAATCGTACGGTGTTTTGTTGTACGGCTGTCATATATGTTCATCAATACTATAGGCCTGCCATTGTCTTTGTAATGTGTTGTCATTAGCAGTAGCAGAAAAATATATTTTTAATTCTTTATCGTAATAAGGTGTTGAAAATTATATTGGAGTGTATCTAAATCAAATTTTCAAACTTATTAAACAAATTATTCAAAATAATATAAAATAATTTTTATTTCTGCTTTTATATTTTCTTGCATTTTCTAGAACTGACTTTTAATGTAATTTTTGCACAATGTGCCTTTTTATTGTAATTTTTTGTTTAAAATCTTAGAAGAGACACAAATTATCTATTTTATCCAGTGCTCACACCCCTGATTTACAATGTATTATTCTGTTTATATCACTGCTTCATTTCTCAAATATCTAATTATGTTTTCCATTGCATTTTCCTCCTTTTTTTATGTTAAAAGGTCCCTAACAGAACTTAAATTATTTTAAAATTCATTCAACCCCCTCCCCTCTCCTCCAGCCGAAAAAAAGAGAAAAAATATATCTCTCTCTATTTTGCAGAAAGTGAGTTTGATGTTCCTTTATGCTGTTGAAACTTAAGTTATAAATTCACAAAGTGGCGGGAACCAGAATATATCAGATAATTGTATCTACTGCTCATTATAAGTAGGTAACCAGACCTACCTCCGCTGTGGCTTCTATTTTCTCTTCGCAATCTTTCAACTTGTCACGTAACTGTTTTATTGTAACTTCTGAAAAATAAAATTATCTCCCTTTGAACAATAAACTCTCAGATGCTGAATAATTCTAAATTCTATATTTTAACTTCATTTTTGAAAAAAAAACTTGAAGGTGGTAAAAAGACTTAGATAAAATTAGCATAATGTATTGTTATATATGATATTTAAAGCTTAGAAGAATTCAATTTAACAGGAATGTCCATTAAAGATTTTTATTTTCAAAACAAAATGATATATGTATATTTTTAATCACTAATACAAAAGAAATTGTATAATTGCATAACACAGGTTACTACAACAAACAAGGAAAAATAAAATTTATTACTTATTTGTACTTTTAATAATTTAAAATATCAAAGGACAAATGGACCAATTTTCCAAATTTAGAAAAAAATGAACGATATATCGATTTTGATGCAATTATCAAATTAATGTAATAAGTGCAAAAAGCTATATCATACTACCCCCTGCCTTTTCATCAAAGTTTTGTATGCATTTTTTATATTTAATATATAACAAAGTGCATTAGGCAACATTGATTTGGTTTAGTTTTAAAATAGACCCTAAGAAATTCAACATTGATTCTCAATTCTTCATAAAATTCACTAATAGAAAATTGATTAATAAAATCAATTTCAAATTGATAATATATTTGTCTAGCTTCCTGTATTGTATAAACTCTTTGTTCTAGAGTGTCAAACCATTTTATAAAAATTTACTTACAACAAAACTGCCATGCCAAAAATGGATTATCAATAATAAAATTAATTGACAAATTTCTATAAACTTATAAATTTTTTGCTAAATGCATTCTAATGAGTCATAATTAAAAATTATTCAAAAGGATTTTAAAAAGTTTTAGTAAATTAAATTTCATAAAATCTCAATTTTTATCTGCAATAAATAAAACATATAAACAAACTGTTTGTTTTTTGTTTTTGTTTTAAATACAAAAACAAGCAAATGGCTAATATTGTAATTTATATTCGTGGTTTAATAAAAAAAATATCTCAATTCGTTGATTCTTAATTTTGTGATTTTGACAGCTGAAGCATATAAAACAGTTAAATTAGTTTTCGTTTGAAACCTCATTTTGTGGTTCAGTGCCATTCCCCAAAACCACGAAAATTGATACCCCACAAAAAATAATAAAACCAAAGTAGATTTGGGAATTTGTGGAATTCATTCCAAATCAATCTTCAAAGTTTTACTTTTCACTAGTTAGCTTAAGTTAAGTCCGAGACAAAGACATTATATTCTTCTGCCCTGCCCTATGGTGACATTTAAATTTCAAAACAACAAAATAAATCCAATTATTAAAATTACAAATCTCTCATTATGCACAATTAATTATTTTAGCAATTTTTCACTTTTGAGTGTTAATTAATAACAAATATGTAAATTAATCAGTTAATTACAATACATGCTCGTTTCTATAGGCGGTCAAAAAACCTTTGTTGACAGCGATGTGCATGTGTTCGACCTTAGGCGATGATAAATTTGACATTATGAACAATTTTTTTCCTTTAAAAATTCTGAAGAGCCGTCAATTTACAAATCTGACCACGTATTTTATAATGGACCATTAATTCATATATCTATAAACTACTCTCAGTTTTTTACAAATAACTTTTATTATAAGACACCATTAATCTTCTCTGTTTTTACAAGTTTTAAGCCTAGAAGTGATCAGTATTACAGTATACACCCGACCACCTCCAAGCTGGTACAGAAAGCTAGAATATCACCGCAGGAAGGGCCACTTTTCAGCAGAAACAACTGGACTGTGGTGTGCTTAGAGCTACTGGCTACATTCTTTCTTATTTTTTTTTTACAATTGATTTTTTATTCATGGTCAAACTATGGATGTTGTTTTTCATGTATTCTTTTTCAACATCAACAAAATCAACAAAACAGTATGCAGCAAACATTTAAAAGCACCTTTAACTTGTGAAAATTTACTGATGACTCTTCAGATGCACTCTCACCAAAAGGTTGAAAAGAGAATCCAGAAAACATGCTTGATTTGTATTTCTAAATTCAATACTGTGAAAGTATTGATATTTGTGGGTACCAATTTTCATGGTTTTCATGGGTCAGCCAAACCACGAAATTAAATTACCCACAAACAGAAAATTGAATATTGCTTTTAATATAGAATTTTTTTTTTGAATTCTTGAATCAACAAATATGTAATTTATTACCAATCCATAAAAAAATATACCCACAAATTTAAGTACTTTTACAGTATACAGTGAAAGTATAAATGTTCATGGGTTACCATTTTTTGTGATTTTCAAGGCTCATAAGTCAACTCAAAACATACAAAATATCAAGCATTGCTTTTAATGGAGAATTCTTTCAAACCACCAATTCATCAATGTACAACTATGCAGTTTGTTCCCAATCCACGAAAAATTGTTACCCAAGAATTCAAGTACTTTCTCAGCACACAATTAGATTTTACCTTGATTCTTGACTTCAGCAAACTCATGGTTATACTCATCAAGGGTATCTCTCAGCTGTTTGTTTTCTATTTCTAAGTCTGATACTCGATGTGATTTCTTCTGTATGGTGATGGCGTACTCAAGGGCTGATACAGGATCTAAAATGACACCAGAATAAATTGGTATTAAAAGTTTAGATGTTTCAATATTATATATGTATTTATCTATATTCAAACTCAACCTCTTAAGAAAATGTGAACAGATGAGATCTGAGGTCAACTAGCAAGTTATCAAATTATTCCAAAAGCCAACTTTATAAGATGAAAATAATTTTTTTTTTTTTTAACTTGCTCTTCCAATAAAATAATTTTTGAAAAAAGTAATCAAAATCTCAGCGGCACCTCCCTATCCATAAAGCAAAGACGAGGCCAACCCGAGCAATATACGGATATGCAGATTATTCCCAATCCATGAAGTTTGATACCCATGAATTTAAGTACTTTCTCAGTACACAATTTGGTTTTACCTTCATTCTTGACTTCAGCAAACTCGTGGTTATACTCATCAAGGGCAATCATAAATGTTTTATTCCAGAATAAGACTGAAGACTTTGATATACTGTGGTTTCATTATTATTCGTGGGGTACCAATATTCGTGGTTTTCGTGGGTGGCGTCGTCCCACGAAATTTGATACCCCACTAAAAGGAAATCTAACAATGATTTGTATACAGCAGACCTCAGAACTACAAATCTAAGAATCCACGAACTTGTCAATTTCTTTCAAACCACGAAAATTGGTACCCACGAAAATAAATGAATCCACAGTATTTGTACCATCTTACCTGTTTTTTTCAAGCACAAATTTTGAAAATGAACATTAAAAGGGGTTTTTGAAACCAAACCTAACTAAGGTTGTAGGGAAAAATTGGCTTTTAAAACATTCAAATGGAAATAACTGCTGTTTCAAACATATACAAAGGGGAATAACTGCATTTGAAATCACAGACAAAGGGGAATAACTCACCAGGTAAATCTATGAGTCGTTTGTAAACAGATAGGAATGCTGCTTCAGCTGCTTTACTTCTCTTGGAAAGAAAATCTACTTCTCCCTGGAAACTTTTTAACAGTGGGGCCACAATTTTACGGACATCCTGAAAGAAAGAAGGGTACAATTAAAATCTACTTCACCTGGAAACTTTTCAACAGTGGGGCCACAATTTTACTGACATCCTGAAAGAAAGAAATGGTACAAATAAAATCTACTTCTCTCTGGAAACTTTTTAACAGTTGGGCCATTATTTACGGACCTCCTGAAAGAAAGTTAGTTAGTTAGTTAGTTATTGCTTTACTCCCAAGCAGCACGATTTCGGCTATATCCAGGAGCTCTGGAAACTTTTTAACCGTGGGACCAGTATTTTACGGACATCCTGAAAAAAAGAAATGGTACAAATAAAATCTACTTCTCTCTGGAAACATTTAACAGTGGGGCCACAATTTTATGGACATCCTGAAAGAAAGAAGGGTACAATTAAAATCAACTTCACCCTGGAAACTTTTTAACAGTGGGGCCACAATTTTATGGACATCCTGAAAGAAAGAAGGGTACAATTAAAATCAACTTCAACCTGGAAACTTTTTAACAGTGGGGCCACAATTTTATGGACATCCTGAAAGAAAGAAGGGTACAATTAAAATCTACTTCACCCTGGAAACTTTTTAACAGTGGGGCCACTATTATACGGACATCCTAAAAGAAAGAAGGGCAAAAACAAGGAATCTGTGAGCTACTGCTAACCCTGCAACCCCCAAAATGTACTTTGTCAGTAAACAGGAAGTAGAAATTATCAAGACCTAATTTCGATACTTGCAATAAAGGACCTCAGTCTGAACTTGTATACCAAATTTCAAATCAATGTGATATGTAGTTTCTGAGAAAAAATGTTATGAAAATTTTCAAGAATTGACTAGTAATGTTGAAAATTGACTAAGTCGGTAAATAGGAAGTAGATATCCGACAGACCTTATTTCCATACTTGCAATAAAGGACTTCATACTTAACTCATATACCAAATTTCAAGTCACTGTGATATGTAGTTGCTGAGAAAACTGTTACGAAAGTTATGTTGGGAACGGACGGACCGACAGAGGTAAACCAGTATAATAATCATATCTCACAAGCACCCTAGAAAATGTGTAAAAATCATAACAGTTGACAGTATGCATACATGTAAAGTCCATATAGCAGTTGTGTCAAAATACTCCAAGTTACCTTATGAAATTAGTGACAAATCCAGTCATTTTTTTAAGGTTCAACAGGCCCTTTGACTGACCAAAGTCAAGGACCCCTGTCCTGTCTCTTCATGCATGAATTATTTTCTATAAATTACCTGTAGACAAATTCCTTTTATAAAGGAGGCCCTTGGATTACCAGGGGCCCTCCCCTGTGGATCTACCTTCAAGCATAGCAATAAGGATTTTTCAAAGAAAGATATCTTTGAAACTATTTGACTAAATTGAAGATATTGCTTAAAGAGAAATATACATCAATGAACTTTCTTCCTGAAAACCTTTAAAAATTTATCATATATCTACATGTAGTCGTATTTTAAGTACATCCATACTTATGACATTTAAAATTGACTGTAAAATTGAAATTGATTTCATTTCACATTACAGTAGTGCTAATTAAACGTAAAACATATATTTTCAAACAGATATATAAATAAAGAAAGTAAATTTCAACCAAACCTGAAATTTTCCATCACATCCTCTTTTAACAATGAATATTTCTAAATCAAGCCTGATCTAAACTTGAAATTCTATCCTTTAGTTTAATGATCCAATTTTTGGTAGATAAAAGTAGGAGATCACAGGCAGGCATATTGATAGCGTCAATTTTTAAATTTTGGATAAAAACCACACTTCACCAATTTAATCAGTTTTCCAATAAATCATTAAAAGTTATTCCCCCTTTTTTCTGAGACATCAATTCCAATCAATCTATGTGACCCTGGGGTCACAATTGGGGAAACTGAATCATCCAAATTCGTTTTCTCTGTTGGGGCACAATAAGGTTTTATAGACTTGATCCTAAATAACAATTTATAATTCTTTTTTATGAAATATTAAAAAATGTCTTTCCTCAAAGTAATACAAGGCCATGAGTGTTAATCTTTAATTTATCAATTCACAAATTACCCTGCGGTTACTTCTTTTACTTTGATTTCATAAATATAGTACTTTTGACAAAGCTTACATAATGTTTGTCTCGCCACATAAATGACTTGACGACAAAAAACATCTGATTCTGGTTAAAATTTTGCTAAATTTGCAGGAAAAAAGCAGCAAAAATCAGATGTATTGGAAAAATGTTCTTTTGTGTCGCATACAATCAATTAAACCAAAATAGTTTCAAAGAAAACTTCTAAGGTGACAAAAACATACATACTAATATGACAGCATGCATATAAATGATTTAAACTGTACTAAAAAATTTGTAATCATATTCTAGCTTTAAGATATTGCAAGTGCAATAACTTTTATTTTTCATATTGTAAACAGACAACTCTCTACAGTAATGCAAACAGATGGACAGACAGACCATTACTCAAAGTACTCTGAGCCAATATTTAGCCCTTAGTATTGATTGACATTACACTTGATAATGTACACTGTTTCTCTCATCATGTCTTTTAAAAAGTACATTGAATTAATTTGATTGCCTGCCTCCTAATCAGAACTCTGGGTTCTTTATAGCCCAACATTGATAGATGTGAGCTAATCTGTATTTTATTTCTTCCTTCAAAGTGCCTCTTTATCTAAATTATCACGTGTTAACCAACCAATCATCAATGAAATCAAACGATCAGATACACAGTTTATCTGAGGTCACCAGCCTTGCTGAAAAATCTACTGAATTAATTAACATTGACAAAATCGTGGTGAAAAAAGAAAGAATTCGCTCTTGTGATGGAAGTTAATTAAATGGTATTAGATAAGATGGGATGGATAAATATGATCTGTTATCTGTTGGTGTTGTATTAAATAATAGCAGACATATTGACAACTCTAGTTCAGAAACAAAGTGATGACAAAAAGGTTAGGTGAACTTCATATGGAGGCGTTACTTAAAATTTGTCACAAAAATGTGTACCGTTAATATTTTGACCAAAAAAAAAATATAATATGCAGGAACTGCAAACCCTTCCTGACCACCTGAGTTAATTCTTTAGTTGTTTTATGTGTTTTTCACCTTTTGTAAAACTTGACCTTTTCATAATTCTGAAACTTAACTGTCTCTTGATACTTCATTGCCTTTTTTCCAAATCTCATCCTAATCAAGCAGTAAAATCAACTTACAGCAAATTATTCTCTATGTCTTTACCAACAAAACAAGTTTGAAAAACAAACAAACCAAATAACTTTACCTTATTGACACAGAGGTCATAACTGAGTGGATTTTGTTTGAAACAAACATGTTGCATGCAGAGAGCACAATGAATTCAATGTTTATGGACATGAAAAGTTTCAATCACTTGTCACAAGATAAGAAGTTTTTAAGTTGATTTTTTATAAAAACAAGGAGTAATAGTTGCCAACATCAAAGAAAATCTTGAGATTCTTGTATTCACAGAGAAACATAAACAAAAGGCCAGTCAGAAATCTCTAAAGCAATTGGTTACAGATGGCTAGGAAATTTTAGAAAATCTTTTTTCAAGTGATATGGAAATGTCTGGTCGTTGACCACTAAAAACTTTTAATGCTTGTAAAG
Organism: Arcuatula senhousia; assembly: GCA_963971305.1. NCBI lineage: Eukaryota > Metazoa > Mollusca > Bivalvia > Mytilida > Mytilidae > Arcuatula > Arcuatula senhousia. The sequence goes on along the minus strand of OZ020308.1, from coordinate 2,042,070 downwards.
TATAAGGTCTACTGAAGGATGTTACCAAAAAGGGGGGTGTGTTTTTTAATCAGACTGCACAATGACTAATATTCTTTACAAAGAGAGATAACTCAAACTTATTGAAAAACTTTAGAAAAATGCTTTACTGTAAAAAGAAAGATAACTCTTCAACAAAGATTTTAGTGGCATCAAAGATTGTGTAAAAACTATGTAGTTAAATGTAAAATAAAATAATTTAGGCAATTAAAACAACTGAAGTTTGAGAAAAAAATATTTTGATAAAGTTTGAAAATAAACACCCATTGCATAGAAAGTCTTAAGCATTCTCCCATTTTCAACTTCATGGTAAAAATATTCCATGTAACTTATAGGCAGTAAAAAATAAGTTTCCTTCTGTTAAAGAACTGTTTTATAATGCAGATATTTGATTTACCAGTATAATATATTACAACAGGTACTCAATTTTCATGATTATGACAATTAAGATATAACATAATCTATCAAAAAGTGCACATGTTGCACATATATATACTTCCTGAAGTGATTAAGAGAATCAACAATCAGATCAGAAAAATATAATCTGCCAAATTTATGTCTGATAGATTGTAGAAGGGACATTAATAGATATGTTTTGTTATTTTCAGAGAATTGATGTCAAATAATATTTTCATTAATCCTTTGTTTTGCTGATAGATCTTTGCAGATAATGAGGGACCGGTGGGGGATTGACATCATTAACTTAGCAAGTCACTGACCAAGGGCAAAGACACTAGAACTTGGTGTCAAAGGTCAACGACCAGTAAATTAGATTGTTATAAATGACCCCTATTTGTAATTGCATTTACATTCATTATTTTCATAAGTAATGATGAACATCATTAAATAAATTAAATAAGATTAAAAAGCATTGACTTCCTACATGTATATTTCTTCCTACTTATATATGTTAAAGTGTTTCTTACAAGTTTTTAAATAGGCACAAGTAATAAACTTAAATGTTCTTATACTACATATTCGATAGATAAAGCAGAATATAGGAAATAAAAAAGATGAATATGATGAAATATTACCTTAATTTTTGCCCAGCAAACTTTAGTCTTATAAGGAAAGATTCCAGTGCATGTAACACTTAACCACAATAAAAGTTAAATAAGATTAAGAAGAGGATATAATTGACAGAATATGACCATCAAGACAAAACAATTGATCTATTTGTAAGAGATAAGTATGATCAAGTACGGACAAAACCGCTCTTCAAACACTCAAGTGACTCAGACTTATCGTTTTACCGATCAGCAGAAAAACACTCAAGATATAAGAGGGAGGATCTGAATTCAATACTGTAAAAGTTCATGTTATTAAAATACTTTTGTAGAATAAAGGGTTATAATTAGTATATTTTTATTTTGTATTTCAAAGAAACTAAGGTCAAATTATCTCCCTTTAAGATATCCAAGAGCAACATCATAATTTCATGCACATCTCAATCTCCTTCCTGTAAAGTTTCATCAAAATCAATCAAGTGGTTTAGGAGGAGTTGTGCTTACAATAAACATGGGCAAACAGACATACAGACTGAGACAGACATGGTGATCCCTATATACCCCCAAACTTTAATTATGGGGGATATTTAATTTAGCCTGTGTTTTCCTTTAATAAACAGTACAGGGGCAAAACAATAAATTGTATGTTTTTTTTTTGTATTTTGTTTTTTTTTTAAATAAATTTAGAAAAAAAAATATTTTCAGATAAATCTTACTCATCATAACCTTGGCACTGACAAATATAACAAAATCTTTCATAATAATAATAATAATTACAAAACAGCTCAGCTGTCACCTGTGTGACAAAACCTTAAGATTTTAATGATGCTAATGCACCAAAACTATATTATAAACATGATCGAAATTAGTAGAAGTTATTTTCTTACATTAAAAACAACTTTAAATATATGTCTTAATGACAAATTCTCTGAAAATCACTTGACAAGTTTCCTCTCATCTGATTTGAGGCACTTGTAACAGATTTTCTCAAGTCTTTGTCCCAGATCATAAAGTGTCATACCACTCATCCTTTTGATTAGAAAATCACATGTCTTATTTTCAGTATTGGTACAGCATTTTACAGAGGCACCATAAGGGGTTTTGAAATTTAATAAACTAATTTATAAATGATGGGTGACTCATTAAAAGAATATAACCTTAGAAATCAGATGGACAACTAACATGATCAATTCCATGTTTCAATTTTTTTTTCTTATCTTTGCATGTCCTTTCCCCACCCCCAAAATCTCCCCCATTGGAAATTTATTTTTCTAAAGTGTAAAGAAGATGTACTTGAGGAGAATTACATACTCTTACAGAAGAATCCCTGTGAAGTTTTTATGTTGATTAAGTTGTTTTTCCAACTGTGCATGATTCCCATCCAAATCTCTATCAATACCAGTCACCATTGATTTATTGGGGCACCCATGGGCTAAAGTTTGAAGCTAAATTTCACTGATGCTTTTTTTTACAGCTATTTCTCTTCTGTTGCAGGAATATTGGGCTATCACATGTATAAAACAGCCATGAAACCCAATGAAAGTTTCTCCTGACCAAAATCAATGACCACAAACTCAGCAGCAGAAAAAGTAACACAACCACCATTACAAAAGCATTGAATACTGTAACTGGGAAATTTTAGTGCCGTCTTTTCTTGCAGAAGAACGACTGAATTTTAGTCAGCCCAGTTTTTAATTCAGACTGAATTAAAGTTTGTTTTTGCCTACAAAAACGATGTCTCCCCCCATTTCCCCCAAAAGTCAAAAGTTTAAAGGCCCATTACTCCCACAAAAATTTGAGGATTAAAATTTTTTTCTGGTCATATGCACAACTACATATGATGTACTTCCTATATACCAAGTTTTGTTGAATTCAGTTCAGTAATTTTAGAGGAGTTGCGCTGACAAGATAATAAATGAGGATTTTCAGCAAATTTTTAAGTTTAAAGGGCCACAACTCCCGCAAAAATTTGAGGATCAAAATTTCCTGGTAATATGCACAACTACATATGGTGTACTTCCTATATACCAAGTTTCGTTGAATTGGTTCAGTTGTTTCAGAGGAGTTGCAATGACAAACTTTGTGACAGACAGACAGACGAACGGACACGACAAAAACAATATTTGTCTTCCCACAACAGTGGGGGGATTGATTGATTGATTGCTTAGTGTCGGCGATATTTCAGCCATAATCTGGACATCAACATGTTATAATAATTAAATCAAAATTGGAAATAAAACGAGTCAAAAGACCGTAGGCACGGACCATTTGATTTTCTGGGGGTGGCCTGGGATTTTACCTTGAGCCGAGAATTTTTTTCGCCCGCTTTGAGGGCCAGATTATTTTTTTCACACACATATTAAGCAAGGAAATTTTGTTGGCAAGATTATTTTTTTTTTCAATTGGCAAGATTGAGATCAGATTATTTTTTTCAACCTAGGTGCTGGCCAGATTATTTTTTTTTACAAAAATCAGGGCCGGGAAATTTTTTTCAAAAAAATCCCAGGCCCCCCCCAGAAAATCAAATGGTCCGTGCCGTAGATAAAACAAAAGGTATGAAAAGATAAATTGATAAAAAGCAAACATTAAAAATGAACAAACTAAAATATAAAACTGTGGGGGAGACATAAATACTATTGCCCATAGACTTAAATAGAAGACAAATACATTTTCATGCTAACAATGTCAGTGCAAAAATCGTGAAAATAAAACTGTCACGAAAAAATTTGACAGTTTACAGTAATATTCTATCTTTAAAAAAACGTTTTACATAGACTTATTATTGCTTCATCAGCAGAATTCAAATAATAATGTTTATTATATTATAAACTCATGGGACAAAAAGTAAAAGAAGCTATGAAAACCTTACTCTAATAAAACTTTTCACCTCGTTTCAAAACTTCAAACAGAAGATAAATAAATACATTCACAACCACTTCCAAGTAATTATGACTAAAATCACCTTAATTTGCACCTCCTCCATTTATATTTATTTGAAATACATAAAAGAGTTTGTGAAAATCATAATTCTAATGAAGCATGTCCCAGTACTAGTGTGGTAATGTCCCGCTTATAAGAAATCTAATCAGAAACAGATGCTGTTTAATGCTGATCATTATTTCTTAAGACCGAAGTCTGCCAGATCCAATTTTCTTTATAATCAATACACGTTATAAATCGACCTTTTTTTCATACTTAAGATCCCTCAATAAAAGATCATTTTTGTGTTTCAAGTACTAGTTATTGTAACTTAACAGTGATTGTAATGTTAACAAGATTTGGGTTCTGTCGATTATTGCCGATTTTTTGTTATTATAAATCAAAACGGCACTGACAAGAAAAGATCTAACACTTGGAAACTTTGTCAATAAATGTAAAAACTTTCAAAATATGCCATGATTGTCTAAGAAAGTCTAATCAAATTTCAATTCTGATGAGGAGGATGAAAATCTAAATGGTTATTTAATTAATATAACTGGTTTGTTTTTCTTGAGAGAAAAACTACAAGTAAAACCAAACAAATACCTATCATAAAGAATCACTTTGTATCTTTTAATTGAAAAACTTTCCTCATCTAAAATGACATTAGTGTATTTGTATTTACATCTATTCATTTCTTTAAACATGCAGTGGTACTAGTACAATCCAACTTAAAACTTTCTGATAAGCTTTTTATTCTCAAGTTGCCTTAAGTTCTTTCAATCTGTTTTAAAGTGCATTGAATACATGTCCAACTGTTAGATTTAGATTTACAAACAAACAAATGGTATAACATACACAATTGATAATGAAAATATTTTTAATATGGTATTTTTTCTCTATGTGTCAGGATTTTTACCTCTGGAGTACTTTTCCACAACATTTTTCTGCTACATACTTTGCCCCATTTCTAATGGGGTACTTTGTTTCTAGGTGTCATTATTCTTAATTCTGGGGTACTTTTTCATGATTTAGCCCAATTTTACTTATGGGAACATTTTGTTTCTAAGTGTCATAATTCTTACAAATTACTTTCCCACAACTTAGTCCAAGTATTACTTATGGGGTACTTTTTCTATAAGTGTCAGAACTCTTACCTCTGGGTCACTTTTCCACAGCTTAGCCTAATCTTACTTAGGGGGCATTTTGTTTCTACATGTATGTGTCTTACCTCTGGGTCACTATTCCACAACTTAGCCTAATCTTACTTAGGGGGCATTTTGTTTCTATGTGTCTTACCTCTGGGTCACTATTCCACAACTTAGCCTAATCTTACTTAGGGGGCATTTTGTTTCTATGTGTCTTACCTCTGGGTCACTATTCCACAACTTAGCCTAATCTTACTTAGGGGGCATTTTGTTTCTAAGTGTCTTACCTCTGGGTCACTATTCCACAACTTAGCCTAATCTTACTTAGGGGGCATTTTGTTTCTAAGTGTCTTACCTCTGGGTTACTTTTCCACAACTTAGCCCAAGTATTACTTATGGGGTACTTTTTCTAGGTGTCATTATTCTTACCTCTGGGTTACTTTTGCATGACTTTGCCCAATCGTACGGGTATATTTTTTTTTATATGTAAGGACTCTTACCTCTGGGGTACCTTTCTTGAATTCTCTACTTTGTTCTACCAGTCTTCTTCTAGATGCATCACTTTCGTCTTGTTTATTGGCTAAATCTGTAGCAGTCGCATCGAGTTCTTTCTGTAAAGACACATGAGAAAAGGAGATAAGAAAAGATCCATATTTTTGAAAAGCCAATTGGCAATTGTCTACTGTGGATTCATTTATTTTCATGGGTACCAATTTTCGTGGTTTTGGGAAAAAGCATCAGTTCGTGGATTCTTAAATTCGTGGTTCTTTAGTAAACAGCATATAATCCAATGTTAAATTTCCTTTTCGTGGGATATCAAATTTCGTGGTTCAAGGCTACCCACGAAACCCACAAAAATTGATACCCCACGAATAATAATGAAACCACAGTATTATAAAGTTAAGGATTTTGAAATCACCTTCATGATAAGAATTTCAAACTCACACTTTGTACCCTTCAGCACAAGTTGCAAGGTATTCATGACCATCAGTTATCAAATTCCATAATGGCCATCCGATGAGGTAAAGAGCATCTAATTTCACGTTGTCATAAGTCACCCTCATTATCAAAGCGATCAAAATCGACCAAATGATTAAGCATTCAGATCACATCTTCTGTTCTATCAAACCTGATGTCTTCTAAAAGTGTGACTGTCAATTTAAATTCATTCACATGATCAAAATTCATTCAAAATCTTTATATGGCGGTTTGATGTGTCAATCATATTTATTCAATTATAATAAATTATAAATTGTTAATAAACATTCAGTTGCTTGTAATATGTATCATAAGGCCAAATTAATTTGCCTGACTTTGAATAGACCCACTGGTCTAACTTGTGGACTCAACAATTAAAACCTTCAGTGCTGGGTTACTTGTAGTACATGTACATGAGTTAAATATGGCATACTTTAAAGGAAATAATCCAATATTCTCTCTTTAAAAAGCACACTCACTGTCAAAGAAGATGGTACATTGTTTATGCAACAAACAAAAACAAGAAAAAGAAATATAACACAGTAACTTTATCGACAAAATTGGTAAACTAAAAGCAGAATTATTCAGAATTGCAAATAACTCCTAAAAATCATGCAAGATGATATGGTTTAAAATTAGTATTTTCAGATAGCTACAATAATACAAAATTTAAATTGAATAAAAATATTGACATAAAATATTGTTATAAACATATCTATGTCAGTCTTATTCAAATTTTAAGAAAAAAAAATTGAAAAAATGTTTATCTATAATCGAAATCAAACTCCATTGTTAAGGCATTTTCCACATCAAATTTCAATACATCAAGTGAAGGAATGCTGAAAAGGTTCATTTACTAAACAAATTATTCACAAGGTGTTCAACAAAATGGAAGAAAAATACAATTGAAATCAAATCGGTCGTATTCAATGCTTGCACGAAACTAAAAATCACAAAAATTAATGTACCTTTTATGCAATTCACCTTCCCGTGCCAATAAATCTCCAATTATATGCCCCATCTTCCCTATCAAGACGCTTCTATACATATTTAAAATTCAAATTCGATCATCTTACAGAATTAACAATCAACGATCGTTTCACCTTAAGCCATTTCGTCTCACCTGAATAATCGTAGCATCTTTTACTGAACAATACAAATATGTGAGAAAGATCAAATTCGTAATTATTGTTAAGCCCGATACATAAAAATTGGGAATATTTAATGGCAGATTCTTATCTGGAACATTAAACATGAAAATCATTCCTGTCCTCAAAACTGTATCAAAAGTTCATATCAACATACATAAAATTGAAGATCAACTTTACAATTCAAATGGTGAGATAAAATGTAAATGTGAAATATTTAACTAAATGGTGTAAAAAATACAATAAGGCCATCAAATTGTAATAAATTCAGCTTCAATACACATCTACCCAGGTTTCGATTTCAATCGAACAATGAAAACTTAGCAATTAAATTGCCTGGATTATTTTCTTCTATATTTATAGGGTATATCGCTAGGTATATCATTTCTGAGCTGCATGATTCGTCTCCAATATTTGACTGCAACACAATGTGCTCAAATATTAAAGAATTGTCTCTGTAAAGATGAAATAAGAGAACATTTGATTAACAATAGAATAGAAAGCCAAAGGTGGACGATCTTAGTTTGAAATAATTTTTTAACTGCTGCATACTGATAATACCGGGTACATGTAGTACATATACATGCATATTAATGACAATTCCTTTAAACTAAAGAATAACTTGTAAACTAATAGGGTCAGATCCTAGAAGATTTTTGTTGAATTTGTTATAAATATAAAGTATCTAAAATCAAAATATAGAAAATTTTACGCTGTGACCAAATGTTAATCCGATTGAACCTCTTGTGTTGTTTTTGAACAGATAATACCCTGATTTTGGACTTTTATCAATTTTAAATCTATTTAAAGATTTCCTAAAAATCTTTAAATCAACACTTCACTATACCTCTAATTTTGAACTGATCTCTTCCAAGTCCTATAGTGGATTTAAATCCAATTGAAATCGACTGCCACCGTGAACTCAGACAATATTGATCATCAGTTACCAATCACCAAAAAAATGGAGGGACAAAGTTTAATCTGGAAGATTTCTGTTACTAAGACAAGGAGATATCTATTTATTGGTCAAACATTTAATGTGATTAGACAATGGGTGGATAAGTCTCTTCTAAATTGGGAAATAATTTGCCTACTTTAACAAAAATATTACCAAGGCGATGGCTAATTAAGAGTTAAAAGTGAGAAATTATAAACTTTTATTACTTATCGCTATTAAACAAAGGATAAAAACACTCATTCGAATATTATCAGTCCACTTATCAGAAATCTTTTCTCTGACTTAATTGTGTTAAAAAGATGAAATCGGATCAGGTTTTTTCAAGTGAAATTATCATTAAACTAACCATGGACACTCACTGTATATGATATAAGTAATTGATCCCAATTCCTGCCCTGTTCCCACACTGTACTATAAAACAATAGCGATAATGATGAGACAGAGATAGAATTACGTTTTCATCAAGGTCATAAAACATTTCTGTGAAATTGATTACAGGATGCATATTTTGACAAATATGTAAACCTGATCTGTGAGATGCATATTTTCAATATATCATAAAGGTTATGGAGAAGCAGAAATTTTTAGTGGTTATTTATACATTTTTTTACTGTTTGCAAGTTTGATTTAATACTTCCTGTTTGGCTATAAAGGTGCATCTAAAATACTACTACTATCCTTTAATGAATCAATAGATGGATACACTGGCAGATCAAGAGGGGTGTTCCCCTTTCTTTTGATCATTGTGTTACTTATAAAGTGATTTTTTTTGGTGGATGGACCCCCTCCTCTTTCCAATACTCAGCTATGGGTTTTTAGACTGGTTTGACTGGACACAACAGGAACAGACTCAGAAAAAAGTTTTTTTTACAGGGTGTATTGACAAATATTTTTTGCAATACCATATATTATCATCATGATAATGTATAAACGACAGAACAAAGAACATAAAACCCTGTAAACTGAAACAACAAGACAACACAATGAACAAAATAACCACTAACTTAAAAAAATCTGGAAAGTGGTCTTAATTTATTGAAAATGTATAAACCCTCCCATCAAGTTTCATCAGAATCACATTAGGTGAAAAGGTGATATACAAAAAAAATATCCCATGCACATGTTGACAAGACAATCAATTGCCTCATCTGATAAACTGTCAAATTGAAATTTTGTTGGGGCTTTCAAATAAATCAAAACATTTCTGATTCATCGTGCTGACCTAATTTAAAAACTGTGGAAACTTACATAATGCTATGATGGATAATCGGAGATCTGTTTTATATAGAAATCAGCTATTTGACAGAACATATGATTCATATTGTTCCAGATTTTAATGATGGTAATTTAAGAGGCATACTGTTAAAGATCGAATGGTGACTATGGAATGGAACATAAGAATGGTATCTGTGGAATGGAACATAGAATGGTGAAATTTGGTTTCTCTAAACATTAGACATAATGTAAATTTTGATAACATACATCTTCTTTATTCTAATTTTGTACATGTCAATTTTTATCTTAGAGCCATTTTTAAGCTGCATGAAGATTGACACAATTTGCTTAAGGAGACAGTCAGTGTGTTAATGGTATGCCATGACAAAACTATTACAGTGTCAAAACATTTATCTTATTATAGATAATAGTTTTGAAAAGATAATGTGCACTTGCAAAATCATGAGCCAACAAAAACCCTAGTTAAGTAAGTCCATCCCACATTTTACAGAATGTCTTCATGGTGTATCTTTTTGCTGATCTACAAGCATTTAATCTTCAACAAGTTGATTTGAAGGCTGTGCAATGGCTTCACAGCTTAGATTTATTACTAATGATAATCACTTATTAAATTTTCAATATAAATTGTCTGATTTTTCTAAATTCAAAGATAAAGTTTTTTATCAATGGATTTGGCAAAGTCTGTTTTGAAAATGATTGATCCAAAATTGTAATCTTAAGGAGTAAGACAGTTAGAGCAGTTAAAAACACAACTAGTTCAAGAATTATAAGCCAGAGATCTGAGAAGTGCCATTAGCTTACATGTAACAAATCTTGGATATTAAATTCTCCATTTTTCACAAATTATTCTTTCTCGACTGCAGATTTAGAGCTGATGCAACTGTGTGCCCCTCAGATGAAAGTTTTTGTTAAAAACTTATGGAAAAAGCAATTTTCAAAGGTTTTTTTTAACAATGGCATTCCTCATTGAATATCAGCCACAGACTCATGCCAACAAGTTCATGTTCAAATTCAAGAAATCTCATTAAATTGGAAAAGTTTCTTAGAAATCAGCTTAAGTATATTAAAAGTTGCTAACAGTAATTTGAAGCACTTAAAAGATAAAAGAACAGCCAATTCTATAGAAATAAATCTATCTACATTCTCTTGTTCATCTACAAAACTATACCATTTCACTTTCAATTGCCAGATCTTAACTTACTAATTTATCAATTTTATCAAGTTAATGATCATCTCAAATGGTTTGTAATTCCTATAGCTGTAAATAAACATCAAACTTCCACTAAAGTATAAAATATCTACTCTTCAAATGACCCAGGACTAAACCAAAGAAATCGTACATTACTACATGTCTCAGTCTTTTGATCTTATCTGTGATAAATCACGCTGATCATTCCGTTAATTGTCAGATCAAGGGACGAATTATTTCAACAGCTGATTGGTTAATTGATTTCGCAGGAAAAAAACCCTGATTCAAATGATAAGTTAATATGTTGTTTTTTATAGAGAAATCTCTCTATTAAGGTTCAGTGATTGATTTGATGAGAATAAGATCAGGTTTCTTAATGAATAGGTTTTTTGCCCTTCAATTCTTTTTTAAAAAAGAAATGTATTTTCTTTAAAGAACTTGCTCAATATACAATATTTTTCATGATTGAAAATAGTCATGATAGTATGGTGAGACAATTAAATTGGCATTTCAAAACTGGTCTTAACAAATCTTTACTTTCATCATCAGTAACAAAAGACTATATGTATTTGAAGAGCAGTGCTTCTCTCATGTGGAACATTGTAATTTAAGAATACATGTACATGTACATGTAGGTATTGGCTTCGATTTAAAATATTGCATGATGATAGATCTCCTTTCATTCTTAGTTATCATTAATATTCATTCATCATCTTATTAATAGAAATGACCAAATATGTAACTTTCCAAGGGAGAATACTCCTACACATGTATATATTGCCTAATTGAAATAAAAAAAACCTCTTGTGGAGCTCAACAATCAACAACTTTGCATTTTCAGTTATAATTTATCTTCTGTATTATTCACCCCAAAGATTGACCAAGTATGAAAAATTGCAATTATAATTTTAGGGGCAATAACTCCAGATTTAAATTGCCTGATACAAACAAATATTTGCACAATATTAGATCTGCCATGTATTGAGACTGAATAGATTGTGATCATCACAAAAAATCTGGATTAGCTAGACATTTTTCTAATTTTTAAGCTTCAAGCAATTTTAATCTGAATAGATGAACATAAGATTTTAATCCCTATAATTCATGTGATTCTGTGTAAGTTATATTTTTATACAATTCAATCTTTATCAAGTGTGTACTTTCTATGTTTAGGTTTGTTTTGTTCTTCATTGAAATGGAAATGCCGGAGTTTTTGTGATCCAAATATGTGCAGATTGAAACCAAAACAAGACATTGACTTTGTACTTATGATGCAGCGAAACCAATGTTCATAAAAAGTATTTACTGTATCTAAATGGACAAACATCAGCTTGACGATAAAAAGGAACGTCATTGAAAATTCTAAAGTGCTCGGCTAAAACGATATCTATATACAATCAGTTAGTTCCCTAATAAAACAAACATTCGATTTGTTGACGGAGAACATTCAAAATCAAACAAGGAAACAGTTTCCATTAATATAAAAATGGCTTTGATTCTAAGACGACTCGGTCAACAATAAAATGTTAAGAAACTCCGCCTGACACAGATCAGAGGACTACCTGATGATGTTGCTCTTTTTAAGCTTCCGAAGGTCGAAGATCAATGGATCGGCGGCACTCGTCTAATGCCCTATCAAAAGAAGGTGTATTAAGTCTAATCAATTTGTAACTTCAACACAAACAGAGGTTTTCTTGTAACGAGTTACCAATAAATGTTATCAGCGATATTTTAATCTGTTCAAATATGGGTAGATTAGTTACTTTTACTTTTAACAGTACCAGACAGGGGACTTCTTCAAAAATTAAACAAATCAATTTATAAAGACAAGGGCAGATAACTCCCTTGGATAAATGTCTTCATAATGAGTTTAAATCAATCAATTTAAAGATAACTGATCCTATGATCTGATCATCTATCAGACAGCTGGATAGGAATTTTTTAAATTAAAAAGAAAAATCAGACATTTATTTTATTTTGTATTGAATAAATTTTTTAAGGACATGTACCAAGATATTATTCCTGGGTCTGGTAAATCCCCCAAAATGTTTTGAAGCAAAACAATTTGTAATGAGGAAATAAAAAATAAAAATAAATGTTCAATAGACAATCACCCTCATGGGATACCAATAATAAAATAAAGATACAGGAATATACCATCAATATGAGACTGGAGAAAGCATAAACATCTAATGTTTGGTAATTGTCAAATTCCCCCTTGATGGATCCTCTTAAAACTTGATCATTTGTAATAGACATGTTAAGATACATCATGCCGAGCTATTGATGTGCGCTGGTGAAGGCTCTTGATGAAAATGAGATCACCACTGAATAATGACTATGTCTTGAAAAAACAACAGCAAAATATGTTCCAATAACATGAGGAATTTGTAGTTAAGCAAATGAATTGACTGATTGGTTATAAATTAGATGAGAATTATATCCAAGTTGTCATAATGCTTCATCTATTTGCCAATTTCTCTTTGATATGTTCATATTGTTATGAAAATAATAGGAAGCCATCAGATTGAATATTGACTGCAAAATGCATATAAGCCAAACTTCATGATTCAACTAATCAAACAACAACATACATGTACATGTATTTATATACTTATTTGGGAAATCAAGCTAAGCGAACCAGAAAGCAATGTGTTTATTTATCTTTGCGATTCAGTCAAAAGAGAAAAGCAACAAAAACAAATTTGTACCAATATGAAGTTGTATTCATATTGTTCTATTCCTTTGCATTTTGATATATCTACTTCAGAAAATTATCAAATTCATGGCAGTCAAGTTGGATCCAAAAGTATACATTGACTTATGTCATGTGTGTACTCGGGATAGACAGAAAAAAGTAAAACCTAATACTTTTGACAAGCTATCACAGGAGAGGAAGAAGAACCTTTCATTGTGAAAAGAATATTTAAATACAAAACAAGAATATGTCCAAAACACATAATGGCCTCCTTCTTTCTTAGATGGAGTGGAATAATATCTCAATTGTTTATTTAGATGCCGAATTTTCTGCAGTACAAGGTCAAGATCAAAATCTGTTCTAGCTGCAGCACAACCTTTGAACAATCATATTAACTTACAGTAATGTTCCAAAATATTGTTTATCTACACTGTCAATTCAACTTTACCTCATAGAAACGTAAATCTTAGGAAAAAAAACCACCTTCCTAAAAATTGATTTGACGTACACCTGTAACAAAAACAAACTTCACTATCGCATTTTTACAAGACAAAATCGTGTTTCTTCTAATACTAGGATGGTTTACGACATTGTTTGACTGATTTATACGTCTTGTCAAAACTTATCATAAAATTGACAAAAATAATAACTTCATTAAGTCTTAATGGTCTTCATTTACATCATGATCAGTTGTTGATTGTTTACAATAAAAAGTTTGAAATCAAAACAAAGAAGGGAGAAGTGGAGTTCCTTGCCACACTCCAAGCTCCAAAGTACGTTTCAACTAACGTTCATTGAGACTTAATTAACAGTACTGTACTTCATGTTACTCATTGGTTCTGGTCATATATATATGAGTGAGTGATTGAAATCATTGAGTGATTGAAGCTTTAATCCGTCATAAGCATAATTGTGTTTAAGTTAGGATGTTTAGAGATTGGAAGGGTTTCACCTCCTCTTCAATGCATATGGGCCTTACGGTACACCAAGAGACATATGGTGACTGAACTCTAAGAGTGGTGGCCCATAACTTTTTTTGTAAAATAAGATTGTCTTTAAAAAAAATTTGAAATAGTTCTGTATAACCATTCCCACTAAATGTAAAATGAATTTTTGGAAATCTTTAACCACAAAAAAGAGATACTAGTATTTGTTATGTCTGTAAGAGCGGTGTACCACTATTACGGTGTCATGGTGTACTGTACATAGTCAGTTTTAATGTTAAAATGTGGCCTGTGACTAGAAAGGACACCACTGAACTTGAGCAGATAAATGATAAACCTAAGCTTAACATTCAAATGTACAGAACTCCATCATATGAATTGGTATTTGACTAGTGAACAATAGTGTAGTACTACAACCAGCATCTAAGACATGGCCACCTGGGTACCTTCGATAGACATCATATGTACAAAGATAACATACATCATCGTATGTCTGTTCACATAAATGTTCATGTATATTGTTTAAAATCAAAAGTAATACCTTTCAAGAGTGTTACATTAAAAAGTAACAGCAAACAGTGAGCTAAGCATATATCCGTATCTGTGTATATCTGTAATGACTACCACAAAAAATATAACATACACATACATGTAACCTTTAGAAAATTACAATAACCATCGTAACATAGTGATTTTAACTAAAGTCTTCCAAGAAATAAGTGATATTTTACCCTTCCTGTACTAGATAATTCACTGTAACATTGAAACCAGAGATATTTTGTTAATGATAAAAGTTACCATCAAAAACAAACCTAATCAAATAAAGTTACATTAAGCCAATTTAAATATCTATTCATAATTCAAGATTACATCAAGCGAAATCAGCATAATTTACTTACAAAAAAACAGCTGTCCGCGTCTTGAATAGTTCAGCAACAATTGGAAAGTAAAAACTTTAAATTAAAGCATTTAAAAGGAGGTTGTTTTTGTAATGGGATGGTTTATCGATTTTTAAAGATTCAAATAAATTTTGAAGTATCATCTTCGGTAATTGAAGACTCGAATCGGTAGGGTGATATTTTGTGTGAACAATGGACGCGTAACCATTCAATACTTCAAGAAAAGTTGATTGATGGCTACGGGGATAAGGTTTTATATCCTCAGTATAAAGTTTTACCTATTATCTTCACAGGTGGGATAATAATTTGATTTCAGTGAATTTAAATCTGGTCCATTGCTCACATTGTCTACACATATATTGTGTCAATACTTAAAATTGTTACGCAAGAGCAACAGGACGTTGGAAAGCTTCGACAGAATTGAGAAACTAACAAAACCTAAATTGAATGTTTAAAGATCAAACTATAGGAGTGATCAAATTCTTGGTGTCCTCATATTAATTAAATCTTTGACCTTGAAAGAAAAGGTAACCTTTACTTTTTTACACTGATTTTTTTCCCACATAATTGTGTTTCATCCATTTTCAAACAAACACAACTGCAAGCACCCTTGTAATTAAAACATGTACAAAGTCTGCCAACGAAAAAAAAAATATAACAAGACAGGTGTCAGAAAAAGAACCAGAGGGTATTTTAACGTGCTGCCCTTCCACTCAGTAAACATCAACTCTCTTCCTTTATTGAGCTTTGCCTTTCAGATTCCTACAGTTTATCTCTCTCCATATAAGTTTGATTAAATGACATTGTGCAGAATTATTACACCGAAAGCAATAGTTTTCATTTCTGAACTGTATGAAAACCTGTGTTAAAAGTTCAATTTGATATGTTTTACTTAAACAACGTATGGTGAACTTGTTTCGATATTTCACAAAATAGGAGATTAAAAAGTTCAGCCCATCATTACAGCTTGAGGATTAAACCAGTAAACCTCTATCATCAGAGGGGATTTAAACTCTAATCAGTTACTTGAATACACAAATGCTCCACATCTAAAAAGTACAAATGATTCCTTTAAAGGCTTTTGTGGTTTGTTAATTTTAAAGAATAAAATTATTTGGGTTAATATTTGAGTATTTTGAAATTTGTCTTTAAAGAGATATTAACAGTTTAATGTACAATATTCAGTTGATCAGGAAAATATCCCAAGATGTTTGTTTTTCATCATGTTCATGTTATCAATAAATTTGTAAAAAATAAAACAAAGCAGAAATTCATTTTCAAGTTAAATGCTTGTAGAAAAGAACGCACATTTCCACAATATTTAGCTTCTTAGAAGAATTGTCCAAATTTAACCACACAGAAATATCTTCCTTAAATTATACAAAAAGTTAATGTAATTGAATTCTAAAACTTACTTCTTATCTAGATACATTTAATTCTTTCCAAGAAAGCATAACTCATGGTTTTGTTATGTGAAATTACTTTAATCTAGACTGACTCAAATAATTTACATTTTACTAAGTCAAGTTGAGAAATATTGCTCTCTCAATTTTACTTTGTGCATTGTAAATTTTTAAATGCTTAAATCTTTAAAATCAAATTGTGAGATAGTACATCTTTGTCAATATGTACTTTGTGAATTGTTTACGTATCAAGTGGTCATTTAGAAACTATTGACTACACCCGTTTGATAACTAGACATTTCAATGATTCAGTCTTAAGGAGTTAAATATTCAACAAATAAGTAGCTGTCACCATTTTAGGTGAAAACCCTCTCGCCTATAGAATTGACGATTCTGGGAAAAGAACTCAATTCAAAAATTTTGCGTGCTCACTATCTGTTTTTGTCATAAATATGTCCAATGAACAAGGAATTGATTTGGAGTGGCCTGAAAATGAAAGCTTTGAACATTTCAGATTTTTATAATGTATAGAAATAATTTGTTTTAATAAAGTGGTGTCATGATAAAAAAAAAAAAACCCACATGAGTTTTCCCTAAAAATATATCATATATAATAAATTGTAAATGCAGTAAAAGTAATAGCAGCTGCTCTTCTAAGGTAGTAAAAACATATTCTTATATTGAAATTTAGGCACTAAAGCGATTTTTTCAATTGGGGTCTATTTTTAAAAAATAAGATTTGGTGTTCATTTGAGGATTCATAAAACATAAGCGCATGTTAACGGACAGCTGGCAATGAAAAGCTTTGAAATTGTAGGTTACATTATTATTTTCAAAAGGTTAAGTTCAGCATAAGGACAAATAACAAATGGAATTTATTATTTTGTTAGACAATGTTAGAGCATCAAACTTTGGGTGTCAAGAACCTTAGTCTCATAATAGCTTCAACCACCTAATGATTGCAGAAATTGAAAACAACATCCAATGGATGCAAACACAGATGCTCGGAGTCATTTGCATTCGAATACATGGAGCACTTAAACCAGACAATTATTCTCAGCGAAACTGTCAACTGTTATTTTTTAATCTGCAGGCAGCCTCCAGCGTGAAAAATACCATCAGTCGTAGAATTACACCTGGATTAAAGAGAGAATAAACGAATAAATGATGTTCAATGGGGCGAAGCAAAGACCATATCTTGTATCGTCCCTATCTCTTTAGTTTATACCTTAATTTACATATTTCAAACATTCGGTAAAATGTCATGTGAAACGCTGGAATCAGATAAGGACCAAACCTATACATAAGATCTTATGAAAATTTACTGATAACATATTAAGTGTCGGTCCTCAAGTTATTAAATAAGATCACAATGATTTGGAAATACAATGCTCTCGGATATAACTGCATCAGTTGAAAAAATGTTTGAAATAAAAGTTACACCTGATTTTTTAGAAGTTTATATACAAAATGCTTGGTTAGTTATAGGGGTAAATCGTGAATAATATTTTAATATGAAATGAAGGTTGAATTTATTGAGAGATTGTGTTTCTGAAACATCAAATTTATTGTTGTTTGTATGTTTTAAAAATATTGAACTCAAAACAATGATACATGTACCAAAAAATTTTCAGAGGGGTTGTGGTCTTGTGGACTGAAAGATGTACTTTTTCCGATTCCTTTTTATTCTTTATTTAGATTAGTTAAGATAAGATTATGATTATGTTCTTTTAAAAATGTATACTTAAGTATGAGTATTTAAGTGAACTGAAAGTTTTGCTTTTGCTCTTTCTGTTTTTCACTCATGTACCAATCACATTTTTTAAGGGGTTGTGGTGGTCAGATGTACTTACTTTTCAATCAATTTTATCATTTAGATTAATCAAGATTAACTATCAAATAAGATTGAGGAATATGCTGAAGTATACAAGTATGAGTAAAAATTCATCCTTTCTCCCTGATTTTGGCCGAATTCGTGCCCCTTTTAAGGAAAGCAAACTTCGAATTTTGCCTTTTTCATCCAGACAGCTAGCGTACCAATCACTTTAACAATGATCTATGTTTCGGAACCTTATTAGTGAACACCATTGACACGACTAATTTATCACCATTAGCCATCTATCAACGGTGGTAACAAGCTTGATCGGGACAAATCATTCATCTATTTAATAAAATGGATCAGATAAAAAACGCTGGAAAATCGTCTCTAAATAAGGCACTAAAATAAATGATTGATAATTAAAACGAAAAAAAATGGGGAGCCTTTGAAGGAGATCCTGAACTTTCTCCTTTTCTGTTTAATTTTTTTTCATGTTGATGCTATTAATAAGTACGAAGCTAAAATTTACAAATAGAAATGTATTGAAAATTGAAAAGTATTAAAGTAAGGTTTGTGTTGTTCAAAGAAACCTAATCATTTGGAGGCTGGACTGGTAACTACATGTAGGCTTAAAAGTGAAAATTAAAACGCAAGGCTTTTCAAACTAAAAATGCATATAGGAAATGTCAATACATATCAATTAGTAGGTGACACAGACAATAATGTATGAACTTCTAAAGTACATGGGTGTGGGAGGACTCAACTTGAGCATCACCTGTTCAAATTTAATGTTAAAATCAATAATAATTTAATCAATGTCAAATAAATGTGAAAATTCACAAGCCTGAAATCTTTTGCTCAAACTATTCATGTGAAAACAAACAATTCCCTTCTACGAACCTCTACAAAATTGATGATCGACACTCAATTCTTACATGCCTCATTTAAGACGTATTTTCAAATTTTTAGATTTTTCAAAAAAATATTCCAAAATAAAATTGACTAGCACTGCATACTAATCAGCTCGTTCCCTGTTTGATCTTGGTAGAAAAGCCATTAACCAGTAGTAAAGGCTTCCTTTTTTAACGATATTTCATTTAAATGTAATTACAGGTTATTGATTATCGTCAGAATTTTTGGCGTGCAATCCGTTTTACTTTTTGATAGATTAACTTTTCGTGGAAATAAAAGGGCAATGTGCACTGCACTTATAATGATATGATATATTGACTACCAAATAGTGTCAATGGCCAATCACAGAGCTTGTAAAGTACATGTATATCCATAATTCTGTTGTATGTGGTTTCAACAAGGGAAATAACCCCTATTGAACAATGTCAATGAAATCCTAGAATATTGTTATTGTCATGATTGTGTGTTGATAGATAAATGAATATGAAATACTGTCCAAAGGTTTAATAAACATTGAAAAAAATAAGAAGCCCTTATCATTATTTTTCAAAAATAATTCCTAAGACATAAACTGCAATTAAAAAAACAGTAGCCACTTATAGCCATGACCCAGTGGTATTCGGCTGATATTAGTCCCTGATCTGCTGTAAATAGAAATATTTTGAGACAGAGCCCCACATCATGCACATAGAGTCTATTTTCTTAAAGTTGTGAGTCAAAAAAATAAATTAAATGATTTGGGTAACATGGTTTAAAGTCAGGTAGGGTACATGTAGGGAGGAAATTCGATTTTTTTTTTTACATTGGTGTAATCAGGAGTCATCTTTGACTTTAACAGTCCTTGTTGATAATTAGGCAAAAAAAAAACACTTAAGGGTAGGCTTAAAATTACCCAGAGTCCGCGATACTTATAATTTCTTTGTCACAGTCAAACATGGGTAATTCAAAATGGAATCTTTAGTTGGACCTAATTTTTTTTTACTGGTCCTGTCTATTTCAACTTTCTAAAATATTACTAAAATCTACAAGACATGGGTCCAGTAAGTATAAAAAATGCCAGATCTAGACCTGCTTAAATTTTACCAGTCAGGTCTGACAGGTCCGTCACAATTCGCGAAATCTGATTACCCTAAAAACACCACTTTTTTTGCCGTACCACTGTTTCAATAACTTTTTAGCTTGACATTAATGTTTACAATACAGGATCTACGATTCAATCAATCCAATATTTACATCATAAATACAAGAATAACTAGCTTGTAAACCTAGATAAGATTAAATATACATGTACATGTATTTAAGTGCCTGTCGAGATATTGACTAAAATCAATAATATTTTACAGTTTCTCGCTGATTGTAGCTGAACTTCAAAGATCAATAATTGTATTTCAATACCATTTCTCTATAAACTTAATTTAGACATCTTTGCTAAGAATCAAATCTATGAGTAATATTTTCTATTTTTATCAGTAATCGATCCTAGCATTGTTTCTAAACATCTTGATTATTGATCTAGAGGGACACAATTGAAATTAAATGATTGTCTTTGTTTGCAAAGAAATTTTTCCTAACTGCTTCTTTTCTTTTGAAAAAGATCAAATGGGTAACAAAACTAAAGATCGAAAAAATGAAGCTCCAGCTATGGGCCTGAGGTGCTCACCAAGACTGAGGTTTTCTATTTTGTCTTAATTTTGTCATCAATCTTTCATTTGCACTCTACTATTACTATTTGTCGGAGAATGTTTGTAGCTTACTCACCAAGTTTCATCAAATTGTGTTAAGATATTTCTGAGCTGTTGAGCAGAAACAGAGTTTTATGAGGAGTTTCTAGAAAATTATCAGCTCAAAAGGCCATCATCTCACAAAATTTTGGTCCCCATTTTTTTTTTCAATCCAAATTACTTAACAACAATATGCATAACTTCATTATGGTATACCTGCTACATATACATTAATTCTATTGAATACATTTGTAGTTTAAGAAGAGTAAAGAGAACAACTTTGTAGTGACAAAACTCCAAAGTAACATATACATTTGTACATGTTGTTAAACAGCAATTTCAGGGGTTAGATTTTATTAAAAGCTTTTGTTCAAAAATATTTCATCACATAATAAGAATATACATGATTTACCAATTTAATTTTTTTATTCTATTACATGTACATGTCTGGGAGCCTAGCTTTTTTTTCTGTGTTCCTAGATTTATTGAACTTTGGAGCTTAGGTGACAAACAAGAATGAAAGATCAAAACATTAATGTCAATCCCTGAATTTGTAGTATTTATGGATTTTGTTCCAGTGTTATACTACATGACAATTTAAAAAAAAAACAATGCAAATGTATTTGCTCAAGTAAAATAAACTAAAAATACCTACATGTACCTTTCAGCAGGAAAGAGAAATTTTATTTTCATTTATTAAGAAAGAAAATAAAAGTTTTGAAAGTCTAAACTCTGAACAAAAACTTATTTTTTTACTTACTTCTGAAGATCCAATGGTGTTAAATGCAGTGGTGAATTTATTTTTAAATACTTATAAATTTATATAGAATCATCATGAATATTATGATATCTGTCTTGCTACTCTGATGTGTGATTATTGTTCTTTTCTCTTTAAATATTATATGTATACTCATGCTGCCCCTTGTTGGGCCCTTGATTGGAAAATAAAATATGTTATATGTTCTATGTACCTCTATATAGTACAAAAAGTGGAGAATTTTCAACTCATTACATTTATTTTGATCAATGATATAAATTTCTAAACCATCATCACATGTTTATAAACACAGCTGATTTATTTTAAAACAATCAATTCATGACAATGAATAACATATTTGATTTGAATAAAACTTTTCAACACATGACAATGCAACCAAAATGATTAACAGATCAAAATAAATGAATCCATGACAGGTGACACCTACACTGAAGAATGACAAATTTTCCCCAAAACATCAGTGATGCTGAAGCTGAGACTGGATGCTGTAAAAGTAAACAAGTGAACTTCAAACTTTAAAACTTTTTTATTGAGATATAGGCAACTGTCAAACTTCAACATATAGGATGTCAAAATGTAAGATGTAAACTTCTAATCTGTTGTCAGCTGCATCACTTTGTCTAACCTGGTATCAGTCAGCCATATTGATTTTTCAGTTATTACACACTTCATCGATAATGATCGGGAATGAGATTTTGGAGAAAAACATGCAAACAGAAACATTGCAATTTCATTGGGCTTAAAAATTGTGACAGTTAAATACACAGGTACCTAATCGTGTAGACTGGAAAACTGACAATGATGGACATACCTGTATTTCTTGTAAATCGAACTCTTTCCAATACTGTACCATTGACTGCAGGCTTGCAGCCATCTTGAACACGATTGAACCCAATCAATTGATCACATGACCCACTTTCGGATCAAAAATAGTCTCAAAACTGTTGACATCTAATTAGTTTAGATTAAAGTTGATTATTTTTAGATTAATATAAATAAACAAATTAATATTGATTGTTTCTAATTTTAATGTTTGATTGATAAACTAAACGGATAAACACTTATTTTATAAACAACTTGATTTACTTAGAGATTACTTGGCCCCCCAAAAAAATGGCGAATGTTGACATTTGGCGCACATGTTTGAACGATCAAAAATTCGTTAAAAAGCTTGCGGAAAACAATTGCAAAGAGTCCCAAAGGAAGCACAAAAATGCTGCTAAAAATATCTTTGTAGTGGACGATAATGATCTTTATGTTTGGGACTCATATGACTGTCACATTTTGTTTTACAACTTGAAACAACTGCTTCTGGAAGATAAAGACAAACAAGAAAGATTTCAGGTATAAAACTATCATAAAACGATGTATGTTTGTAAGGAGCAGTCCCTGAACTACCACCTTTTGCTATATGATTTCATGTTTAGGGCTTTTGATGGATGCATTTTGGTTTTTCTGTTTGTATATTATGTCATTTCAAAACGAAAGTAGAAAACGAAACTAGTTTTTTTTGAAAATCTACTTTCGGTTTTATACTAGTCAGTCTGTGTTCATAGAAGAAAATGAGAACTATGGAATTGGTGTACCCAACACAACTTACTTGTGTACACAACTCCTAAATCCATATGATACATGTCATAAAGCTAAAATTTATTTTTAAGCTAGGTATCATGATTATTGAACAAAAAGGAGATTTTCAACATTCTTGAAAATTGCATTTGAATTTTTATTTAGGACTCTAGTTTTGCTTCACTGTTAAAACTCCAATTGATTATACAATTATCAGGTCATTAATGACAATATTCAAACCTTCAATTAAGACTGTTACATGTCCCTGTTAAATTAGCATCTGACTACTTGACAAAGCCCTAATACACTGGAAATGGTTTATGAAAAAAAACTTGAGATACATGTATCTTCCTTCAACAGGGGATCAAAGCCTGCCTTAAACCAATACAAGGATTTGAAAATTGTTTGACATAATTGATATTACATGATTACATCATTACAACAAACGAACCTCAAAGAAAAAAAACATGTAGTCACTTTCACTTTCCATGAGTGAACACTGGCATTAGACAGTCACACTCCTTTTCACAGTGCTGTAGTCAACCTGATAACTAAGGGGGTCATAAAACCAAAGGTTGTCTAGATTTTCTTGGTGAAATATTTACCTGTACAGGATATGAGCTTCATTTTTGCAACAGGTGATTTTTATGGCAGGTTCAAGGTCGTAAACCTTGACCAGCACAGTTTTATTGCCTAATTCCAGGTCTGACTTGTAGTCAGTAGTACCCTATCAGTGGTAGTAAGTCTTAACATGCTTAAGGATTAAGTATTACATGTATGTCTATGTCATTGTTCATTACCTTTTGGGTTTACTTGTTGAATTTGTTTTATTTTTTAAATGAAACTGTTACATTTTGCTGTATGAAAATAAGTTTGCTACAGTACAACTTTCAGCATACAACTACCTATGCTCAGCATAATTTCAATGCTAAGCCTGCCTCGGCATTTTTATGGCCCTTGGAAGTTGGCTGAGCATCTCTAAATTGACAATTAACAAGGTAATAAAACAATTGGATAGAGGTGGTTTGTTTAATTGTTAATCATCAGTTTTGGTCAGCATGATCACAGTACATGGAAATAAAGTAACAGGTAAATCACACCTGTGGTTTGATTACTTAAAGGTTACATTTATCATGTTTATCCAGGAAATAGATAATTTAGCATAATAAAGGAACTTTATATATATACCGACAATATTTGCTTTTAATAATGTGTTCTTGAATCTAGAATCTAGAATTCCCTGAAATTTGGCTGTAAAAAATGCTTTGTGTTTACTGTGAAAAAAATGCAACTGCATACAGCATGTACAGTATATCGATAATTAACAATGGTTTTCACCTTCCAAAATTTCCCTCCGGTGTTCCGGGTAAATTTAACAGTTATTATTCGGAACATCTCGGATATCATCGTTTTACTTCCGGCAACAAAATAACAAAAACAACGCGTTTTAAAGCCAAAAATCCTTGAAATGCCGCAATATTGTTGCGTGCCAGGTTGCACAGGGTTCGGGGGGATTAGATTCCCCACCGACAAAGATCTAAATATGAAGTGGAGGGTCGCCATAAAGAGAAGAGACCCTAAAACAAAGGGACTGTGGAAGCCAGGGAAATATGATGCAGTATGCCTAGCTCACTTCACAGAAACAGATTTTAGAGTGGCAAAGTCAGGTTAGATCATTACATAAAGATATCATGATGGTTTAATTTTAAAATATCATTCCTTTCACAAATAGATGTTGTGTAATAAACCATGAAACTTCCACAAAGTCAGGGGACACTTTTACCATGCATTAATTTTTGATGTCATATTGTATGAACATAGAACATATTTTATTTTCCAATCAAGGGCCCAACAAGGGGCAGCATGAGTATACATATAACATTTAAAGAGAAAAGAACAGTATGTGTCACTCACTCTTTGTACAACATATCCTGTTCTGTTCCAGATTAGTCTTTTTGAAAAACAAAGAATTGAAATGCAATTATCTTTTGTGATTGGAAAAAATATAAATTTTACATTTAAATAAAATTATTGATTGATTGTTTGTTGTGGAATCTACTTCTATACATACGTATGTCTGCAAGTGCAAACAAACATACGGCATGATGTAGGAATATATACATGTACATGTATGTATACATCACTGCGTAAAACAACAACAAACAATCAGTAATTATACAAGTTTTGTTAACATGTTTGACAGTGCACATGATGAGAAGAATTATGATCTGCCACCTTGTTTGCCCGTATAAAAATATTGGGAAGATATATTTTATAAAGAGTTTGTTAAATGTTGGACTTTCTGTTATTTACGATATGATTAATTCTACATACATACTAACTTACATTTGTACTTAGGGTCAATCATTGAGGTGTCCTAATGTCTTATCTTGCATTGTCAATAATGTTTGGGTCTTTTATGTTTTTGTTTTTGGTTTTTTCATGTCTACATGTACATGTACTTGAATATCACAGAAGAAGAAAGTTAACTGAATAAATACTGTAAATTTTCTTGTAAACAAAGGATAGTAACAGAATTAAGGAACAGGATTTGTTGGTTTTAATACCAAGAACTTAAATCCAATGTTCATGATGATGTACATGTAAATTCTGGAGAAAATAAATGATTTCAGATCTAGTTTAAGATCATTTATTGAGGCTATAATAAAATAATGTCCTAGATTCTCATCCAATTTTCTATAAAATATGGGATGGGAAAATTTGATATTTTATTTTTTTATCCATTTTGATAAAATATTCTGCCATTTTTATAGCAAAAAACTAACATAAATTGCCAAAAAATCAAAAAAAAAAATTTTAAGGGGACTGGAATATTGGGGCGGGAGGGGATGAGAATCTAGAATATTTTTTTATATTGGCCTAATGATCAATGATGATTAATTTTATGCATGAGTTTTGACTTTGTTTGCTTTGTGGTTTGTTTATTGTTTCAGGTTGACTTGATGAAGCTCAAGTGTGTAAGTATATTTTATGAAACCTGTATCATGTACATTTTTGATTTGTAAATGTGTCAGTCCCATATATATATAGATGTACATAAAAAGTTTCATGAATTTCTTTGAGAACTTTGATACAATACCAAACTGCGAACACTGGAATAACATAAACATACATTTATTTAATCATTAATGCATTCAGATACAATATACCAT
This sequence comes from Arcuatula senhousia, assembly GCA_963971305.1. Lineage (NCBI taxonomy): Eukaryota > Metazoa > Mollusca > Bivalvia > Mytilida > Mytilidae > Arcuatula > Arcuatula senhousia. Next base: position 2,015,553 of record OZ020308.1, on the reverse strand, counting down.
ACTTACATATAGCTTAATATAACCATTAAAACACAGTCTAGTCATAATTTTACAAACAAAACAAGCACAACATATATTTTAAAAACTCAAAAATATCAAAAGTCAAACTGTGGATAAATTAATTTGTACACATAAATATTTTTATATAGTTTAATAAAGCTATACAGATGGTTTCTATTTAGGGAGGGACCATTTAACTTGAAGGGGGGCCTTGTTTTTTTGCTTTGGTCAAAATTTTTTTTTCCCACATAGAGCTTGAAAATATTTATTTTTTGAAGGGGTTGTAACAAAATATTTGTTTTCTTTCCTTATGTTTTCCCTACCCTCTGCTGCCAAAATATTTTATCTAAAAACATTTTATCAAAATATTTTTTAGGAAAAAATGAAGCCCTCCCTCCCTTCAAGTTAAATGGTCTGTCCCAAACATAGAATAAGAAAAGAACATAATATTGCTTTAAATAATGGTACAATATATATATATATACATGTAGTAATGTACATGATGTATATATGAATTAATATACAGAAATGTGTAGATGAATTAATACAGAGATTGGAATTACTCTATTATTTTTATTATTCTTTTGGACTAATTATAAATGATGCATTCTTTTTACATGTTTTAGTTTCAAAGCAGTTTCGAGTTAGTTTTAATGATTAAGTTTAACTACAATTTTTTTAGGGAAATATTTGATGCAGACAGAGCAAAGCAATTGATTTGTCTTAAATGTACATGTATGCAATATATTATGATATATCATTAAAAAGAGAAAAAATGAAAGGGGTAATTCTGTACAAAAACTTCATTTTTTTTATAGGTGCAAGAAAACGCATTAAGAAAAATGTTGTGCCATCTGTTTTCCAATTTAAAGAGGAGTCTGCTACCCCCAGGTCTTCTAAGTATCTGAGAAGCAAAAATGCAAATGCCAGTGACCATGAGATGGCCTTGGATGATTTGGACCTGCCATTTGCATCAGAGGTCACCGTAGGAGAGAGTAAGAGCGAAGAAGAGCCAGACATGTTTTATGCTGTCCCATTAGACAAAGATGCAGCAGTACAGTGTACCCTATTGGGAAAGTTTTCCGTATATAATTATGCTGACAATCCTAAAGTCATTCAATATTATACATCTTTTGACGACTTAACTCACTTTATGCTTTTTTTCAATTGTCTTGGTCCTGCTGTGTTTGATTTAAATTTTAAATGTTCTGTTTTGAAACCAGAGGACCAACTTTTTATGACTTTAATTAAGTTAAGACAAGCTAAGGAAGATGTAGAGCTCAGCTTCATGTTTGAAGTTTCTGAATCTACTGTTTCCAAAGTTATTTTAACATGGATTAATTTTATGTATTTCCAGTTAAAAGAATTAAACCTCTGGCCTTCAAGAGAAGTTATTGATGAGTACATGCCTGAAGACTTTCATCACAAGTTTCCAAGAACTAGGGTAATTTTAGATGCCACAGAGACCCCTATTCAGAAACCCTCTAATGTAGAGGCCCAAAGTATTACATGGTCTAGTTATAAACATAAGAATACATTAAAAACTATGGTTGGTTGTACACCTAGAGGTGTAGTGTCTTATGTAAGTGACTCCTATGGAGGATCTGCTAGTGATCGCCAGATTATAGAAAAATCTGAGCTATTAGATAAGAACAAAGAAATGTTTAATAAGAGAGATGCCATAATGGCTGATAGAGGTATTATGGTCCAAGATCTTTTTGCATGTCAAGATGTCTTTGTAAATACACCAACTATGTTAAAAGGTAAATCACAACTAGAGCCAGCAGAAGTAGTTAAAGACAGGCGTGTTGCATCTAAGCGGATTCATGTAGAAAGAGTTATCGGTCTAGCCAAAAGGTTCAAAATATTGAAACAGGAACTGCCTTCAAGTAAACTTGTGCTTGGCTCTAGAATAGTGTTTGTATGTTTTAGTATAGTTAATTTCAGAAAATGCATTGTCAGTAAAACTGCTTAGCACTGAGAAAGGAATTAAAAATAATTTTTAGATCATGACTGGCATTTATTTATAGCATTTATGACATATTTAAGGTTTGAGAACCTCCCCATACATCATGTACATGCCATATAAATTCACTGTCCAAATCTTAACTTATGTTTTTACAACTTTATTCATATTTATGCTCAGTCGTGTACTTAGGGAAACTTTTTGACAATGCATTTTTTGAAAGTCCTGCTTATATATCATGTGTATATTGATTTTTTTTTAATTTCTTGATTCTTTTTAATGCAATTAATTCAGATAATTCCATTGACATTGCATACATGGTTTTTGTTGTAAATGCTTAATTTTTTTGAAGTGTGCTAAAACATTTTCAATCATTTTAAAAATTGTTATTGCAATGTTTTATTGAAAAGTAAATGTATTCAGGGTGTAGGTAATGGCACTTGTCTCTATTTATCTAGAATAGATGATAAAGTCCTTTCAAAAACACTTTTCATATTCCTTTGATCTTATATATATATTTTAGAAAATAATAGGCAATTGATGTGGAATTCCCTGATTGGTTTGCTATGTCATAAGGTCTCTTCAAAAACATTTTTTCTGGAATCTGATTATTTTGATAATACTGTTTTATTGATATAAATGTCTTTGCTGTCACAAAGGTCATTTGGAAGCAGGTTTAAAAAAAATTATGACAAAAACTATACAATATGAGCCTGTCAATTATTATTAGTACTAGTACATGTACTTTCAAAAAAGGAGATAAAAGAAAATACAAGTATCTTAAATCCAAATTTAAAATGAAAGAAAAAGAATCTGATTCCAAGTTTTTGAAAAGACCTTCAATGTATAAGGGTCTCTAGTGGCATTTTCTTGGAAACTTGTGATGAAAACTTTTACGTTTCATTAGCCATGTTAGCTGCCTGCATTATTTCAGAATAACATAAAGGGGTCAATAACACAATAAAGGTACATGTAATAACAAAACTTTCCAACATGGACGATAAATCAAAAGAATTTCATTGAATCTCATACAAAATACATTTTATTGTTATAGAAAACATGACTGGATCTTCTTCATTTTTTTCTCTCCAACAAACAAGAATATGTCCAAAAGACAATGCCCCATCTCTCAATTTTTGTATTATGCATATTTCATATATTTACTCATTTCCCCCTTTTTAATCAATGAACATCATTATGTCGAGTTCTCAGAAATATTAAGTGCCAAAGAAAGTGTTGCTAAGCATCCCTCCCTTTGACTTTTTTAAGAAAACAGGAAGTAGATGACTGACTGGTTGGGAAAAGGGAGCAAGTGTACCACTCATTACTAAGATGTATAATTCCAATTAAAATCAATCACTTCAGCAGAAACTTAGAAACCTATTGAAAATTGCAAGTAGGGACAACATGATTGCAATATAGCTTTATCTTTTACCAGTGGGGGTATAATTTGGTAAGATATGTTAGATATTATCTATTGTCTGTAAATGTGCAGCCAGGTAATCATGAGTAAAATTTCTCACACCATATCTCTGACCAAGTCTTTTGTTTTTAAGATTATAATGCTAATAAATTTAATTATTTTTTGTTGTTTTATCAATTAACAGTCTTATTTGGCCAAAATGTTATGTGTATTTCCTTAAATCTGTATTTCATTTATTGATAAAAAAAATTATATTAGTTTTTTTGGTTTCATATACTAAAGTCTAAAAAATTTGCATATTACTTTAAATGTCATTACTAACAAAGAAATCAAAAACAGCAGTGATCCTGACTTGATACAGTTAGTTACATAAGCTTTTATAATTGGGAAGCTACATAAGGTCGAAAGTATTTTTCATAGAACAGTGAAAGTTTTGGTACAAGTGAGTTCTGACAATAGTTTTCATCTACATCAATAGCTTGGACAAAAAAGTCAACAAAAGTGTAAATGACAAAGTAACAGACTTGTTTTTTGGCTATAAACAATTGTCCTTGAACTTGAGCATAGTATTTGCTATCTTCTCTCAAAAGTATTTCACCAAAACTATTGGTGTATAAAAATGGAAACAGCTTTCCTGGTCTAATTGGCTCATTTCTGCCAGCATATGGGCATTTTACTTCCAAACAACTGTTTGTGCCCACAATTCCATCTGGTGAGGCCCCAAGAAAAGGGTAGTCTGCCCTAACAAAAAATCCAACCTTTTTACATTTAAGTCCCTTTGTTGATTCAAACTTTGCAATAGCTTTGGCTTCAAATTGCCTACCATGAAGAATAGCATGACTGGTAAATCTGCAATTACCATATAAACTTTGACAAAGTTTGTCTTTGTTACGACGGTTTGTCATTTTTATAATGTCCCCAAACCTAGAGGCTGTCAAGCGCCACTTCCTTTGATGGAACCATTCATGGCTGTTTGTTTGTCGTCTTGTTGTCTCCTCTATTGCTCGGCTCTTTTCTTCGCTTACCTTTAAATAGAAAGAGAAAGAGTTTGAAAAAGGTGGGGAGTAAGCTCAAGGTAGAATATGTGAAAATTTTATTTATTTTGTACTTTAATGTGATGAAGGTTTTCTTGTATATTTCAACAATATTGGTTTTGGGAAATAATTTACAATGTAATTACATTGTATAGATAGTGATGGATGACAAAATGTTATTTCAAATGCTTTATAAACTGTGTATATTTTTTTCTAGAACACAAAATACTGAACATAGACCTAGTTGTCTAAAAGATCAAAGTCATCTTTCTAATATCAAGCATATGATCCTGGGTTTGTAAAGATAAGATAAAGTAACTAACCTTCAGTTAGCTAAGAAAAATAATTCTCATATGTACATAGTGAACCTAGAGTTTTAACTCCTAACAGGCACGTAGTGGACTGAGATTTATATTATCATATCTAGACATACATTACCTCGTACCAGACACACTGAATTAACAATTAAAATTAGTGACTTATTAACTTACAGCTGATGACTTGTCTACCCAGTATTCCAAGAAGGGTTTTCTCAAATAGTCATGGTCTTTGCTAGCAGATTGTAGATCTGCCTTGGGATATATATATCGTAAAGAAATATCCATTGATGATGTTGAGCAGTAGTTGACAACTGAATTTCTGACAAAATCATTATATCCAGCTACGTTTCTATACTTGGCAGGGCGGGGATCCTCCAAGATGTTGTCTAAATGCTTTCGCTTACTAGGAATTTCTTCTGCTTTAACTGGAGAACCTGTTGATTATAAATTATATGCAATATGGGATAAAAAAAAATTCTGTCTCTGTTCTCTTTGAACTATAATTTTCCCATGATCTTGTTTCAGCGATCAAGTGTGTTGGTTTTGTGTGAAGATGCATCACCAAATCTTTAATTGTTTGACGTGTTGTGTTGGATTTAAAATTGACGTACTTGATTTTTTTACATCAGTCGATAGATGCTTCTTAGCTAGCTGTCAGTAAATTCGAGTGTTGGTCACATTGAAGGCTGCTGGCCGTTTTTAATGGATTTTTAAAATTGTTGTCCATGTTGTAGGTTGTGTCATGTATAATTATTCCACATCTCATTATCTTCGCTATCATATAGTGGTCACCATATTTATTCCAAAGTCTGTCAATGGAAATAAACTTCCTGCTTAGCTGATAAAAGTTATTGTTTTGTATCATGTATAGTGAATATTCTATCTATTATTAGTGTGTAATTTTAGTGGTAAGAAAAATGAGTTTACTCGACAGTGAAGGAAAAAAGTCCAACAGTGTGTGTAACATAGTGTTGCTTTACAACAAAGCTTTAAATATATCTATATATATCTAAGTCATGACATGAAATCTTTAAACTATAATGGTGGTCTTCCATGGAAGACATACATGTATGTTGCCTGCATCTTAAAATATTCGGTAAACAGGAAGTGATGAGTTACGGCTATAAAATGGCTTCACACCTTAAAGCACTAAAGGAGGAAGCTACATGTACATGTATGCAATATATGAAAAGACTGTGACACGTAGCATGTTGCAGGTGTCATAAAAATGAGGGTGTCAAAAGGTAAAAAAAAACGTTGATAGCATACCACTATACACAGCTTTAGGCTTATGAAATGTCTGCAGATTGTCTGTGCAGCTCCTTTCCACTGTCACATCCCCAGTCTTGATGAAATACACCAGCATGAGGAGAACAGCTGCAACATGTTTGCAGGTGCCATGGGGGCCTTTTCCAGCTGGGCATTCACAATGTGAGTTAAGTGGTTCTCCTGTTTCCCTGTTGATCTTTATTTTAAAGTTGTATGAAACCTTAGATCAAAAACAACATTTAATGATTAGGCAAAAACAGTATGTGTGTTTCTGGTTTCATGCCTAAAAAATAGGATCGGAAGGTACATGTAGTCTTTTATTTTTATTTTATTTTTTGCCTTGAGTTATTGGAGAGTATATTTCAAATTTTAGTGTGCTTAAGCACAAACAGCAATTAAAGGGTAAGGGTTGGCCAGAAACACACATTTTTATTTTTATTTTGGCCTTGTACATGTTCAAATGTATATTCGTCTCACAAGATGATAGAAAGGAGTCATGATATATTTCTCGTCATAAAATATTTAGTAATATTTTCTTGAATTTAAATGAGAATGCATATAGATACATGTAATATTATATAATTTTAGTAAGAAGTCAATATTGTTATGGCATACACAGTTCCGTACTATCACATTGTGACAATTTAAAACAAACAGACGGACAAAACTGGCTATCAATATAAGAACCAACATGAAAATAAAATAGCAATGCTGATTGTATCCCATGTTTTATCATGTTACTTCTTACAACTAAATAGTAGACCAAATTTTTAAGACGAAGAAATTTAATCACATTAATATTAATACATTTAAATGCCTTGCCAAATGTAAGTGAGTATGGCAGATATTGGTTTTATAATAATCTGATCAGTTACCAGTAGGCTTTCAAATTAGATAACATGTATATTATTATGACTAAGGGTAATAATTGTATTTTATACCTTTTGCTTCATAGCAGCACCGACAATTCCACTGAAAAATATGTTATCCCCACGTTGGTTGAAACTGCATGCCAATATTCTTTTTGATTCAAACATTAGTTTGCCCTTTTCCAATGCTTTCAGGTCCCTACTAGACTCCCGATCCTCAGCCATACGATAGACAAAATATCCCTCCACTTGATCTTCGGTCATCTTGGGCATATGGATTTTATGTTGTTTTGTCATCTGCTGAAATCCCTCTGTTGGCCAATTGGGGTCGAGGGGTTCTGGTAGTATGACAGGAATCCCTCGAAAATCTGCATTTCTATCATATGCTTTCAATCTGAAAATAATCAGAAATAATCTAAATGCTAAACAGAAGTAAGGATTCTGAGACTCTTATATAACTTTAATAAATGTTAAAAATACTGGTAATCACAAATAATTTATGTCCAGTGTTCTCCTTGTAGCAAAATTTTATATCTTGGATAATGTACATGTACCACAGTGATACTTTATTAGACTTTTAACATGCTTAAAGGAACCAAAACTTTATTAATGACTTTTTTTATGTTCATGCACATATGTATGCCTTCATTTCACAGTACATTTGAAAATTATTAAGGAGAACACTGATTTTTCTCTGAAACTATGAATACTTACAGTTAATTCACAAACCAACCAAGCATTTCAACAGGAAAACAGCAACAGACAATGAACATGAAGAACATAAAATTGCTACAAACGAAGGCTGCACCAGATGTGAAAATTAATTTCTCGACATGCTAGCACTTCCCTCAGTTGTAACAAAATTTTAAATCAACAAAACATCAACAATCAGCCAAGAAAGGAACTGAAAAATAGAATAAAACAAATACAAAAACTTGTGTATTATAAGAACATATAAATTTCCTGGTTTATTTGTATGATGTATGTACAATTAACAATGCAGATAACCTTCATCATTTTCATAGTTTGGAACATGTACATGATGTATGCTTTAAAACTTGATAGAAAAATTGCATACTGTGAATTCATTTTTTTTTTCGTGGGTACCAATTTTCATGGATGGCTGAAAAAGTGCCAGTTCGTGGGTTCTTACATTTGTGGTACTTAATTTAACAGCTTTCCCAGCAATGATAAATTTTCTTTTAATGGGGAACCAAATTTGGGGGATGAGCCCCACCCACAAAAAATAATAAACCCACAGTATTTCATGTATTTTGAGAATTGGACAGACTGCAGTCTAGACCAAATTTGAAATTGTGTGCAGTTGCTATGCAACATGTCATGAGCATATGAGGAGGGGGTCACTCTTCATAAATTTGGCAGAGGGGGGCACTGGTGGTGAGCCACTGGCACACTAAGACCCTCACCCTTATATAAATACAGAATAGTTTACTCTGTTATACATGTACATGTGATGCAAATGACAATGGGTTTTGAATGTCAAAAGCTAATGCGGAATCTGAATTGATTCAAGATTGTGACCTGATTATATACATGTACATGTAATCCCATCCTTATTGCATGTTTTGATCCCCATTTTCATATATAACGAAGCTTAAAAGGGGTACCTAAATGTAAATGTACATGTAATCCAGCATGTCATCCCTCCCTTAATCATGTTAATAAACTTGGTTCAACATTATGGTTCTTACATCATGTACATGTAGAACCATTGTGGGGGAAAACCATTGCTAGAATCCAGGTAGCTACAATAATGTAGCTCCTTTGATTGACAACTTTGGCTGGGCTGAGCACATGTACAGTCAATAAAAAGCTCTACAGAGCTTATGTTATAAATGTATTTTACTGCCATCGACTTTAAATAAAACTTTAATGCTTTATGCTTTATACAATGGGGTCCCATTACTCGTAATGATTAAGCTCAGGATCAGAATAATGAAAATGTTATTAATATATATATTAACAAAGTGTATTTAACTGTGGTTTTAAAGTAGTTATTACAAAATCTTGTAATCTTCAATAGCTGTGTGTGTTCAACAATTCTGAACCATTTTCAAGCTTTGTGCAAGTTAGAAAAAGAAATTCAATTTGCTCCATTAGGACTAAGGGACTGCATCGACATTTTGCTCTGCTCAACCAAAGACAAAGTTGTCAAAGGAGCTACATTATTATAGCTAGAATACACATGATACAGGACGTGTTTCTTATATTAGGATGTTATAATGTACATATTGTAACTTTCAGACTTTTAATCTTGTGGTGTTCAGTTGAAAAAAAAGCATAAATGTAGCATTCTGTTAAATACAGTTGTATAATACCATGTCAATACATGTACATGTACATGTATGTGCAGTGTCCCTATCCAAATGACCAAACACTACTATATATGTCATCAGCATTCGTTAAACAACCTTTACAGAGTTAATGTTTACTTGAATTCTCATTTTTTTGACAAACTTGGGACTAGACAGGGTGATCATGAGAAGATTGGACTTGTAAACCAATCGAAATTTTGATCAAGAATTCTGATAATTTGGGCGTAAAAGGAGAGTCAATTTTTGACCAACGGAAAGGAAAACTTTTATGCTATGTATAGATATTGAAAAACGAATGTTAACCTTTCAATTAAATCGGCTTTTCTTCCCGCTGTCGATGCATTTCTCTGGGATAATTCCACTTTTAATTTGACCACTGTCCAATGTCGATAGTCGTCCGCCATTTTCTCTATGAAAATACCCGAGAGTGCCTGAAGGGTTTTCCGAATGATAACTGTTATTTTAAAGGGACGTCTAATGACCAACGTAAAAGGTGAAAACCATTGGCAACACCTTTGAAACCTTTACCATTTTTATAGGTGCTCACTTGTACAGATGCTCCAAGATTTGATGCCGAGTGCCTGGTTTTGAACAAGACATGTACACACATTGCTGTATGGGGTCAGACTGGTATAACAGTTGTGGAGCTGCCACTGAGACAAGTCAGTGCTACAGGAAGGAGACCTTGTGTTACCTGCAAGTAAGTCAGTGCTACAGGAAGGAGACCTTGTGTTACCTGCAAGTAAGTCAGTGCTACAGGAAGGAGACCTTGTGTTACCTGCAAGTAAGTCAGTGCTACAGGAAGGAGACCTTGTGTTACCTGCAAGTAAGTCAGTGCTACAGGAAGGAGACCTTGTGTTACCTGCAAGTAAGTCAGTGCTACAGGAAGGAGACCTTGTGTTACCTGCAAGTAAGTCAGTGCTACAGGAAGGAGACCTTGTGTTACCTGCAAGTAAGTCAGTGCTACAGGAAGGAGACCTTGTGTTACCTGCAAGTAAGTCAGTGCTACAGGAAGGAGACCTTGTGTTACCTGCAAGTAAGTCAGTGCTACAGGAAGGAGACCTTGTGTTACCTGCAAGTAAGTCAGTGCTACAGGAAGGAGACCTTGTGTTACCTGCAAGTAAGTCAGTGCTACAGGAAGGAGACCTTGTGTTACCTGCAAGTAAGTCAGTGCTACAGGAAGGAGACCTTGTGTTACCTGCAAGTAAGTCAGTGCTACAGGAAGGAGACCTTGTGTTACCTGCAAGTAAGTCAGTGCTACAGGAAGGAGACCTTGTGTTACCTGCAAGTAAGTCAGTGCTACAGGAAGGAGACCTTGTGTTACCTTGCAAGTAAGTCAGTGCTACAGGAAGGAGACCTTGTGTTACCTGCAAGTAAGTCAGTGCTACAGGAAGGAGACCTTGTGTTACCTGCAAGTAAGTCAGTGCTACAGGAAGGAGACCTTGTGTTACCTGCAAGTAAGTCAGTGCTACAGGAAGGAGACCTTGTGTTACCTGCAAGTAAGTCAGTGCTACAGGAAGGAGACCTTGTGTTACCTGCAAGTAAGTCAGTGCTACAGGAAGGAGGCCTTTTGTTACCTGCAAGTAAGTCAGTGCTACAGGAAGGAGACCTTGTGTTACCTGCAAGTAAGTCAGACAGAAACCTAAGACAAGTCAGTGCTACAGGAAGGAGACCTTGTGTTACCTGCAAGTAAGTCAGACAAAAACCTAAGACAAGTCAGTGCTACAGGAAGGAGACCTTGTGTTACCTGCAAGTAAGTCAGACAGAAACCTAAGACAAGTCAGTGCTACAGGAAGGAGACCTTGTGTTACCTGCAAGTAAGTCAAACAGAAACCTAAGACAAGTCAGTGCTACAGGAAGGAGACCTTGTGTTACCTGCAAGTAAGTCAAACAGAAACCTAAGACAAGTCAGTGCTACAGGAAGGAGACCTTGTGTTACCTGCAAGTAAGTCAAACAGAAACCTAAGACAAGTCAGTGCTACAGGAAGGAGACCTTGTGTTACCTGCAAGTAAGTCAGACAGAAACCTAAGACAAGTCAGTGCTACAGGAAGGAGACCTTGTGTTACCTGCAAGTAAGTCAAACAGAAACATGCTCTTATTCTGACAAGTCAGTGCTACAGGAAGGAGACCTTGTGTTACCTGCAAGTAAGTCAAACAGAAACCTAAGACAAGTCAGTGCTACAGGAAGGAGACCTTGTGTTACCTGCAAGTAAGTCAGACAAAAACCTAAGACAAGTCAGTGCTACAGGAAGGAGACCTTGTGTTACCTGCAAGTAAGTCAGACAGAAACCTAAGACAAGTCAGTGCTACAGGAAGGAGACCTTGTGTTACCTGCAAGTAAGTCAGACAAAAACCTAAGACAAGTCAGTGCTACAGGAAGGAGACCTTGTGTTACCTGCAAGTAAGTCAGACAGAAACCTAAGACAAGTCAGTGCTACAGGAAGGAGACCTTGTGTTACCTGCAAGTAAGTCAAACAGAAACATGCTCTTATTCTGACAAGTCAGTGCTACAGGAAGGAGACCTTGTGTTACCTGCAAGTAAGTCAAACAGAAACATGCTCTTATTCTGACAAGTCAGTGCTACAGGAAGGAGACCTTGTGTTACCTGCAAGTAAGTCAGACAAAAACCTAAGACAAGTCAGTGCTACAGGAAGGAGACCTTGTGTTACCTGCAAGTAAGTCAGACAGAAACCTAAGACAAGTCAGTGCTACAGGAAGGAGACCTTGTGTTACCTGCAAGTAAGTCAGACAAAAACCTAAGACAAGTCAGTGCTACAGGAAGGAGACCTTGTGTTACCTGCAAGTAAGTCAGACAGAAACCTAAGACAAGTCAGTGCTACAGGAAGGAGACCTTGTGTTACCTGCAAGTAAGTCAAACAGAAACCTAAGACAAGTCAGTGCTACAGGAAGGAGACCTTGTGTTACCTGCAAGTAAGTCAAACAGAAACCTAAGACAAGTCAGTGCTACAGGAAGGAGACCTTGTGTTACCTGCAAGTAAGTCAAACAGAAACCTAAGACAAGTCAGTGCTACAGGAAGGAGACCTTGTGTTACCTGCAAGTAAGTCAGACAGAAACCTAAGACAAGTCAGTGCTACAGGAAGGAGACCTTGTGTTACCTGCAAGTAAGTCAGACAGAAACCTAAGACAAGTCAGTGCTACAGGAAGGAGACCTTGTGTTACCTGCAAGTAAGTCAGACAGAAACCTAAGACAAGTCAGTGCTACAGGAAGGAGACCTTGTGTTACCTGCAAGTAAGTCAAACAGAAACCTAAGACAAGTCAGTGCTACAGGAAAGAGACCTTGTGTTACCTGCAAGTAAGTCAAATAGAAACCTAAGACAAGTCAGTGCTACAGGAAGGAGACCTTGTGTTACCTGCAAGTAAGTCAGACAGAAACCTAAGACAAGTCAGTGCTACAGAAAGGAGACCTTGTGTTACCTGCAAGTAAGTCAAACAGAAACCTAAGACAAGTCAGTGCTACAGGAAGGAGACCTTGTGTTACCTGCAAGTAAGTCAAACAGAAACCTAAGACAAGTCAGTGCTACAGGAAGGAGACCTTGTGTTACCTGCAAGTAAGTCAAATAGAAACCTAAGACAAGTCAGTGCTACAGGAAGGAGACCTTGTGTTACCTGCAAGTAAGTCAAACAGAAACCTAAGACAAGTCAGTGCTACAGGAAGGAGACCTTGTGTTACCTGCAAGTAAGTCAGACAGAAACCTAAGACAAGTCAGTGCTACAGAAAGGAGACCTTGTGTTACCTGCAAGTAAGTCAAACAGAAACCTAAGACAAGTCAGTGCTACAGGAAGGAGACCTTGTGTTACCTGCAAGTAAGTCAAACAGAAACCTAAGACAAGTCAGTGCTACAGGAAGGAGACCTTGTGTTACCTGCAAGTAAGTCAAACAGAAACCTAAGACAAGTCAGTGCTACAGGAAGGAGACCTTGTGTTACCTGCAAGTAAGTCAAACAGAAACCTAAGACAAGTCAGTGCTACAGGAAGGAGACCTTGTGTTACGTGTTACATGCAAGTAAGTCAGACAGAAACCTAAGACAAGTCAGTGCTACAGGAAGGAGACCTTGTGTTACATGCAAGTAAGTCAGACAGAAACCTAAGACAAGTCAGTGCTACAGGAAGGCGACCTTGTGTTACCTGCAAGTAAGTCAGACAGAAACCTAAGACAAGTCAGTGCTACAGGAAGGAGACCTTGTGTTACCTGCAAGTAAGTCAAACAGAAACCTAAGACAAGTCAGTGCTACAGGAAGGAGACCTTGTGTTACCTGCAAGTAAGTCAAATAGAAACCTAAGACAAGTCAGTGCTACAGGAAGGAGACCTTGTGTTACCTGCAAGTAAGTCAGACAGAAACCTAAGACAAGTCAGTGCTACAGAAAGGAGACCTTGTGTTACCTGCAAGTAAGTCAAACAGAAACCTAAGACAAGTCAGTGCTACAGGAAGGAGACCTTGTGTTACCTGCAAGTAAGTCAAACAGAAACCTAAGACAAGTCAGTGCTACAGGAAGGAGACCTTGTGTTACCTGCAAGTAAGTCAGACAGAAACCTAAGACAAGTCAGTGCTACAGGAAGGAGACCTTGTGTTACCTGCAAGTAAGTCAAACAGAAACCTAAGACAAGTCAGTGTTACAGAAAGGAGACCTTGTGTTACCTGCAAGTAAGTCAAACAGAAACCTAAGACAAGTCAGTGCTACAGGAAGGAGACCTTGTGTTACCTGCAAGTAAGTCAAATAGAAACCTAAGACAAGTCAGTGCTACAGGAAGGAGACCTTGTGTTACCTGCAGGTAAGTCAGTGCTACAGGAAGGAGACCTTGTGTTACCTGCAAGTAAGTCAGTGCTACAGGAAGGAGACCTTGTGTTACCTGCAAGTAAGTCAGTGCTACAGGAAGGAGACCTTGTGTTACCTGCAGGTAAGTCAGTGCTACAGGAAGGAGACCTTGTGTTACCTGCAAGTAAGTCAGACAGAAACCTAAGACAAGTCAGTGCTACAGGAAGGAGACCTTGTGTTACCTGCAAGTAAGTCAAACAGAAACCTAAGACAAGTCAGCGCTACAGGAAGGAGACCTTGTGTTACCTGCAAGTAAGTCAAACAGAAACCTAAGACAAGTCAGTGCTACAGGAAGGAGACCTTGTGTTACCTGCAGGTAAGTCAGTGCTACAGGAAGGAGACCTTGTGTTACCTGCAAGTAAGTCAGTGCTACAGGAAGGAGACCTTGTGTTACCTGCAGGTAAGTCAGTGCTACAGGAAGGAGACCTTGTGTTACCTGCAAGTAAGTCAGTGCTACAGGAAGGAGACCTTGTGTTACCTGCAGGTAAGTCAGTGCTACAGGAAGGAGACCTTGTGTTACCTGCAAGTAAGTCAGTGCTACAGGAAGGAGACCTTTTGTTACCTGCAAGTAAGTCAGACAGAAACCTAAGACAAGTCAGTGCTACAGGAAGGAGACCTTGTGTTACCTGCAAGTAAGTCAGACAGAAACCTGAGACAAGTCAGTGCTACAGGAAGGAGACTTTGTGTTACCTGCAAGTAAGTCAGTGCTACAGGAAGGAGACCTTGTGTTACCTGCAAGTAAGTCAGTGCTACAGGAAGGAGACTTTGTGTTATCTGCAAGTAAGTCAGTGCTACAGGAAGGAGACCTTGTGTTACCTGCAAGTAAGTCAGACAGAAACCTAAGACAAGTCAGTGCTACAGGAAGGAGACCTTGTGTTACCTGCAAGTAAGTCAGACAGAAACCTAAGACAAGTCAGTGCTACAGGAAGGAGACCTTGTGTTACCTGCAAGTAAGTCAGTGCTACAGGAAGGAGACCTTGTGTTACCTGCAAGTAAGTCAGACAAAAACCTAAGACAAGTCAGTGCTACAGGAAGGAGACCTTGTGTTACCTGCAAGTAAGTCAGACAGAAACCTGAGACAAGTCAGTGCTACAGGAAGGAGACTTTGTGTTACCTGCAAGTAAGTCAGTGCTACAGGAAGGAGACCTTGTGTTACCTGCAAGTAAGTCAGTGCTACAGGAAGGAGACTTTGTGTTACCTGCAAGTAAGTCAGTGCTACAGGAAGGAGACCTTGTGTTACCTGCAAGTAAGTCAGACAGAAACCTAAGACAAGTCAGTGCTACAGGAAGGAGACCCTGTGTTACCTGCAAGTAAGTCAGACAGAAACCTAAGACAAGTCAGTGCTACAGGAAGGAGACCTTGTGTTACTTGCAAGTAAGTCAGACAGAAACCTAAGACAAGTCAGTGCTACAGGAAGGAGATCTTGTGTTACCTGCAAGTAAGTCAGACAGAAACCTAAGACAAGTCAGTGCTACAGGAAGGAGATCTTGTGTTACCTGCAAGTAAGTCAGACAGAAACCTAAGACAAGTCAGTGCTACAGGAAGGAGACCTTGTGTTACCTGCAAGTAAGTCAGACAGAAACCTGAGACAAGTCAGTGCTACAGGAAGGAGACTTTGTGTTACCTGCAAAAAAGTCAGTGCTACAGGAAGGAGACCTTGTGTTACCTGCAAGTAAGTCAGTGCTACAGGAAGGAGACTTTGTGTTACCTGCAAGTAAGTCAGTGCTACAGGAAGGAGACCTTGTGTTACCTGCAAGTAAGTCACACAGAAACCTAAGACAGGTCAGTGCTACAGGAAGGAGACCTTGTGTTACCTGCAAGTAAGTCAGACAGAAACCTAAGACAAGTCAGTGCTACAGGAAGGAGACCTTGTGTTACCTGCAAGTAAGTCAGACAGAAACCTAAGACAAGTCAGTGCTACAGGAAGGAGACCTTGTGTTACCTGCAAGTAAGTCAGACAGAAACCTGAGACAAGTCAGTGCTACAGGAAGGAGACCTTGTGTTACCTGCAAGTAAGTTAGTGCTACAGGAAGGAGACCTTGTGTTACCTGCAGGTAAGTCAGTGCTACAGGAAGGAGACCTTGTGTTACCTGCAAGTAAGTCAAACAGAAACCTAAGACAAGTCAGTGCTACAGGAAGGAGACCTTGTGTTACCTGCAAGTAAGTCAGTGCTACAGGAAGGAGACCTTGTGTTACCTGCAAGTAAGTCAGACAGAAACCTAAGACAAGTCAGTGCTACAGGAAGGCGACCTTGTGTTACCTGCAAGTAAGTCAGACAGAAACCTGAGACAAGTCAGTGCTACAGGAAGGAGACTTTGTGTTACCTGCAAGTAAGTCAGTGCTACAGGAAGGAGACCTTGTAATACCTGCAAGTAAGTCAGTGCTACAGGAAGGAGACTTTGTGTTACCTGCAAGTAAGTCAGTGCTACAGGAAGGAGACCTTGTGTTACCTGCAAGTAAGTCAGACAGAAACCTAAGACAAGTCAGTGCTACAGGAAGGAGACCTTGTGTTACCTGCAAGTAAGTCAGACAGAAACCTAAGACAAGTCAGTGCTACAGGAAGGAGACCTTGTGTTACCTGCAAGTAAGTCAGTGCTACAGGAAGGAGACCTTGTGTTACCTGCAAGTAAGTCAAACAGAAACCTAAGACAAGTCAGTGCTACAGGAAGGAGACCTTGTGTTACCTGCAAGTAAGTCAGACAGAAACCTGAGACAAGTCAGTGCTACAGGAAGGAGACTTTGTGTTACCTGCAAGTAAGTCAGTGCTACAGGAAGGAGACCTTGTGTTACCTGCAAGTAAGTCAGACAGAAACCTAAGACAAGTCAGTGCTACAGGAAGGAGACCCTGTGTTACCTGCAAGTAAGTCAGACAGAAACCTAAAACAAGTCAGTGCTACAGGAAGGAGACATTGTGTTACCTGCAAGTAAGTCAGACAGAAACCTAAGACAAGTCAGTGCTACAGGAAGGAGATCTTGTGTTACCTGCAAGAAAGTCAGACAGAAACCTAAGACAAGTCAGTGCTACAGGAAGGAGATCTTGTGTTACCTGCAAGTAAGTCAGACAGAAACCTAAGACAAGTCAGTGCTACAGGAAGGAGACCTTGTGTTACCTGCAAGTAAGTCAGACAGAAACCTAAGACAAGTCAGTGCTACAGGAAGGAGATCTTGTGTTACCTGCAAGTAAGTCAGACAGAAACCTAAGACAAGTCAGTGCTACAGGAAGGAGACCTTGTGTTACCTGCAAGTAAGTCAAACAGACACCTAAGACAAGTCAGTGCTACAGGAAGGAGACCTTGTGTTACCTGCAAGTAAGTCAGACAGAAACCTAAGACAAGTCAGTGCTACAGGAAGGAGACCTTGTGTTACCTGCAAGTAAGTCAGACAGAAACCTAAGACAAGTCAGTGCTACAGGAAGGAGACCTTGTGTTACCTGCAAGTAAGTCAGACAGAAATTTAAGACGGAAGGAGACCTTGTGTTACCTGCAAGTAAGTCAGACAGAAACCTAAGACAAGTCAGTGCTACAGGAAGGAGACCTTGTGTTACCTGCAAGTAAGTCAGACAGAAACATGCCACTGAGACAAGTCAGTGCTACAGGAAGGAGACTTTGTGTTACCTGCAAGTAAGTCAGTGCTACAGGAAGGAGACCTTGTGTTACCTGCAAGTAAGTCAGTGCTACAGGAAGGAGACCTTGTGTTACCTGCAAGTAAGTCAGTGCTACAGGAAGGAGACCTTGTGTGACATGCAAGTAAGTCAAACAGAAACATTATCACTGAGACAAGTCAGTGCTACAGGAAGGAGGCCTTGTGTTACCTGCAAGTAAGTCAGACAGAAACCTGAGACAAGTCAGTGCTACAGGAAGGAGACCTTGTGTTACCTGCAAGTAAGTCAAACAGAAACCTGAGACAAGTCAGTGCTACAGGAAGGAGACCTTGTGTTACCTGCAAGTAAGTCAGACAGAAACATGCTCTTATTCTGACAAGTCAGTGCAACAGGAAGGAGACCTTGTGTTACCTGCAAGTAAGTCAGTGCTACAGGAAGGAGACCTTGTGTTACCTGCAAGTAAGTCAGTGCTACAGGAAGGAGACCTTGTGTTACCTGCAAGTAAGTCAGACAGAAACATGCTCTTATTCTGACAAGTCAGTGCTACAGGAAGGAGACCTTGTGTTACCTGCAAGTAAGTCAGACAGAAACATGCTCTTATTCTGACAAGTCAGTGCTACAGGAAGGAGACCTTGTGTTACCTGCAAGTAAGTCAGACAGAAACATGCTCTTATTCTGTTTCTTTAGATACACCATCTTAATGATTAATTTGTCGATTGTCATATACAGAAAACATACCGGTAAGCTCTGATGGGCCTTTGATCCCCATGATTTGAGTTGATATGTTGTTTAGTAACTTGATAAATAAAATTTTGGATTTCTTAGTACCGGTAATAATTCCAAAAAAAGATAACTTACATGAACATATATTTATAAGTTCATTTACATGTAGAATAAGATAAGATTCTTTACAATTTCAGACATGCTAGGGTTAGGGTTGAATCATTAATTTCTTTTGAAAAGAGATCTACTTTATTTCTTTATTAGGAATATAGCTTTTGTTCTCTGAAACCTTGTCTTTGAGAAAAACCATGCACTTTCATCAAGAACCAAGAAATTTAGATCTATAAACATGATAAAAAAGATAAGGCAATTAAAAGCCTTTTCTTTAAGACATTTTTTGCCAAAGTTCTTGGAAACAAAAGATGGTTGACCTTCGAGCCTAAACATGTGTAGTTGGGTATCTTTGCAACAGCATGCTGTTCTCGTTGGTATTTACTGTTTTTGTCTTTGCTTTTTCAGACTTTTGACATTCAGATGCCACATTGGTACCTCTGCTTTTTTCAAGCAAAATAAACAATACACATGTATGATTTAGATAGCATTAATAGATTATTATTGTGTACATCTGTGTTGTTTTGATTTTTTCAGATCTGTCAGTATTGCCGAGCACTACTTTGCCAGTCGCCATGGAGTACGACTCCTCGCCGTCCTTTGGCATCCAGGAAGTCTTACAGATAGTCATCTGACCTTTCTCACCTCTGATAATACTTTATGGTATAAAAAAATCCTATTTACAAGATAATGTCACAAGTCTGCCAAACAGCTATGACTGCAGAATCAAAATATGCAATATTGAAAATACTTTTTATAAACAAAATAATGAATTTCAAGAAAAAAAATGTTCCTCCATTCAAAACTGCTTTTCATTAGAAGAGAAGATATTACAACTAAGTTTACCCACCATTTTGAATGCCAAGACAGGCCTTTTTATGCCTCACCTACGAAAGTAGTCTTCAGGTCTGTTGGTCCGTCCTTCTGTCCCAAACGTTGTGAGATGAGCATTATGTCTTTTGGACATATTCTTGTTTATCAGCAAAGCATCACAGCTTGAAATGTATTTTACTCTTCTAAAAATAAATCAAGGAAAAGTGACCACGTACATTAAAAAAACTTTATTTGAAATAATAACAATGGATATTTATCCTGAGCATTGTTTTACTTTTCATAAACCAAGTCATAATTTTATTTCAGTGTATACAACATTCACGACCCCAACACACCAGTTCAAGTAATCAAACTGACCAATGCCTCACAAGATATCAAACAGTCGCCCACCAAAGTCTCCATACCTGCAGCGTTGGGAGAATTTGCCGTATCCTTTGATTTTGGTCCTTCTGTGACCCTGAGGAAGAAAGCCCGACCTCAAACAGATGGAGGTTCTGTCATAGTGTGGCCTGTTTATGTTGTAAGGGGGAATGGTGATGTTTTGGTTGCTTATACTGACACAACAGGGTAAGTTAATGAACAGAAGATAAAACCCAATGAAAAGGTGGCAAAGAAGGATTCTATTCAAACATTTAAGACTTGGTCGTTTAAATAAAAAAAAAAACAGTCCTAAAACCAGCATTATTTGTAAGAATCTGGACAAAAATATCAAGAAAAAGAAGCTTAGAATATCAAAGATGTATTGGATTCCTAAAACCATGAGTTCCTGAGCCAAGAGTCATATATACATTGTACCTTATAAATAATTGAAAATAAGAAAGCAACTCACAAAAGAACATTGTCTTTTCTATTATTACAGTAAAACTAAATTACCCCTTCAAGGGCCTCTTATAATGCAAGAGTCATATATATCTTATAAATAATTGATAATTAGAAAGCAAACTCACAAAAGAACATTGTCTTTTCTATTATTACAGTAAAATCAAATTACCCCTTCAAGGGCCCCTTATAATGCAACCTCCAGCAGAAGATAACTATGGAGTTGATGCCTGTGCCATTTCCTGTCTAGATACGACCCCTACAGCAGTTGTCATAGCAACAAGTGAAGGTCGTCTGCATCATTGTTTAGTGATACCAGCAGCAGAAGACAAAGATGTTACTTTACAGGTAAAGTCAAATGTTAAACAGGTTAAAAAAAAAACAATGGACAAATGAAGGTTATAACAAATTCACAGAACTGGGAAGATCCATCTCAAACGTCCAAGAAGATAACAAAAAAAACCAAAATTTCAAGGACTTACAAGAAAACTAATATCTTATTCAAGACCATAATCAGTGTCTGTAAACAGAACACCAACCACCCATTATAAAATTAAAAAGTGTGTCTCTTGTGACCTTTTAAAGGTTAATATTTATCAGTCCTTATGCATGTATCCAAATCCAATAATCAACACTAGATGACTTAATGTCTGGAAATAAGAAATAACTCATGGATGTCTGTAGTTTTTAGGGCATCTTAATTTAGGTTGCCAACTTTGATAATATTTTTATGTCCCATCTACAAAAGTAGTGGGTATATAGTGTTCAGGTCTGTTTGTCCTTCTGTCTGTTTACTGAACATTAATTCATCAGCTTAAGAAAGCAATGGACATCAAGTCTAGTAAGTCATAACAGTGCAATTAGGTTAAGCACCATGTGTAATATACTGCTAGCAAAGCTCTTGACTCAAAATATGATAGCATAAAAGCGTTCTGTACTGAAAGTTGTATACTCGTTCAGATTTTGAAAAATCTGGACATGCACAGCAAAATGTCGGGGAAATAATAGCACATCCTCCCTAAATCTTCGTCCCATTGATCCAAAGTTGATTCTGTCACTTGAGCTTTTTAAGCCTTGCCTTTTTATGTCGCCTGCAACGTGTTGCAGAAGCGACATATAGGGGTTACTTTGGCACTATCGGTCGTCTTGTGTCGTCGTCCTGCGGCGTCACAAAAAATTCCGTCGCAGTTTCCAGGCAACTACATGCCACAGCCTCTTGATATTTTGTTTGAAGCTTCATTGCATAGTTCTATATGGTGTAAAGCGATTTTATGCCCGAAAAATAACTACTTCCTGTTTGACATATACTTAACGTTTTATATTATAATGGACATAGATGCCAAATTTTCATCGCAGTTTTCCAGGCAACTACATGCCACAGCCTCTTGATATTTGGTATGTAGCTTCATGGCATAATACTTTAAGGTGTAAAGCGATTTTATGCGCGAAAAATAACTACTTCCTGTTTGACGAATACTTAACGTTTAATATATAATGGACATAGATGCCAAATTTTTGTCGCAGTTTTCCAGACAACTACATGCCACAGCCTCTTGATATTTGGTATGTAGCTTCATGGCATAGTACTATAAGGTGTTAAGCGATTTTATGCCCGAAAAATAACTACTTCCTGTTTGACGAATACTTAACATTTTATATATAATGGACATAGATGCCAAATTTTCGTCGCAGTTTTCCAGACAACTACATGCCACAGCCTCTTGATATTTGGTATGTAGCTTCATTACATAGTACCAGTGATTTTTCTAGCACTCGTCACTTTCGTCATTGGCGAAAAGATATTTTATTTGACGAAAAATTTTCAAACCAATTTCGCCACTTTAATTTTCAAAAATGTAGAAAATTTTCGTCCTTTTTTACGATAATCAGTTGAATCTTTCGTCATTTTCGTGTAATTCAAATTGACAACAGATTTTACTATGAAACCCTATTCAGGGTTCGACACTAACACTAGCCCGCTAGCCCGGGGCTACCAGAAAATCAAGGAGGACTAGTAAAAGCTGAAAAGTGGTAGTCCGTCAGGGCTAGTTAGTAGTAATGTTAGTACATTGTAATTCTACTGTTAAATTGCTTTAATTGCAGAAATATTAAAATAAATTTAAGTTACCATACAATCAATTAATTTTCTTAAAGTGCTTTATACCTCCTTCTACAAACATTTTTGAAAACCCTTCATGTTCAAAATAATGGTTACAATCTGCATAAGCATGTAAAGATGAAGATAAAACTTTAAAAGGGGGTACATTTTTAAGGACTAGTGAATTTGTCCGCGGACTAGTGACTTTTGTAAGGCACTAGCCCTGTCGGCTACTGCCCACTAAAAGTTAGTGTCAAACCCTGCTATTGATTATGACCCAAGCTGTCTGCATAAACACCCGGAGGCGGGATATGTTTTTACAGTTAATTAACTGTTAATTGTTTAAATGAGTCATAATAACAGGTGCTTGACCATCGCTGATTGATTTCGAAATCAATCATGAATGAAATATACTTGACCAATCAGGAGAAAGTTTATTTTTATATCAGTTGAAAAATATTGATTTGTTTGTCAACCCACGTGCTCTCTGACCATAATTCTTGTGTATAATCACAAAAACTTAGAAGTAAATATAGATGAAAGGATTTACCTTCATGAAACTATTTTATTAAGAACATCCTGTAATCCAAAAACATCCTTTATCATGCATTAAAAGGAGATCAGATGAAAAGAACTTTCTTTACATTTTTACGATCTCATTCTTCTTCCTTTTATTACCCTCCTTAGGTAGGAGCACCTCCGTTTCAGCGGAGGTGTAGTGGAGTTCCAATGATTTTGAGTTAAGAAATTGTTTTGTTTTATTTAATAACCTCCAGCCACCTTAACACTAAACTAAATTTGTAGAGCTCCTTTATAGGACATGAAGGATGTTCTGTTTTATTGTCTGTATATTCCTCCTTTTAAGGACCACCAGTCACTTATCAATACCATTATGAAAATGGTAAAACAAAAACAAAACTGCTTCTTCAAATGAGAACAAAAGAGAGAAAAAGGTTGGTGGGGGTGTTATCATTTTGTTTTGCCTAAAATATTAAAGGCAAAGAATCTGCAGTACATTAAGTATGATTAAAAGGGGAAAAATCAATTCAACAAATGTTTAGATATATTTTATTGAACATGATAATAACTTGTAATCTGTGTCCTGTCCATGGTACTGAAATTATAATATACATAGCTATAACCTGCACATATAGAAATTCAAGTATTGGTATTTTTCTTCAACCAGACTGCCAGAAGCAAACATGGGTATGGATTATTAGGTCGCACATTTTGGTCGACCGCTAAATTGACTAAAGCCCTCAAAATCCTGGAAAAAACCCTGATAGTACTATAAGGTGTTAAGCGATTTTATGCCCAAAAATAACTACTTCCTGTTTGACGAATACTTAATGTTTTATATATAATGGACATAGATGCCAAATTTTCATCGCAGTTTTCCAGGCAACTACATGCCACAGCCTGTTGATATTTGGTATGTAACTTCATGGCATAGTACTATAAGGTGTAAGGTGATTTAATGCCTGAAAATTAACTACTTCCTGTTTGATGAACAAATATAGATACGCAGGCGACATATGCCTTCCGGGGAAGGCTCCATCTAGTTTATATTACATAAAACTTTCCAATATGAATAGTTTATAAAATGTTTTAATTTCATGATTATCATTATTTCAGTCTGAGGCAGATTTCAACTCAACCAGAAGTTCTATGTATGAGACACCAACTGAATCATCCATCTTTGTTTTTGAAAGTGTGGAACTAGAGTTTTCGTTGGCTAAGACACTCAGTGACCATGATGACCTTTCAGAAGATGAATTTACTTGTCCAATTAAAATAATGAAAGGTATTATTTCTGGTTTAAAGATATATTATGCACAGATTAATGGATATGTGATTTTAGAATTGATTCCACAAAGTCAAAATTGAGGTAATAAGATGGTAAAAGACCTTGGCATGTTGACAAAAAAAAAATTGTAACAATTATCTTGGCAACTTCTTCTTACACATCCTCTTGATTTTTGTATACAGCGTCAGCATAGGATCACATATTGCGGAATTGGATATCAGGTCTGTTGAATGGACTCCCTCTCCAATGAAGTGCAGCACAATTGTCTGTGACCTATTTCACAAAATATTTAGATAATGATATGTTAACTTATTATGTCGCCTGTAATGTGTTGCAAAGCAACATAAAAGGGTTACTTTGACACTATCTGTTGTCTTGCGTTGCCCTGCGTCGTCACAAAAATTTCCGTCACAGTTTTCCAAGCCACTACATGTCCTCTTGAAATTTGGCATGTAGCTTTTTCCTATTATATGGTGTGATAAGTGATGTTATGCTGGTAACTCATCTACTTCCTGTTTACAGAATATTTTAAGATGCAGGCAACATTTGTCCATGGAAGACTGCATTCTAGTGTTGATAAAGGCTAAGAAAGACTAATCACTTGTTTCCTATCAAATGTCAATTCCATTATATTCAAATACATATGCAAGCAAACGAAAGCAGTTGCTCAATTAATAAGAAATTTTATATTGCAATTTACTTTCTGATCAACAATGCTGAACAATTTTTTTACTTACACTACTTGTTTATAATATTTAAAAAAAAATCACTTATAAGTTCTGATGTGTTGTGAGAGTTATAATCATTTTAAATATTCTGTAAAATTGGAAAAATGTTACATGGTTGTTAGTGATCAGTTTTAAGATTTTAATATTAACCCAATGCTAAAAAGTGAGAAAAATCTAGTTATTTCTTAGATAATTCTTTATTTCCAATCATAGGGCCCTATATAGAGCATTAATAACAATCACCAATTGCAAATTACATAAGATTACAATGCAGAACTGATACAGTATATTATTGATTACAAACATTACAAAGAACATACAAGTGTAAAAAATAAAATAAAAAAAGGTATTATTAATACATTAATAATATCTAATCTAGTTCATTCATTAGAACTTATAGAATTGACCCCTTTTTACCCCATCCTATTTATAGATGTATCAAATGCTACTACTTATTTATGTTTTATTTTTGAAATTGAAAATTACATTTTAATGTTGATCAGTACAGATTGTCCTTTTTGCAAAAAATTAAGTCCATGTATAGTAGCTAGGGCATATTGTCTAAAAATGTATTAGCACATAGGTATGGACACACTTGAAATTAAACAGTACCACCAAATAGATTTAAATGTCAAAGATTGGTGTTAAATTACCCCAACCTACATTTTTCCTATATCAAATTAAGCCCCCTACCTATTTTTGTACACTCCACCCAACAATTTTCAATAATCAATTTTACCCCCACCTAGACATAATTTTATTGATGGCATCTTGCCCCCAGGGTATATTTTTTCTGGAATAGCCCTTAGGTAACGAAAGGAGTATGTTCACAAAGGCCTATAAATGGCCCTGTAATTTGGCTGATTTTTGATTTTTAAGAAACCTTAATGAATGCTTTGAAAAAATCTCACAGAAAACATATATTTTACAATTATAATTGTTTCCTGGTGATAGAATTGTGCTGTTTCCTTCGATGGCACCCTAAATATGTGAAAAATCAGGAAAATCTTAATTTTTGTCGATTTTTTACCCCTTTTCACCATTATTGTGCCAAAATCAAAAGTGGCCGCATGCTCTGACCAACATAGATTTTTGTTTATTGATTTATTATTTAAAAGTGAATATTTTAACCAAAAAATGATTTTGGTCAGAATATGCGGCCAACATTATATTCATCATTTTTTACCGAAAAAGAGGCTAAATATGTCAAAAAACAGCGATTTTTAAAGAAGTTCATTAACTTTAAAGGTGTTTTCTGATCACGAAAGTAAACAATTCATGCACAATTTATGACATTTTATAAAGTACAGGGTCTTCTGACCATTCTAGCAGCATTTTTTCGTAGCTGTCTAGAATTTGAAATTTAGGGCCATTTTTGGCCCTTTCCGAACATACTCCTTTGTTGGTTTGAAATTTTACATTTAACACCCCCACGTACAATTTTCCTATATCAAAGTAATCCCCCTACCTATTTTGTACACTCCACCCAACAATCATTAATTGTACCCCCTCCTATACATTATTTTATCGATGGCATCTTGCCCCCAGGGTATATTTTTTCTGGAATAGCCCTAAGGGAACACAATTTGTTGGTTTGAAATTTATTTTATTATTCTTTAAAATGAAAAGCCATGCTGAAAACCTTAAAAACCACATATTAATTTCAAGTTTTTATCAGATAATCATTAACCAATTAAAGCATTTATTTCCTTGTGTTAAAGGGTACCCATTTATTATAGCTTACATTTAGATACAGCTATATTAATCATTCAATAAGTTATGCATTAATGTGTTCATTTAAATTCTCCATTTGCAACTTTTGATCATTTTTCACCCCAACTTGTCCTGAAACGTTTTATATATATCTATACGAAGACAAGATAAATGACGTACATAACCTTAGCATTACCGCTTTACGAGATGATTTCCTTTCTTGAAAATATAACCATTAATCTCTAAGCTTGACTGACTTAAGACAGAAAATTCATCGTTTGAATAAATGATTTTTACTTGTAATAATTTTCCTTGGACAAAAGTATGATTAGTATTCGTCTCAGAAAAATGGTTATTAATTGACACGACAGAATGCCAACGGTAATTGATTTATTATGGTCACGGCCAATGATTTTTACAAGGCTTTTTTTGGTCTTAATTGAAAAGTACTTATCTGAAAAATGTCATTCATTCTCATGTGTTGAACACAATGTTTTTCTAAGAATACATAAATAAATTGATAATTTAGTTCTGTGGTTACTTAAGCTAACATGATAAATGATAAATGTCCGAGAAACAGACGTTGATTGTACCACCTGTGTTACAGGTGTCCTTAAGCTAAGCATTGATTTCTGAAAAGGGGGGGGTGTTATGAGATATCAAAGAGAAGTAACCCTTACTTAAACTTCTTGTTACAGTTAGTGATAAAAATGGGAAATGATGGATTTTATTTAATTAGAATACTTATGGTTTAATTTTCTTCGAATTGAGAATTTTAAAGTTTTACTTTGCTTAAGTTTATAATGAACTAAGTTTTAAAGAAAATTTTAGAAGATATGTTTTGTTGTAGCCAATGTTTTGTGGATTCTCTAAATCTAGAATAAGCCCATGATTGTAAGCCAAATTTTTGTTTAAAAACCAATCAATGGACCTGAAAAACTTTTCAGTATACTGTGGTTTCATTATTTTTCGTGTGTTATCAATTTTCAGGGTTTTTCAGGATGGCCTTTACCCACGAAATTTAATACCCCATGATAGGGAAATTTAACATTGATCTGTATGCTGCAGACTTAAGAATCCACAAATTAATCCTTTTTCATCAAACCACAAAAATTAAGTACCCACAAAAATAAATGAATTCACAGTAGGACTTGTGTTCTGTTCATATAAAAAAATCCTAGATTATTGAAAATCCTGTAGATTAAAAGCCAGTGGCTTTTTTCATTACAATATTATGTGTAGATTTTAGCCAATTAAAGTCCTTGAAAATTTTATGTCGCCTGCAAAGTGTTTCAAAGCGACATATAGGAGTCATTTTGACACTATCCGTTGTCTTGCCTTGTCAACCTGCAGCGTTACAAAAATTTCTGTCCCAGTTTTCTGGGCAACTACATGAAACAGCCTCTTAATACTTGGTGTGTAGCTTCCTCCTATAGTACTATATAGTGTAAAGCAATCCTATAGCCGTAACTCATCTACTTCCTGTTTACCAAATATTACCATATCTGTTTTCTTTTTAGATAATTTCTATGAAAATAGATTAAGAGTTTGGTGCAGACATACTTCATTGCATCACTGATATGTATTCATAACTTTATATTTCAGACACGTTATCAAATGACAGATACCATTGCTTACATTCAGCTGGTGTACACACAGTATCTCTACCCTGGATAGAAGAATATTACCAGCAGTATTTCTTATCTGAAGGTACAAATATGGGGGGAGGGGTGGTTTATACAGCATTGGGGAGGGGGATGTCCTAACACAACATTCACCTGGCGTACACACAGTATCTCTACCTTGGATAGAAGAATATTACCAGCAGTATTTCTTATCTGAAGGTACAAATATGGGGAGGGGTGGTTTCTACAGCATTGGGGAGGGGGATGTCCTTACACAACATTCAGCTGGCGTACACACAGTATCTCTACCCTGGATAGAGGAATATTATATCAGCCTGGATAGAGGAATATTATATCAGCAGTATTTCTTATCTGAAGGTACAAATATTGACATTGAATTTGAATTACATGAATGACATTGAATTACAAAGTATCTCCACCCTGAATAGAAGAATATTATCAGGAGTATTTCTTATCTGAAGGTACTATTATGGGGAGGGGTGGTTTACACAGCATTGGGGAGGGGGGATGTCCTAACACAACATTCAGCTGGCGTACACACAGTGGCTCTTCCTTGGATAGAGGAATATTATCAGGAGTATTTCTTATCTGAAGGTACTATTATGGGGAGGGGTGGTTTATACAGCATTGGGGAGGGGGATGTCCTAACACAACATTCAGCTGGCGTACACACAGTGGCTCTTCCTTGGATAGAGGAATATTATCAGGAGTATTTCTTATCTGAAGGTACTATTATGGGGAGGGGTGGTTTACACAGCATTGGGGAGGGGGGATGTCCTAACACAACATTCAGCTGGCGTACACACAGTGGCTCTTCCCTGGATACAGGAATATTACCAGCAGTATTTCTTATCTGAAGGTACAAATATTGACATTTAATTTGGGTGGGATGTTGTAAGATTGGATTGGCAGGGCTGTCAACCTTCTCTATTTTAATGGGTTTTCCCAATTTTCTTATCTTCATTTTTTATACCCCGCCACACGAAGTGGCAGAATATTATGTTATACCCTCAGTTTTTTTCAGTGTCTGTCCGTCCGTCCGTCTGTCTGTCCGTCTGTCCGTCCCCCGAAGGTTTCCGACCAATAACTTGAAAACGCGTCAAAGGATTTGAATGATATTTTGCACAGCTGTTAAGTACAATAAAATACAGGTCAAGTTCGATTTCCAGCATGATCCAAAAAATAGTTTTCGAGATAGGCCACTTTGAAAAATCAAATTTCATGAAATTTTGAGTTTCCGACCAATAACTTGAAAACGCGTCAAAGGATTTGAATGATATTTTGCACAGCTGTTTAGTACAATAAAATACAGGTCAAGTTTGATTTCCAGCATGATCCAATAAATAGTTTTTGAGATAGGCCACTTTGAAAATTCAAATTTCATGAAATTTTGAGTTTCCGACCAATAACTTGAAAATGCTTCATGGGATTCAAATGATATTTTGAACAGCTATTGAGTACAATAAAATACAGGTCAAGTTCAATTTCAAGCTTGATATGAAAAATAGTTTTCGAGAAAGGCCACTTTGAAATCAAATTTTATGAACTTTTGATATTATAACGTGGCGGGGTATCATTTAATGTCCCATTACATGCCCTATTTTTGCCATATTTCATGGAGGGAAAATCTGGGTTATGAAATGGTGAATGTTGGGCAGGCCATAGCAACCATATTGGTATGGTAGGTGCACCTAGTGATGCTAAGCACAATTATGCATTCTTCGGATGCTGGATGAGACCTTTATTTTCCGCATGGATGACCACTTACAGAGGAGTAAGTATAGTATCATGAAAATTTATAAATCATTTAATTAACATAAAAGATACTTTTGGAACAAGTTCATGGTTTAGTGATTGAGGAAAAAAAATAATGTTGTGAAATGGGGCATTATGTCTTTTGAACATATTCTTGTTTTGTCAATAATTGACCTCATTATGTCCTTGCTTAGAAGAAGAGTAGGGAATACTGTTTTTCCTATGTCTGTAGTTCTGTTCAATTTTCGGCCCGTGCGGGGCCCGGGTGGCGAATAGGCCCGCAGCAGAGCCTAGCTTGTCGTAAGAGGCGACTAAGGGTCTTGGGATTCTGACGTCGGGTCAGTGCTCAGCCCACAGAGCGACCAAGTGTGTACCCTAGGTGGCTGAATAGGGTGGCCCTCGTCCGCGGGGGTTGTCAGGTCTATAATACGGAAACCCTGACCGCCGACCATAGTGGGCCAACGTGTGTGGAGAGTGCCACGCTTCATGCACGTAAAAGACCCCTTTGTGGACCGCCAAGTAGTGCACCACATAGGCTAAATTTTCCGCCCCTACCCACCTCTCCCCTTTTCCTGTGGTTCTTCAAAATTTATCGGTCCTTTGTTTCCCATCCCACCCCCATATTTCATTTATCATCATCATTTCATGTTCATTTTATCACCCTTTTCATGTTCATCGCCTGTAAATAACCTATATAGCGTTGCACGGGCGTAAAACACCAACTCACTCACTCACTCACTGTTCAATTTTCTGTCACACATTATAATTACTCATAAGTCAGCGTCCATTACTGCTAGGTTGTTGATAATTGGTATCAAGCTTTATGTAGACATGATGTATTTTGGGCTAAGATTATAACTTCATTGGATATCTACTTCCTGTCTGCAGAAAACTTTATATCTTACTCAAGAGAGTTGTAAAAGCCAGGGTATCACTTGTGAGTATTGGCTAACAGATTTCTTATTTATATCTACACAAATTTTCCTAGTTATAAAGTATTTGAAAACTTTTATACGTAGTTGAAATTCCTTAACTTTTATTAGTTTCCACACATAACAGAAGACCATCTTTGTTTACTAATTATAGAATAGCTGATTAATGTAGACTTTCGTTAAAGGAAATCTTTATGTTATTTTTCAGAAGATGAACCTGATATTCCTGATAACTTGGAATGTATTGTAGAGCATTTGATTTGTACAAAGCCATTGTCATCAAGGTTTGTGTATTACATAATTCAAGATATCTGATTAATGAAAATATTTCCAAAAGTTTTCAGAATTAACATAATTATTTTCATTTATTATTGGAATAAAATTTATCTTCTTTTTGATTGGCCCAGGATATCATGAAAAGTATTACACAGAAAGTATGTTAACCTCAAAGTAGTTAAAGATAGACTGATAAAAAATTTTGAATTTCCAGTCGCTAAAAATAGAATAACTATCACTTTTCAGTCGATAAAAAAAGAATCTTGACTGTTGAGGTCATTGGGTGAACTTATGACCTTGATTTATCAAGAAGAACATTTCTTGGTGAAATTGTTTCAGAATCATGTCTTTTGATAACGGTTTGATTCCATTGAAGACTGAAGTCATGATTTTTTTAAATATAATTTCATTCTCATCAGTCATGATGAAACTTGCTATGCATAATTGCATATGCCCCAGTTGTAGCTTAGCACAGTTGCATCCCTATCTTTTAACCTTGACCTTGATTGTCCGGTTGCGTGTCTTGACAATTTTCAATACATATAATAGCAATGTTAGCACATCTCTATCGCAAGAACTGTTAGTCCTAGGTTGATGAAACTTTGGTATTCCAATGGTGCTGATAGGCGAGACTTACTTTAGTGTTAACTCTTGTTTAAATGTTCTGGCTTCAGTTGCATCTGTAGTCTTTCAAACTTAACTGAAATTTTGGTATTACCATAATTATGTTCTCTTCATTTCAGTGATCCAGCGCCAGTGTTTGGTTTGGCAGTCGTCAAAGAATGGCAGTCAGGACCCGCCCTGTTAGCTCTCACCAGTGATATAGAATTTATATCATTACCAGTAAAGTAAGTGTAAATAGAAGATAGTTAGAAGTGGAATAGGTATACCTGACACAACCTACATATTAAAGGGCAATAATATCAAACTTTTAACTCAAACTGGAGGGTAGGGGTTAAATATGTCTTTTGGACAGTTTCTTGTTATAGCGAGCACAGCTTGAAATGTGTGTCCGCGAGAGATTGTTAATGCTTGTTAATCATATTATCTTGGTTTACATTAAGAAATATTTATCATCGGTGGCTTGCCGATAAAAAAATGTGGTTCAAACAATTACCAAAAATATAGATTTTTATTGGCATGGTTTTTTTATGGACAAGTTGTATGTGAGATTATCATATAACTTTCACACATACTTGAATAATTATGTTATGTAATGGCTATACAAAAGATGAGTTTTAAGTTTGAAAGTTTTTTTACTTCTCTACACCTTTGCTTGTTGTAAGGGCTGTTCCAGATTTAAATGTGGGGGGGTCGGGAGGCACTTTTTTCTTTACACCACCACCCATAATATAATAATTAATTTTTATCATTATTTCTTTACAAAATATTTCTAAAACACCCACCACCCACCATATATGTAATAGAAGTTCCTCCCATCCCCTCTCCCCAACAAGTTCTATTCTGGAACAGGCGTAAGTAATTTCTTTTTCTATCATTTTAGAACACGATTACCAACTCCTTCATCTGTCACCTTCCTTGATGCCACAGGAACCAGTATAAAATCACCATTACGGAAATTACCACGAGAGCCATTTAACCAAACCATCGCCAGAATATTACAGAAAAACTTCACCAACCCCTTACTTAAGTATGCTTGAAGTGAAATTAAAAAATAACTTTTCTTGTTTTTTCTAGAGCAAAACTCAAATGAACTGGAGTGATAACGGAAGCATTTTATGCAGAAAAGTTCTATTGTAAAAATATTAAACAAACTCTTTTATGCTCCAGTTGCAAAACAACAAAAAATTCTATCACTTGTGAAAGATCGGCTAGTCTTTCCCAAGAACCAATGTATTTAAGAAAATAGGATAATTGACTCTTTCAAAAAATAAGAAAAAACATCCTCTTTCTGATCAAAATGTACTGTAAATGAACTTATTTTCCCGAGATATTTATTTTCATGGATTTCGCGACATTTAATACCCAGGAAATGAAACAATATGTATGGAATTAAATGAAATAAGGAGTAGAAAACAGGAAATTATTTACCCATGAACTTGTGTGAAATTGTAAAATTTGTGAAAATAAGTACATACACAGTACTATTTTTCTGTTCAGTATTGTTTATTAATATTTGTATGAGTAAAATTTACTAGTTTGTACATGTAGTGTGATAAGTTCATTGCGGAGTTCCTTACTGTATTAACAATTTTTAAATCCCTTCAAATAAATATCTTATAAACACTGACCAATGTTTTTTATAAGAAGGTAGGAAAGATATCAGAATGTTGCATCGGGGATTGGGGCCTGGGTGGTCGAACATGCTGGCTTAAATACCACACTATTGATCATTAGCCAATCACCTCTCAGCTAGTGTTTGAGTCCACTTGTAATTTACAAAAAAGGGTCTTCCCCACCTGTATGTAATTAGGTTTGTCAGTTACCTGCCTAAGGTCAGTGGTTTCCTCTACCAATAAAACTGACTGCCCTATTTCACTCAGGTGCATCCAAAGGGGCTTTTA
This sequence comes from Arcuatula senhousia, assembly GCA_963971305.1. NCBI lineage: Eukaryota > Metazoa > Mollusca > Bivalvia > Mytilida > Mytilidae > Arcuatula > Arcuatula senhousia. The sequence goes on along the minus strand of OZ020308.1, from coordinate 1,981,929 downwards.
ACCCTAAACCATATGCATACACACAGAAAAATTCTTTCAATATAACAAAGAGGAAACCAGATGACAGTCAATGCTACACACAAAACACAAATAAGGAATTTGCTGACATTGAATATGACACTCCTTTTACAACATTCTGTAATTCTAGATTTCTTTGTAGTAATTGATAAGAGTAGGCTCAATTTGGACTGCTACAAAGGCTAAACTCTCTAAGTGCAGACTGGAGAGAGATGTATATTAGCTATAGCCTGTTAACCAATCTATAATAAATAAGTTAAAATTAGTACCTTGTTGCATGATTATGATTTCAACAGTACTACCCACATGCAATATAGACCATATCTATATTTTAACAGGTCTCGTAGAACCACAGAAATGAGCCAACAGGAGTTGTTCCAGTTGTTAAGTCGAACGACCCAGGTGTTCCGTGAGGAGTATTTACAGAAACAGGAACAGGCTCAGCAGGAAATACAAAGACGGTATGGTTAAACAGTTTTATACGACCGCAAAAAATTTGCGGACGTATAATGGTATGATGCTGTTGTCGTCGTTGTCGTTGTCGTCGTCTGTTAACTTTAGTGTATACACGATAACTTTAGTTCTAGTTATCCAAATGCAATGAAATTTGACAATGATATTTCTTACCATTAAAGGATGGATGGGATTGATTTTGGGAGTCCCCCCTTTTTTCGTTTGGAAATTAAGGGCCAAAAGGGGCCAAAATTGTAACTTTTTTGTTTGTTCTTATAATAACTTTTTCAAAATCTTCTCCTCTGAAACTACTGAACAGAATTCAATGAAACTTGGTATGATTGATCATTAGGGTGTCCTGCATTGTAGAAATGTTTCAATTTCTGATTCGTCAAAAAACATGGCCGCCGTGGCTAAAAATAGACCAGGGGGGTCAGACTACTGTTTTTGGCTTGTAATTCAAAAAGTATAAGGGATAGATGAAATCTGATGCCACCCTACTGCTTCAGGATCAAAAGTTCTACAAAAGTCTCCATTTGGTCGAAGTTGTCAGAAGACCCCTTATAGGGGTTACGGCCCCTTAAAGGTGAAAAATAGCATTTTTTCATGTTTTTGCCCTATAGTATGAAAATTATTGAAGATAGCAAAAAGCTGTTGCTTGCTTAATTGTTCAGCTTATTTAGCTCTACAAAAAACTCCATAGGGTCAAAGTTGTCAGATTACCCCTTGTAGGGGCTACAGCCCCTAAAATAATGTTTTTTCATGTTTTTGGCCTATGAAATGAAAACTAGCAGGTAGAGAGAAGCTGTTGCTTGCTTAAATGTTCAGCTCATTTACACAATTAAGAATTAATTTTTGCGACCCCCCCTTTTTCCCCTATTACGTAATTAGGGGCCAAATGGGGCCAAAATCGAAACTTTTTTATTTGTGGTTCGATTTAAAAAAAAAATTTTGCAAGTTTATTCTTGTCAGGTAGTGAATCCAAATTTGAGAATTAATTTTTGTGACCATCCCCTTTTTCACTTGTTTTGTAATTAGGGGCCAAAAGGGGCCGTAATCAAAACTTTTTTTATTTCTGGTTTGTTTTTGAAATTTGTTTTTGCAAGTTTATTTTTTTCAAGTAGTGAATCCAAATTTGAGAAATTATTTTTGCAACCCCACCCCTTTTTCACCTGTTACATAATAAGGGGCCAAAAGGGGCCGAAATTGAATTTTTTTTTAATTCTTGTCCGATTTTGACAATTTTTTTGCAAGAGTAGAATACAATATTGAAAATTTATATTTTTACCCCCTGGGTCGAAAGTCCACCAGAGAAGCATGTGTCAAAAACCTTTGTCTGTCCACCATGGGCTGCATGTGTCCAGAGCAATAGACTATCCATATTGGGCCTAAAATGTACAGGGTTCAACATGTTGCGGTCGTATCATGCTGCGCTCGGCGAAGCTTTTTATTGGAATATGCAGTGGCTTTGTGCATGCCCCAATTTGAATTTATATTTTTCATGGATATCAATTTTTCTTGGGTTTTTCCAGTAGGAAGATTTTATTTGATTTCAAATTTTATGGTTTGCACATGATGTTAAAACAACGAAAATTAAGACAAATGAATAATAATGGAACAACAGTATTTTGATACCCTGACTTGAAAGAACAGGTACAGGTATACTAGTGTACCTTTGTAGTTCTGTCTTTCCAACATTATTTTGGTACAGTAGACTCCACGAAATCGGATATCGGCTACTTGGATATATCGGCAAATGGGATAGAATATCAAAACACCAAACCATTTCCTATTCTTTCTATATATTTCTTATCGGGAAATAGGATATCGGAACATTGGATATATCGGCAAATAGGATAGAATATTCCTCCAAAATGTTGCCATTTTGTATAAAAATCGGATATTTTTGTATTTCAGAAGATCGTGATGACCGGAAGTTTGACATACGTTTTCACCAACATTTGTATTCAACTCTCTGTTTATGATTTTTAATAAACAATGTATATTGTATTTACTAATAAAGATGTTTTTATTCAAACACTTGTTTTTATTTAAGCAATAAAAGATATATCTTCTGTGTGTTTATTTTCTTGCACAGCTGTCAATCATGATCATCGTACATGCCGGAAGTCAAAATATAAATGTTTTAAAAAACCTTTCAATTTGTTATTCTGAAATCTTATGTTGGCACAGCTAATAAAATATATTTCAAAATGATATTGTGTTTGTACAAAATAAATTTATTAGTGGTGAAGTCTGTGTACAATGTATATTTAGTGTGTGGGTAACACGTAGGTCATTGAAATTACAGGTGTACTTTATTACGTCATGACTGTAAACAAATCATGTGAGCTGTGTAATGCTAACATTTCAACTGACTTCCTTTATTGAAAGTTTTCAATTTTGAAACATTGATATTTCTCCACTTTGATGCCAATCTTGAAAAGGATGTGTCAATAGATTTGAAATAAAATCATTATCCAAGACGATGTGTGGACAACCACATGGCTAATCAACATTTTGTAAATCACTAGTCGCCATTTTGAATATTCATGAGCTGCTATAATCTCATATTTGATTGACAAATGTAGACAAATTTTTACATCTTTATGAAAATATGATCCTGAAACACATAATTTTACGATTTAGATGTAATATGAATGAGTACCAGCATTTTAAAGCTCATACATTGATAGAGAAAAAATGTTAATTCTTGTTAGAGATTAATAAATTTTCTACCAATGTAAACAACAAAGATGGACGACCTCAGTAAAACACATGTTATGGAGGGAATATAAGTACACAAATTGATGATAATTCTTTATTAATTAATAAAATAACAATAGCTATTCACTAAATCTTTTATTCTTGCATGATACAACAAATATATAATATAATGGCATCCTCAACATGGAACACATGGACAAGACTTGGAGTTACATCACCAAAACTGATATTCGATCTCCTGAAATGGCAAATCGGATATCCTGGGTAATCGGATATTTTTTCCTGACAAATTCGATATCCGATTTGGCGGAGTCTACTGTAATAGTTTTCACAGCAAATACTTATCACAGTGACTTGAAATTTGGAGCATGACTTCATTTTGATTTCCTGTATTGCAACTACTGGATTTAGGGGCTTCTACATAAAATTATAACATTTTGTCTAGGTATTTTCCAAATTTTAAATCTATAACATGTATGTTCTTTGACACTTTATAGACATTTTAATTCCTGTTTTTTCAGAGAGAGAATATTAACGGACACCAAAGAAAGACAGCTGGATGAGTTTAGTTACCTGTCACAGTTAAAACGAGAGCTGGAGAGCAAGGCTGAAGATCTCGGAACAAAATGTGACGAATGTCAGGATAAAAATGAGGAAATACTCAAAAGGTTTGCCTGGGGATGAAATCTTGGATATTTTGCTAAAATGATTGAAGAATTAATTATGTAACAATCAGAATAAGGAAATTCCCAGAAATACTGTGTTTGTGTACTCATGATTATGAAATTCTCAGGTTTTTATGCCCAAAATTTGGAATTTGTTACATATTTTTGATGGTAGATACATATATGTAAATTCAACATTTTTATCATTTAATTTGAAATATAAATGTCACTTTATAAAAACCAATTTATAAAATGGAGAATGTTGGACTGTGGGTAGGCAGGGAAATTATTTTAAAAGTTTTCTCAGCGGCTACTTATTACAACCTCTTTATATCTGGTATGCAGTATAAACATAGGTTTAATATAGTGGGATTTTATTTCACAGCCATTTTTGACTTTGCCATATTTTTATTAACAGGATAGAAGGTGTGATGAGAAAGTTACAAGCCAGACTACCTGTTTTATCAGAAGCAGAGCGAAATATGAAGAAAGAATTAGAAAACATGCAAGAACAGCTAGAGACTTACAAAAACAATCTACATCAGGTTTGTGAAGACTAGAGACTAACAAAAACTGTCAACATCAGGTTTGTGGACACTAGAGACTTACAAAAACAGTCAACATCAGGTTTGTGAAGACTAGAGACTAACAAAAACAATCTACATCAGGTTTGTGAACACTGGAGACTTACAAAAACAATCTACATCAGGTTTGTGAACACTAGAGACTTACAAAAACAATCTACATCAGGTTTGTGACCACTAGAGACTTACAAAAACAATCTACATCAGGTTTGTGAACACTGGAGACTTACAAAAACAATCTACATCAGGTTTGTGAACACTGGAGACTTACAAAAACAATCTACATCAGGTTTGTGAACACTAAAGACTTACAAAAACAATCTACATCAGGTTTGTGAACACTGGAGACTTACAAAAACAATCTACATCAGGTTTGTGAACACTAAAGACTTACAAAAACAATCTACATCAGGTTTGTGAACACAAGAGACTTACAAAAACAGTCAACATCAGGTTTGTGTACACTGCTGACTTACAAAAACAATCTACATCAGGTTTGTGAACACTGAAGACTTACAAAAACAATCTACATCAGGTTTGTGAACACTGGAGACTTACAAAAACAATCTACATCAGGTTTGTGAACACTAGAGACTTACAAAAACAATCTACATCAGGTTTGTGAACACTAAAGACTTACAAAAACAATCTACATCAGGTTTGTGAACACTGGAGACTTACAAAAACAATCTACATCAGGTTTGTGAACATTAAAGACTTACAAAAACAATGTACATCAGGTTTGTGAACACTACAGACTTACAAAAACAATCTACATCAGGTCTGTGAACACTGGAGACTTACAAAAACAGTCAACATCAGGTTTGTGAACACTAGAGACTTACAAAAACAGTCAACATCAGGTTTGTGAACACTAGAGACTTACAAAAACAGTCAACATCAGGTTTGTGAACACTGGAGACTTACAAAAACAGTCAACATCAGGTTTGTGAACACTGGAGACTTACAAAAACAGTCAACATCAGGTTTGTGAACACTACAGACTTACAAATACAATTTACATCAGGTTTGTGAACACTAGAGACTCACAAAAACAATCTACATCAGGTTTGTGGTCATTAGAGACTTACAAAAACAATCTACATCAGGTTTGTGGTCATTAGAGACTTACAAAAACAATCTACATCAGGTTTGTGAACACTAAAGACTTACAAAAACAATCTAAATCAGGTTTGTGAAGACTAGAGACTTACAAAAACAATCTACATCGGGTTTGTGAACACTAGAGACTTACAAAAACAGCTTACATCAGGTTTGTGAACACTAGAGACTTACAAAAACAATCTACATTGGGTTTGTGAACACTAGAGACTTACAAAAACATTCTACATCAGGTTTGTGAACACTAGAGACTTACAAAAACAATCTACATCAAGTTTGTGAACACTAGAGACTTACAAAAACAGCTTACATCAGGTTTGTGAACACTAGAGACTAACAAAAACAATCTACATCAGGTTTGTGAACACTAGAGACTTACAAAAACAATCTACATCAGGTTTATGAACACTAGAGACTTACAAAAACAATCTACATCGGGTTTGAGAACACTAGAGACTTATAAAAACAGTCTACATCAGGTTTGTGAACACTAGAGACTTACAAATACAATCTACATCACGGTTGTGAACACTAGAGACTTACAAAAACAATCTACATCAGGTTTGTGAACATCTACATCAGGTTTGTGAACACTAGAGACTTACAAAAACAATCTACATCAGGTTTGTGAACACTAGAGACTTACAAAAACAATCTACACCAGGTTTGTGAACACTTGAGACTTACAAAAACAATCTGCATCAGGTTTGTGAACACTAGAGACTTACAAAAACAATCTACACCAGGTTTGTGAACACTAAAGACTTACAAAAACAATCTACATCAGGTTTGTGAACACTAGAGACTTACAAATACAATCTACATCAGGTTTGTGAACACTAGAGACTTACAAAAACAATCTACATCAGGTTTGTGAACACTAGAGACTTACAAATACAATCTACATCAGGTTTGTGAACACTAGAGACTTACAAAAACAATCTACATCAGGTTTGTGAACACTAGAGACTTACAAAAACAATCTACATCAGGTTTGTGAACACTAAAGACTTACAAATACAATCTACATCGGGTTTGTGGACACTAGAGACTTACAAAAACAGTCAACATCAGGTTTGTGAAGACTAGAGACTTACAAAAACAATCTACATCAGGTTTGTGAACACTGGAGACTTACAAAAACAATCTACAGCAGGTTTTTGAAGACTAGAGACTAACAAAAACAATCTACATTAGGTTTGTGAACACTAGAGACTTACAAAAACAATCTACATCAGGTTTGTGAACACTAGAGACTTACAAAAACAATCTACATCAGGTTTGTGAACACTGGAGACTTACAAAAACAATCTACATCAGGTTTGTGAACACTGGAGACTTACAAAAACAATCTACATCAGGTTTGTGAACACTGGAGACTTACAAAAACAGCCTACATCAGGTTTGTGAACACTAGAGACTTACAAAAACAATCTGCATCAGGTTTGTGAACACTGGAGACTTACAAAAACAATCTACATCAGGTTTGTGAACACTGGAGACTTACAAAAACAGTCAACATCAAGTTTGTGAACACTAAAGACTTACAAAAACAATCTACATCAGGTTTGTGGACACTAGAGACTTACAAAAACAGTCAACATTAGGTTTGTGAAGACTAGAGGCTTACAAAAACAATCTACATCAGGTTTGTGAACACTGGAGACTTACAAAACAATCTACATCAGGTTTGGGAACACTAGAGACTTACAAAAACTGTCAACATCAGGTTTGTGAACACTGGAGACTTACAAAAACAATCTACATCAGGTTTGTGAACACTAAAGACTTACAAAAACAATCTACATCAGGTTTGGGAACACTAAAGACTTACAAAAACAATCTACATCAGGTTTGTGAACACTGGAGACTTACAAAAACAATCTACATCAGGTTTGTGAACACTAAAGACTTACAAAACAATCTATATCAGGTTTGGGAACACTAGAGACTTACAAAAACTGTCAACATCAGGTTTGTGAACACTGGAGACTTACAAAAACAATCTACATCAGGTTTGTGAACACTTGAGACTTACAAATACAATCTACATCAGGTTTGTGAACACTGGAGACTTACAAAAACAATCTACATCAGGTTTGGGAACACTAGAGACTTACAAAAACTGTCAACATCAGGTTTGTGAACACTGGAGACTTACAAAAACAATCTACATCAGGTTTGTGAACACTAGAGACTTACAAAAACAATCTACATCAGGCTTGTGAACACTGGAGACTTACAAAAACAATCTACATCAGGTTTGTGAACACTAGAGACTTACAAATACAATCTACATCAGGTTTGGGAACACTAGAGACTTACAAAAACTGTCAACATCAGGTTTGTGAACACTGGAGACTTACAAAAACAATTTACATCAGGTTTGTGAACACTAGAGACTTACAAATACAATCTACATCAGGTTTGTGAACACTGGAGACTTACAAAAACAATCTACATCAGGTTTGTGTACACTAGAGACTTACAAAAACAATCTACATCAGGTTTGTGTACACTAGAGACTTACAAAAACAATCTACATCAGGTTTGTGTACACTAGAGACTTACAAAAACAATCTACACCAGGTTTGTGAACACTTGAGACTTACAAAAACAATCTACACCAGGTTTGTGAACACTAAAGACTTACAAAGACAATCTACATCAGGTTTGTGAACACTGGAGACTTACAAAAACAATCTACATCAGGTTTGTGAACACTAAAGACTTACAAAAACAATGTACATCAGGTTTGTGAACACTAGAGACTTACAAAAACAATCTACATCATGTTTGTGAACACTGGAGACTTACAAAAACCACCTACATCAGGTTTGTGAACACTAGAGACTTACAAAAACAATCAACATCAGGTTTGTGAATACTGGAGACTTACAAAAACAATCTACATCAGGTTTGTGAACACTGGAGACTTACAAAAACAATCTACATCAGGTTTGTGAACACTAGAGAATCACAAAAACAGTCTACATCAGGTCTGTGAACACTACAGACTTACAAAAACAGTCAACATCAGGTTTGTGAACACTAGAGACTAACAAAAACAATCTACATCAGGTTTGTGAACACTAGAGACTTACAAAAACAATCTACATCAGGTCTGTGAACACTACAGACTTACAAAAATAATCTTCATCAGGTTTGTGAACATTGAAGACTTACAAAAACAGTCTACATCAGGTTTGTGAATACTAGAGGGAGGGCCTAGGTGGCCGAGTGGTCTAAGGTGCTGGTTTAGATATCACACTATTGATCTTTAGCTGATCACCTCTCAGCTTGTGTTCGAGTCCTGTTTGTATTTAACAAAAAAAGGGACTTCCCCAATTGTATGTGATTAGGTTTGTCAGTAACCTGCCCAAGGTTGGTGGTTTTTACGGGTATTCCGGTTTCCCCCACCATTAAAAATGACCGTCTTACATGGCCCAGGTGCATCGATAAAGGGTGTTTAACACCAACACACACACACATGAACACTAGAGACTCACAAAAACAGTTTACATCAGTTGGCAGCTTGTTGTACAAATATCTCTGTAGAGCATTTCCCAGATTCTGTTCTTGAGAATTACATGTTTGTAAAATATGGCAGGAAGGTTTGGTATGGCAAACTAACTATATGTCCTTGGTATTTTTGAGACCTGTTAGGTTGTTTAATGCAGTGGTATCCTTTGTCTCATGGACACTTTGTATAGTGTAAAAATAGATGTTTAAAAAATAGTAAAAATAATAGCTATATTTTCTCCCTTTTATCAATAGGATTTCAAATGAATTATTTAATGCTGATTGATATTAAATGCAGTACTTTCTATCACTAGAACCTTTTTTATAGTATACAGTGGACTCAAATCATCTTGTAGGTATCAATATTTATGGTATCATCAAAAAAGACATTTGTTTGGCTTTTTTATTTTCATAGATTGCTGCACATGCATGGTGCACTTTTGGTCTATGGTGTTGGTTTAAATATCATACTAATGATCACTAGTCAATAACTGCTTCGGGTTGTTGGATCAAGCATTGCTTTGTAATTTACAGAAAATGACTTTCACTCCTGTATGAAGTTTGTCAGTTACCTGCACAAAGGGGGGAGAGTGGCAAAGTGATCTAAGGTGCATGTTTAAAATACCCACAAATGAACACTATTCGATAACCTCTTTGATGATGCTCAAGTCCGTTTTGTAATTTAATATGAGGAAGGCATTGCCTAAATTCGAGCACATCAAAAATATAAGATCATGAAGATGTCAATAAACAGCCTTATTGTATTTTTACATACCTTTTGAGTTGAAGAAAGCTCCCCCTATACCATGATTAATCCTCTTTTTATCCCTTATATGACTGAGTTCCACGCCTCAATTTAGGAATACAATTTAGGAATAAAATTGTTTAAAATTCAGAGTATAAGATCTAGATGACCCCATTCCCGAAAAGACATGTACACTTTTGCACTTTTGATGCAAATGTTAACTGTTTTGATTGTAGCTATTTTTACTTTAATCAGTTCATTTTCTAGAACGCTCAGTTTGGGACGAGGTATTTGGAACGAATGCACGTAAAAAAAGAAAGTGTAAAAAAAAAGAATAAAATTTGTTTTATTTAAAAAATGAAGTAACTCATTGCATAAGAATTTTTTTCTCCTTGTTCTGTATTTACAACGAAAATTTTTGGAAGGCGAGTAGCAAAATTGGTAATTATTTTCAAATTCACATCGAATCTGTAAAAATTGTGCACGTGAAATTGTGAGAAGCATATCCGGACAAAAAAAATCAATATCAGCATTAGGCAAATTTTTCGCGGGAACTTGCTGTAGATCTCTCCGCTACGAGCTGTGCTCGCTATTAAAAAATGGAACTTCCCTTCCTGTATGTAATAGGTTTATCAGTTACCTGCTCCAGGTTGTTTGTTTCCGATTGGCACTCCTGTTTCCTCAACCATTAAAACTGCCGTACATATCCCAGGTGCATCAAAAAGGGTGTTTAACACACACCTGCACAAGGTCAGTGGTTTCCTCCAGGTACTCCAGTTTTCTACACCATTTAAACTGACGGGCCTGTACAGTCCAGATGCCTTAAAAACGCCCACAGAATATTTTTATTCAATTTTAAAAAATTGACATGTTTATCAAATCTAACTATTGAATAAGCAATATAAAGAACAGTTTGCTGGTTTAAAATCCAGTTTTAGGTTGTCACCATTGTACCAGTATACAATACAATATTGAGTTATTTCCGTTCTTATGCTATTGGTTCAAAGATGGATTCTGATTTACAATCCACAATTTTATGTGAACATTAAAAGTTCAAAACTAAAAGAATTTCTTCTATGTACTAATACAGGGTATGAAATTCACTGAAAAAAGTAATTAGCCCTGAATTAAAATTCTACCTTTGTTTACAATATATAAACCTGTCAAATTTCATGAATGGGAGCCAGCCCTACTAAAAGTTGCTCGTCTCAGGCTAGAGGTAGGGCTTTCATTGCCAACTCTGCTTATGTAATATTAGAATGGACATATTTTTGAAGGACCCAGTCATCATTCTAGTATTTTCAAGTGTATTTTTACATTTTTATCAATTCAGTTATATTATTTTATTCTGTTTTGTTTGTTTATAGTTAGATATTAAGCAGAAATATCAACAGAGACAGATAGAAAAACAGAAAAGAAACCCCATGGGGAGCCCTGTATTATCTGACAACCAACTTAGACAAATCAAAGAGGTCATGAGAAAGGAGTAAGTTTTCCTAACAATAAATGTAATGTTAATTGTGATTGGGCCAATTAGAAACAGGGTTAGAAATGAACAACAGAAAAAGTCCAGCTGCAATAGAAAATAATGAGATATGGAATAAGTGTTCGTGACACAGCTCAAATAACAAATGGTAATTAAGAAAACCACAAAGGAAAACTGCAGCAGCCCTCAACAAGGCCAGTAGGTGCTGCTCGCTGTTCTGCAATCTGCAATATGTAAGTAGGAGGTTGTCTTTTTTTTTAATTTTTGGCCAGATTACGGGAAAATAAAAGTCTGGGTTATGAAATGGTTTATGTTAAGCAGTTGTTGTGATGTGCAAGTATAGAAAAAATTATCAAAATCAGTTTCAACTACTACATGTTTTCTTCCTGTTTTAAAGAAATACATGTACAACCATTTCTGTCTTATACCCATATTTGGTCAGATTTCACAGAGTAAAAAATCTTTTGGTTATAGAATGGTTAATGTCTGGCAGGCAATGTGCAGGGGAAAAAACTTCACACAGTTTTATCAGCAACTTGTCATCATAAACCCTTATTTGGTATAATGTATCAGCATGGGGTCCCTTAATGTTGGGTTCAATTTCAGGTCTGTCCTTGACCAATTAACGGAATCTAGCTATTTTTGACTGACAAATTTCTTCTTTTTAAAAATGATTAAAACATGATCTAATTATATAAGCAATCATTTTAGAAAAAGACTAAATATGTAGTATTATTTTTTTTGTAGAGGAGATGACCTAAATGAAATGATGAGGAAAGTTAACCAGTTAAAACTAGAGGCCGGAGTATGAGGACAAGGAATTTAGACAAAAGACAGAAGTATAGACTCACAATTACTGGTTATGTGTTCACAAACTGCCGAGAGCCTAGCCTGTTGTATCCATATCTAGTGCCTGCACTATAAAACTTAAAACATTAATTCAAGGATCAAACATATTCTTCATTTTTGAGAAGTTCATTATTGTTAATCAACTGGTGTTTAACAATCATTAAAACTTATGTGTTTCTTCCCATGTGTTTGACACCTCATTTTGTCATGAAATTAAAATTTCTGCACCAGATATAAGAAGAAGAACAGTACATAAAAAGTTAAAATGATGATTTTCTTGATGAAGGACAAATGTTGAACATGACAACATCATTTTATTTATTTATTGTGATATCATAATAAACAACAAACATTTTGAAATCTTTTTTGTTTGAGTTTAATGTCTTTATACCCCACTAGTAGGATCACTTTGTCTGTCAATCTGTCTGTCCAGTTCAAACCTTTGTTACAAATTAAATAATTGTTTAGAAGGTAAAACTACATTTAAAAGGTAAAATCAAGATAAGAAAATCATGAAAAAAGGTAAAATTAATAAAATAATGAAAGATGCCCATATTTTCAGACTTCAAATCCTTCATCAGGGCTATAAGAAAAAGATGTGGACACATCAACTAACGAGAATCGAATGGCAAGTGCATACCCTAGATATACCACCCATGGGGACAAGTTCATTTGCAAAGACAAAGTCGGGTGGTATACCTAGGGTCTGCACTCTCCATTCAGTTCTGGTCAGTTGATGTGTATTCATGTGACCTTTTATTGGGATTTTCTTATTTGGATTTTATCTTATATATGTGGTTTTACCTTCTAAAGAATTGTTTTTTTAGCATGATAAGTTGTTTTGTGGCACCTCTTTAGACTGCTGCTTCCTGTTTTCTGAATATGTCAAGTAAGGGTATGTTAGAAAGACTTAATGCCACATATTCTTGTTTTTTATGCCCCATCTAGGAAAGTAGAGGTGCATATAATGTTCAGGTCCGTTTGTCTGACCATTCGTCCCTAATCCCCATATTTCCAAATTCCCGCTTACTGACAAATACCACATCAATAAAATTGGTATGGTAGGTGCACCTATTGATGCCAAGCACAATGCATGCTTTGGATGCTGGATGTGACCTATATTTTCCGCATGAATGACCACTTACAGAAGAATAGTTAAAGTCTATTGCCACTTACTGACAAGTGCCACATCAACAATATTTGTATGGTAGGTGTACCTAGTGATGTTTAGCACTATGCATGCTTCAGATGCTGTGACCTATATTTTCCGCATGAATTACCACTTACAGAAGAATGATTCAAGTTAATTCCTTCTTACTGACAAGTGCCATAGCAAACATATTGGTATGGTAGGGGCACCTAATGATGCTTAGCACAATGCATACTCTGGATGCTGGATGTGACCTATATTTTCCACATGGATGAACTCTTACAGAATAATGGTTAAAGTCCATTCCCACTTACTGACATGTGCCACATCAACTATATTGGTATGGTAGGTGCACTTAGTGGACTTAGCACAATGCATGCTTCGGATGCTGTGACCAATATTTTCTGCATGAATGACCACTTATAGAAGAATGGTTAAAGTCCATTCCTTCTTACTGTCAAGTGCCATTGCAACCATATTGGTATGGTAGGTGCACCTAGTGATGCTTAAGTGATTGCAGAAATGATAAATGTTGCGAGATGGGGCATTATGTCTTTTGGACATATTCTTGTTTTTCCCATATTAGGGTGAGGGTATTGTTTTGGGAGCTTGTTTTACTTGGGCTTGGTGGTCAAGTGGTGTATGTCATTGCTATTAATACCACACTATACATAACAAGTGACTTTAGTCAATGAATGACCTCTACAGTAAGTTTAGGTTAGTAATTATGTCCTTGCTTCAAAGAAATGAGGTTATGCTGGTTGGGCTCTGTCTTTTGTTTTCACAGCAAAACATACTTTATTCAAGTTTTCTTGAAAATTTTATGTTACAGTTACCAGTATTATTTCTGGTTTGCAAAGACTTTGCTTAGGTGGGGAGACCAGGGTTTCTTGGACTGGCATAACCCATATACATGGTGATACTTGGCAATCATTTTTATACCCTGCCAAACTAAGTGCGAGGTATTATGTTATACCCTCAGATTTGCTCAGTCCTGGAAGGTTTCCAGATGATAACTTGAAATCGCTTCTAGGAATTTGAATGCTACCTTGCACATCTGTAAAGAACAATAAAATAAAGGGCAAGTTCAATTTTCAGGATGATCCAAAAATATTAAATATGGTTTTGCCACTTAAAATTTTTTGAAAATTTGACAATTCTTAAATATTTTGATCTAAGAAACATAACTCATTTCTGTCTTATGTATAAGATACAAAAATGTATTGAAATTCTTTTCTAAGAGAATATCTCATTTCTGTCTCAATAAAGAATTAAAGTTTGTTTTTGCCTACAAAAACGATGTCTCCCCCCATTTGCCCAAAAAGTTCACAGGGCCATTATTCTCACAAATTTGAGGATCAAAATTTCCTGGTTATATGCACAACTACTGACTGATGGGTATTTATAGTCGCGACTAGGGGAAAGCCCCTCTGCGTCGACTTATACCTGTACAGGTATAGACTCGCTATGTGCCATGGGTCGTCCAGCCCACGACACACCACCGCCAGTGTAAGCTGCTCCAGAGTATCCTTTGTTATCGCTGGAGCAGGGCCCGTCTTCCACCACGGGGAGGTACTGGTCGGAATTCTGGAAGACTGCACAACTACCTATGGTGTCCTTCCTATATACCACACTTAATTGAATTCAGTAGTTTCGGAGAGTTGCGCTGACAAGATGATAAATGAGGATTTTAAGCAAATTTTTAAGTTCAAAGGGCTATAACTTCCACAAAGATTTGAGGATTAAAATTTCCTGGTAATGTACACAACAACATATAATGTCCTTCCTATATACCAAGTTTCATTGAATTCGGTTCAGTAGTTTCAGAGGAGTTGCGCTGACAAGATGATAAATGAGGATTTTACGCAAATTCCTAAGTTCAAAGGGCCATAACTCTCACAAAAATTTGAGGATAAAAATTTCCTGGTAATTTGCACAACTACATATGGTGTCCTTCCTATATACCAAGTTTGGTTGAATTCGGTATTGTAGTTTCAAAGGAGTTGCGCTGGCGAACTTTGTGACGCACAGACGGACGGACACGACAAAAACAACATGTCTCCCCACAAAAGTTGGGGGAGACAATTTAAAAAAATAAATTGCCGAGGGGTATCATTTAGATGCCCTATTTTTAGTCAGAGGTCATGAAAATGAAAATAAAGGTTATATTAAACAGTGAATGTGGAGTGGTGGGCAAAACCACAAAATGGGTAACAGTTTGCTTTTTTTATACTATTCATGCCGCATCAACCATATTGACATGGTAGGTACACCAAGTGATGCTAAGCACAAAGCATGTTTCAGATGCTGGATGTGAGCTATATTTTCTGCATGGATGACCACTTGCATAAGAATGGTTCAAGTCTATTCATGCTTACAAGTGCCACATCAGCTGTATTGATATGGTAGGTGCACCTAGTGATGCCAAGCACAATGCATGCTTCAGATGCTGGCTTTGACCTATATTTTCCTCATAGATTACCACCAGCATGAGAATGGTCAATGCCCATTCGCATTTTTTGACAAGTGCCACACAACCCATAATGATTGGTATGGTAGGTGCACGACCTTTTGATGCTTAGCACAATGCATGCTTTGGGTGCTGTATGTGACCTATATGTTCTGCATGGATGACCACTTACATCAGAATGGTAAAAAAATCATTCTTGCTTACTAATAAGTGCCACATCAACCATAATGGTATAGAAGGTGTACCTAGTAATGCTTAGCACGATACTTGTTTTTGGACTCTGGATTTTTTTGTCCATTCCATCTTATCAACAATACTTTTTAAAAAGGTTAGCTTCATAGTCTATAGTTTACCTTATGTTTAATTCAACTTTAAATATAAATAATTATAATTCAATTTAAAAAAAATCATCAGTCTATGTGCTAACATTTAAAAAAAAATAAGCATGAAAATGACATTTTCTCTGATTTGGTTACTTTTGCCCTGTCTAAAGACCACTATAAAATAATAAAAAAAAAAACAGAGTATATTGTGGATAATACTAACCATAGTCACAAAAGTCAACCATCTATCGGAAGTTGAAACTTTTATTATATTATTATCATTTATATTTCATTTAATTTTCCTTAAAAGAGGGGGCAAAAAGGCACTTTTTGACATGTAAAAGGCCACAACCCCTATTAGGGGTCATCTGACAACTTCAACCCAGTGGAGACTTTTTAAAAGCTTGATGAGCTGAACATTTAAGAAAGCAACAACTTTTCTCTATCTGCAGTAGTTTTCATTCTACAGGGCAAAAAGAAAGAAAAAACCATTATTTTTAGACCTGTCAAGGGCCATAACCTCAAGCGTTTTCAAGTTTTGCAATCGTTTCCATTCTATAGGGGAAAGGATATTTTGACTGTCTTCGGATTCAAGTATCTCCTATAAGCCAAAAACTATGCTCAGACCCCCCTGTTCTATTTAAGCCATAGCGGCTATGTTTTCATCCAATCAAAAATTCCCACATCAGCTTTGTGGGGGTACCCTTAAGAATCACCAGACCAAATATGGTTTGAATCTGTGCAGCCGTTTCAGAGGAGAAGAAATTTGAAGAAAAGTTTACAACCGACGATGACAACGGACGCCAACATATGGCTAGAGCTCACCTGGATCAGGTGAGCTAAAAATCTGATAGATAAAGGGGTCCTTAGAATCAAGTTAAACAAAAAAATGTCATTTGATCAAAGTTGTCAAATACCCCCTTTTAGGAATTATGTCCCTTTATTAAGTAAAATATCACATTTTTAGCTCATCTGTATCAAAGGTCAGTGTAAGCTATTGCCATCACTTGGCGTCTGTGTAATTCCTCTGTAATTATTCTAAAATCTAGTCCTTTGGAAATACAGAACAGACTTTAATGAAACTTGGTAAAATTTATTCTTTGTTTATCCAACATTAAAGTTGTGTTTCGATTTTTGATTCATCAAAATAGAAAATAATGAGATGTGGAATAAGTGTACGCGACAAAGCCATGCACAATTAAACGGCAATTTAGAAAAAAAAACACAATGAACAACCGCCAGCAGCCCTCAACGAGGCC
Organism: Arcuatula senhousia; assembly: GCA_963971305.1. Classification (NCBI taxonomy): domain Eukaryota; kingdom Metazoa; phylum Mollusca; class Bivalvia; order Mytilida; family Mytilidae; genus Arcuatula; species Arcuatula senhousia. The sequence continues at coordinate 1,964,556 of OZ020308.1, read as the reverse complement.
ATTTGGCACTGCTTGCGGTTCTGCAATTGGCACATGGTCTAAATAAAATGCATATAATTCAAATCCAGCCCTGAAATAGTCACAGATAGACCCCTTCTTAAACAAGGAACAAGAAACATCAAAAAGACAAGTACAAACGAAAGCTTTGTCAAAGATTCCTGGCTTAGGACAGGCACATGTAATATGTGGTGGGGTTAAACTAGTTTTTTGGGCCCAGCCTTCCCCCTATCAATATTCCTAGAAAAGCACAAAAACTAAACGCACAAATAAAATTCAAATCGATTAAAGTCCAATTCCACTAGAGAGAACCTAAGACAAAAAACATGAACAAACAAAAGGACTCTCTATATAACACTCGCTGCTACTGACAGCTAGCTGAGAATCATCAATCGGCTGATGTAAAAAAATCAAACGTATCGATCTTAAATCCGACACTACACTTCAAACAATAATGATTTAGTAAAGTGTCATCACACAAAACCGACACGCTTGATCGCTATTAATGCATAAAAATGACAATAGAAACATGGCTGCTTTTGCTAAAAATAGAACATGTGACAAATCATAAACAGAACGAAAGGGTCTTAGACTCTATGATAAAAAGAATTATATGAAAGTATCTATATAGTGTTCTGGGCCTTTTAATGTTACAAAAAATACATAATTCCATGTTTTAACCTTCTAGAATGAAAACTATTGCAGATACAGAAAAGCTGCTGCTTGCTTAATTGTTCGGATTACTGAGCTTTAAGTTGTCAGATGAACCCTTAAGATGTATCAGCCTTTAAAGGAGGGGGTGGACAGGGGGGACGGGGATATTGGGGTTGAGGGGCACGGAGCGGGTGTAGAGGGGACGGGGAGCGGGGATAGAGGGGGCGGGGAGCCGGGACGGAAGGGACGGGGAGCGGGGTGGAGGGGGCAAGGATCGGGGAAAGAGGACCCCCTCTCCACCTCTCTTAAAAGGTCGAAAATTGCGTTTTTCACTTAATGTAGAAAGAAAAAGAAAATTATTGATGATAGGGGAATGTTGTTGCATAATTTTTCATGACCTGCTTTATGTGTTATGCTCAATAAAAGAAACCTTATAGACAAGGTCATGCATATGAGCGTTTCAGGCTCCCGTTAGCCTCTTGTTTCCAAAAAGCATTCTATGACAAAATCAAGATTTGCACATTTTGGATTCCATGTTAATTTCTCATTTTAGTTCGCCCGACGATGTTTGTCGTTTCCCTCTTTAGCTCACCTTTCGACCCGAAGGGTCACGTGAATCATTGTCATCATGTTATCTGTTTTGTTGTCACTAAGAGATTGTTTTGAAACTTTGCACACTTCATCTTAAGGATGTCATCTACCAAGATTGCACAAAATTAAATGTGCATGACCGGCGGCCAGACATTGTGGTTTTCAACCTATAACCATGATAACAGCGCTTAACAGCCCTTTGAGGGGTAATGGATTTTTAAAGGTAAAAAGATGTTTAATGTCTTTGCATTATCAAATAAAAACTTTTCCATATTTTAGCTTCTAAAGTCCACAGAAGTGTTGTAAATGACCTAAAGTTACATTTAAATATTTTAAGTGGTTATAATGACCAGGTGAGCGAATTATGCTTTTTGATTCCTTGTAAAAAAATCCTGCCAGAGTTTCTCTGTCAGATTTGGAACATCTCTTACCTTTTCACGAAAATGGGGATCAAAGGGGAGAAATAAAATCAATTTTAAGAGTAGATCTTACTCTTACCCAAAAAGTTCGATTATAACCAGCATTTGACTATACTTAGTCTAAAAAAAACCTTGGCTTTGAACGATTTTAAATATAGACTATTGACTATTGTTGTTCACTGTCAAGAATATTTCTAACTTTAGTTGATTTTATTTGGTTGTATGCAAATGAAATATATGTTTAGACGTGCCAATACATGAAGATGGAACATGGAATTACCTAAAAATATGCATATCTTTATAGATGCAAACAGATTATTGATGAACAGTTTTAAAATATAAAAATGTTTGCACATATCCAGACGACTTTACATTAATACAAAAAGCTACATTCACATATTTTCACTACAATTCTTATACAAAATCATCAAATTTGTATCCTCAACATTATTTAAAAGATTCTTTTGGATTCTATGAAATTGATGTATGGCCATGTATATTACAGAACAAATGGTCCAAAAAATTGCTGATATCAAAGTCATTGTCACACATGTTGTAAAAGTCTTTACTTTTAAATATATAAACTACAAGTTGTCCAGGACATAGGTCAGCAATTTTTTAATTTCTTGTTTCTGAAAAAAAGAAAACAATTTAAGTTCACGAAAACATATATTATAGTCATACATTGTTAATAGTATAACTACTTTTTTAATCAACCAGGCTTTTTGGTCTACACTAGACACGGGGTCCGTAAACAATATCTTAAATCTTCTCTGAAACCACTGAGCCAATGTGACTCAACTTTTGCAGGAATAGCAAGAAACGTTCATCATATTTTGAGGGACTTGATTATTCAATTTAAAGATACAGAAAAGCTGTTTCTTGCTAAAATCATCTGCTCATTAAGTCTCAATCGGCTGGGAGCTGTCAAATGACCCCTTATTAGAGATATAGTTCTTTAAGGTCAAAAATAAAAATAGATTTTTATTCATGTGGTTGCCCTGTGAAGTGTACAAATGGGGAAGAGCATTTGCTTGTTTTAATCTTAGCTCATAAAGCTGTAGAGAACTATCAAATTTGGTCGAAGATGTCAGATGACCCCTTATAGGGTAATAGCTCATTATTGCCTAAGGACCACGTGAGCTATTCAGGAAAGAAGCAGAGGTACCAATGGGGTATCCGAATGCCAAAAGTCCGAAAGGGCAAGGACAAAACCAGTAAACAACAAGAACGGGACAAAAACAGACAACATGTAAAACATGGAAACACAAAACAACTGAATATCAATCAACAACGCGAACTCCAGTCGAAACAAGAGTGAACTCAGGTGCTCAGGCTTCTGGTAGCCTCTTGTTCATTTGATCATTACTTAGCTGCTATTACTCTTAAGTTGCTGAAAGTTTTTGCCAAGTTTTATATGGATATGATATATTGTGGGATGTTTTGTATTTGATTCCTTGGACATCTTCTTATTTTTTACCCAAAACTTTAGTATTTTGCCAACGGAGCTGTTAAAGATTGGTACTTGATACAGTTGCCCTATTTGAAAACATAGATTTTAGGTAGTTGTCCTTAATTAATGCTCACCTTCTTCCTCTTATTCTTTTTCTTTTTTACAACTACTGTCTGATTTCCGGTGAGAATCTCGTCTGCTACTGTGGCGTCGGTACCATTCACACTCTCAACGATAGTTTCATTGGACGAGACTTTTTTCGAACTGGCCATCAAATCGACGGTTGTGATAAGCTGTTTAACTGTTTGTCTTAGCATTTTCTCCTTCAACAATTTTGCTTCTTTTCTTCGCTTTATCAATTGCTTAAACTTATTTGCCATTTGTTGGCGTTTTTGTGTGGCGGGAATCGTCTTGTTTTTATGCTCCACTTGGTTTTCGTACAGGACTTGGTCACATTTCCCGTTCAGCAAGGTGAAGTATTGGTGTATCAGATCTACGACTTGGGGAGAACAAGTTTTCATGTTTCTGATCATACAAGTGGCTGTGTAGTTGGCATATCTATGAAACAATAAGATGAGAGTTAAAGAATCAATATACATCAAAGCGAAACAAAATGCAATGGGAATGCTGAACTACGTCTAATACGAGTTTCGTCTATGTTAGTATTCAGTTGACTAATGTGCGATAGTGAAGAATTTAAGGGGATACGTTACGTTAAAAACGACGTTATCGATAAAATTTACCTGTGAAACAGAAAAACGTCCCTTTTCGATTTGAAACGCAACGTCAATTTTACTTGAACAGCGTTGAACTTTAACGCTTTTGTTTATCTTTGATGTAAATTCATGAAAAAAGATGGTCCATGACCTATGACAAAATATATATCATTGTTTAGAGAAAGAGTTCGACTTTCTTGTGTTAGTTTTTGGTTGAAATGAAATGAAACAATTTTGTTTTAATCAATGGAGAATAACAAAGGTTTGAAAATATTTGATCTTTTCCCATTACTTCTATACAAATTTCCCGCCAAAAACGATAATTTCAAAGTGAAATAACTTGAAAAATCGATCCATGACCCCCTATTTCAAATCAATATTTCGATGTATCATGGTAGTACCATTCACTATGCAAATTTGTTTTAAAAAGTAAGATGGTAGACCAAAGTAACGTATCCCCTTAAACCAGCGCTTCAGCACCGTCTTGGCTATCAAGGCCCCATGGCGTGCCACATAATTTGACGTAATGATTTACTGGTAGAGCAGAGTCCGATGTGTGTTAATAAACCAAAACAGAATCGTTTTGCATGGTATGTCTATGCTTTTGCGAAAATTAACCGACTCTTTAATCATGATGGTACTCACAAGCAAGCATTAGTATCTGCGTGTGGATTGTCGGTGGCATTAGCCTGGTACAGCTGTAGAATGATGGTGGCTAGGTGGGTGGTCTGGAACTTTATACAATCCATACTCACGTCCCGGTACTTCTCAATACACATCATTTCATCTGCAAATTCTACAAAAAATCTGCCATAGTAAAAACATGACCGGATGTCATTCAACAGTTAGTAAGCAACAGACTTGAAATACTACATTACAGTACTTCTTAGTACATATCATTTCATCTGCAATTAAATTCTCAAAAAGAGTCTGCCAAAGTTAAAAAAAAATGACATGATTTCGTTCAACAGTTAGTGTGAAACGGACTTGAAATAACAGTCTCAATGGTCATATCATCTGCAAATTCACAAAAAAAGACTGCCATAAAAATATGACCGGATTTTGTTTAGCCGAAAATATGTGAGCGGCATGCAGACTTGAAATCGAGTCTACAGATATAAATCCTTGTACTGATATTGAATACCAAAGATACTGTAATTGATAGTTGCTGAGAGAAATTTTATCGTTTTGTTTTCGCCCGTCAGATGCCTGTTCGAACATTTTGGCTTTGAGTACTTTTCCTTTTAATAATACTTTTGGTTTTTGACCCTCCAATGTTCTCATTTGAAAGGCTACTGATTAGAGATTACCACTTAAAATATACATATACACCATTATAACCAAATTTACAGTTTTTCATATCACTTTGATATTTTGTATTTTGAAATCAAACGTCCTTTTGATATTCCTTTTCTTCCAATCTTACCCTCATAGCTACTACACATAACGTCAGATTTATTACAAGCTATCTCTAGACCAACCTTACCCTCATAGCTACTACACATAACGTCAGATTTATTACAAGCTATCTCTAGACCAATCTTACCCTCATAGCTACTACACATATCGTCAGATTTATTACAAGCTATCTCTAGACCAATCTTACCCTCATAGCTACTACACATATCGTCAGATTTATTACAAGCTCTCTCTAGACCACCCTTACCCTCATAGCTACTGCACATAACGTCAGATTTATTACAAGCTCTCTCTATACCAATCTTACCCTCATAGCTGCTACACATATCGTCAGATCTTTAGACCAATCTTACCCTCATAGCTACTACACATATCGAGAGATTTATTACAAGCTATCTTTAGACCAATCTTAGCCTTTTAGCTACCACACATATCGTCAGATTTATTACAAGCTATCTTTAGAACAATCTTACTCTCATAGCTACTACACATATTGTCAGATTTATTACAAGCTATCTCTAGACCAATCTTACCCTCATAGCTACTACACATATTGTCAGATTTATTACAAGCTATCTCTAGACCAACCTTACCCCCATAGCTGCTACACATATCGTCAGATTTATTACAAGCTATCTCTAGACCAATCTTACCCTCATAGCTACTACACATATCGTCAGATTTATTACAAGCTATCTCTAGACCAACCTTACCCTCATAGCTACTACACATATCGTCAGATTTATTACAAACTATCTCTAGACCAATCTTACCCTCATAGCTACTATACATATCGTCAGATTTATTACAAGCTATCTCTAGACCAATCTTACCCTCATAGCTACTAAACATATCGTTAGATTTATTACAAACTATCTCTAGACCAATCTTACCCTCATAGCTACTAAACATATCGTTAGATTTATTACAAGCTATCTCTAGAACAACCTTACCCTCATAGCTACTACACATAGCGTCAGATTTATTACAAGCTATCTTTAGAACAATCTTACTCTCATAGCTACTACACATATCGTCAGATTTATTACAAGCTATCTCTAGAACAACCTAACCCTTATAGCTACTACACATATCGTCAGATTTATTACAAGCTATCTTTAGAACAATCTTACTCTCATAGCTACTACACATATTGTCAGATTTATTACAAGCTATCTCTAGACCAATCTTACCCTCTCTCTTAGCTACTGCACATATCGTCAGATTTATTACAAGCTATCTTTAGACCAATCTTACCCTCTTAGCTACCACACATATCGTCAGATTTATTACAAGCTATCTCTAGACCAACCTTACCCTCTTAGCTACCACACATATCGTCAGATTTATTACAAGCTATCTTTAGATCTATCTCACCCTGTAAGCTGCTACAGATATCGTCAGATTTATTACAAGCTATCTCTAGACCAACCTTACCCTCATAGCTGCTACACATATCGTCAGATTTATTACAAGCTATCTCTAGACCAATCTTACCCTCATAGCTACTACACATATCGTCAGATTTATTACAAACTATCTCTAGACCAACCTACCCTCATAGCTACTACACATATCGTCAGATTTATTACAAGCTATCTCTAGACCAATCGTACCCTCATAGCAGCTACACATATCGTCAGATTTATTACAAGCTATCTCTAAATCTATCTCACCCTGTAAGCTGCTACACATGTCGTCAGATTTATTACAAGCTATCTTACCCTCATAGCTACTACACATGTCGTCAGATTTATTACAAGCTATCTTACCCTCATAGCTACTACACATATCGTCAGATTTATTACAAGCTATCTCTAGACCAACCTTACCCTCATAGCTACTACACATATCGTCAGATTTATTACAAACTATCTCTAGACCAATCTTACCCTCATAGCTATTACACATATCGTCAGATTTATTACAAACTATCTCTAGACCAATCTTACCCTCATAGCTACTACACATGTCGTCAGATTTATTACAAGCTATCTCTAGACCAATCTTACCCTCATAGCTACTACACATGTCGTCAGATTTATTACAAGCTATCTTACCCTCATAGCTACTACACATATCGTCAGATTTATTACAAGCTATCTCTAGACCAACCTTACCCTCATAGCTACTACACATATCGTCAGATTTATTACAAACTATCTCTAGACCAATCTTACCCTCATAGCTATTACACATATCGTCAGATTTATTACAAGCTATCTCTAGACCAATCTTACCCTCTTAGCTACCACACATATCGTCAGATTTATTACAAGCTATCTTTAGATCTATCTCACCCTGTAAGCTGCTACAGATATCGTCAGATTTATTACAAGCTATCTCTAGACCAACCTTACCCTTATAGCTGCTACACATATCGTCAGATTTATTACAAGCTATCTCTAGACCAATCTTACCCTCATAGCTACTACACATATCGTCAGATTTATTACAAACTATCTCTAGACCAACCTACCCTCATAGCTACTACACATATCGTCAGATTTATTACAAGCTATCTCTAGACCAATCGTACCCTCATAGCAGCTACACATATCGTCAGATTTATTACAAGCTATCTCTAAATCTATCTCACCCTGTAAGCTGCTACACATGTCGTCAGATTTATTACAAGCTATCTTACCCTCATAGCTACTACACATGTCGTCAGATTTATTACAAGCTATCTTACCCTCATAGCTACTACACATATCGTCAGATTTATTACAAGCTATCTCTAGACCAACCTTACCCTCATAGCTACTACACATATCGTCAGATTTATTACAAACTATCTCTAGACCAATCTTACCCTCATAGCTATTACACATATCGTCAGATTTATTACAAGCTATCTCTAGACCAATCTTACCCTCATAGCTACTTCATGTTTGTACACATAACGTCAGATTTATTACAAACTATCTCTAGACCAATCTTACCCTCATAGCTATTACACATATCGTCAGATTTATTACAAGCTATCTCTAGACCAACCTTACCCTCATAGCTACTACACATATCGTCAGATTTATTATAAGCTATTTCTGGATCAAACATCATGCTCAGGTACCAGTCCTCCACATCTGTCAGACGTGTGTAAGGTAGCGACGAATCCAGACATGGTAGAACCTCATCATAAATGCTGAAAACAATCATCATACAAAATATCACTGCAGTTTCTGCTGTTCATTTTGTCACTTCTTTCATGTTCACCTCATTGATAAAGCTTAAATCATGCTGCTTGAGCTTCGGTAAAGCAAAAACGAACTTACACTTTGAAGTTATTTAATTGAAAAACACTTTGTTGTAAATTAATTTAATGAAAGCTTTGTGTGTAAACATTATATAAACGGATGCTTTTCTGTTTAAAGTTAAAATACAATATATTTCGTATTTGTTTGTCTTTGTATTACAAACGTACGGACTACTTAATGGAAGACTATAGTGATTAAGAAAGTGCCATACTTTGTTCAGAATTGTATAAAACTAGAGGTTCCAGAAGTTTTTTTTAACAATGGTGCCTATCTCTGTTGGAATTTTTCTAGATCATTACATGTGCAGACTTCGCTGAGATTTCCCAAATTAAGTTCAATCGTTTTGCAATATATGCTTCATCCAAAGCTAGTTTTGTGAGACCGGAGTCATTGAATTCGAAAAATTGAAATGAACCTTGTCCAATCCTACCTGCACCACGTGTGTATAACTCTGGCATATGGTGACGTGTAGTTACTGGTAATGTTGGCAGCATTGGCGTCTTTCTGGCAGCCATCCAGCGTAGGACTTGGCATAGATGGCACAGTGCCAGGTAAGAACTGGCTTAAACTGGTATGTACCAGAACAAACAGGATTAGACTGTGCCACACCATCTGCTCGAAAAAAAAAAGGTTATAGCATAATTCTATTGACGACAAAACGGGAGACTTTCTGAAGTAACTTTTTACAAGATTTTGCTATTAAAATAATAATATTTCTTGCTGGTACTTTGTTGTACATGTACTTTTGTAAATACGTTAATGTTTACATTAATCATAGATGTTCATAAAGGATAAGGAAAGCCTGCTTAATAACTAAAATATATAAAATTCTACTTTGAAAGAGCTTACAAAATAAAGTTTTCAGTTTTATTTTTATTTATTCAGTCTCTTTCAAGTTTGGACAGAATTACACGTATATTTCGATTTTTGCTTTGAAAATCTCCTTCTTGCATAATAATTCATTTGTTAGGATTATAAAAACTGAAATCATAGCCATCTTTCATTGAATTAGCAACATTCAATTATTAGCTGAACAAGATGCTTAAAAACTACCAGCCATATGAGTCCATATGACATATGTATACACAATGCATTTTAATAATATATTTACCTTTTTTTAAAATATGTGCAAAATCTGTGAAAAAACTCCAATCGTTCTCGGGTATAAATCAAAGCGTTTGTTTGTCAATTACTCCATGTGGGATTTTCATATTTGACTTTAGATATAATTTTTCCTGTTTTTTTTAGTTATGACATGCATACTAATGAGATACATTTTAATTACTTCATGACTTTAAAGCCAGATTTACATACGATGTTTAATTGTTTTGTTTACACAAGTTGACGAAAATGTCACACCTAGGTTGATGTCTCAGTATGTCTTTCAGTGTAAAACATGTCAAAGGAACCATACATTGCATGTTTCTCATATATATTATCATCTTAAGTTATATTGTTTGACTTTTACCTGTACAAAAGTTTTTCATGAACAACATTATACCCAAAAGACATAATGCCGCATCTTGAAGCATTTGGGACGGACGGACAGACGGACGAACGAACATACCCGAACACTATATGTACCCCCTACTCAGATGGGGCATAAAAAGTAATACGTAGAATTGTTTTGCATCGGTACGTTGACCATGCTCATAAAGTATTGCTTAAAAGATTATTTACGAATGAATGCAAATGCTTAAGGATTTTGGTATTAATAAGTGTGAGGTCAACTTGATTTTGATTTTCGAGTCAAAGAATACCAACTGAGACTAGATCAAAAGACGCGGTGTTTGATTTCGCTGACATCCGATTGCTAAAAGCCACACTTATAGTCATGCTTCGGACAAACACCTTATTATTCATCAATAGAGTTCATGAATAGTCCCGATTTTTGAAAACAAAATTCTGACGCAAAGATTTCATAATGTATGGTAAAAATAAAGAAATATATGCTGAAATTTTATGTTGATGATATTAAAACAATAAATAATGAAATAGCTAAATTAGAAACACTGTATAGTAATTTTGTCCCTTTGGAATCTTTTTGTGAACGTGTTTTTGTCTTAACGTTAACATTTTTGACTGTGGTTTCTTCAGAAATCGTGATAAAAGGTCTAATTAATGTTTTGTTGTGTTGAGTGTCAGTTTCCGAAGACTCATCTGAATCATCTTCCTCTTCACTTGATTGGGAAATGTCTATGTCCTTAGGGTCAGTGTCATGTATCTCTTCGCTTGAACCTTCTGATGTATTCCCAAAAATCATTGAGTCATTTCTCTGTTCTGAACTTTCGTCTGATTCTTGGTCAATAATGACAACTGAAGTTGGTTCCTCTATCAGATCTTCGTCAGAACTGTCCGAGTCCTCCTTTGTAATAGTGTTATTACTATAAATGGACAGAATGCTTTTAACTTCATCTTCTCCGCCTGGGTGAATTACTTCCCTTTCAGCAACTGGTGTCATTTCAACAACAACCTCGTTTTCGGTATCCGTTTCTTCGTCTGAATCTTGTCTATTCAAATGTTTGTGTATCAAAATGTCAGTATTTAATGTTTGAGTTCCCATCGAAGAATCTCTGTTTAATTCTCCATGGTTTTGATTTCCAACCGAAGATGCAATATTAACAGAAATATCATTTTTTATATCGGGTGTTTGAACACTGAGCTCATGTTCCAGTTTTCTTTCTGGTTCCGTATTTAGATTAGAATTAACTACTTTATGTATTATTTTCATTTTGAAAATAGTCACAGGAGGTGTTGAAGGTTTTTTCAGTGTCTCTGTCGTAGTAGCCTTAGTCGCTAGAGGGCTCTCTTTATTAATCCAGACTTCCGGATCTGTTTGATCTTGACCTTTAGGTACTAAGCTTGTCTTGGATACATGGCTCGGCTGAGTTGTAACTTCTACAGGTTCAAACACAGTTTCATCATTTGCCCCGACTAGTTTTGTGTTGATCATTTCAATTGGAGAAATCCTTTCCAGCGTTACGTCTGTTTTGTCTGCACTTTTGATCATTTCATTGTGTTCATTTTCTTTATGTGAGTTTTTGTCTTCGTCTTCGTCGTCGTCATCATCGGCTGGAAGACTTTGTTTTTCTGCGTGCTTCTTTGCTATTTTCAAACACTTTCCGCTCAACAGCATGAAATATCTAGAGATGAGTTTCCGAACATTTTTCTGACAGCCTTTGAAAAATTGTTGAATACATTTGGATGCAGTGACTGGGATGCTACAAATAAAGAGAATGCATTTCATTCGTAATATTGAAATGACACAGATCAGGTCAAATGTCATGAACAATTAATATTTATAGTAAAATGGTACCCAAAATGCCTAGTTCTGTTAAAAAAGAACATACTATTCTATAAAATAAACGTAAAAGAAGTAAGAACTAAATATTTTTGAAGTTTCTCATCTCCCCACGTGACCTTTACAGTGTGTAAATGTGTAACTGAACTTTCTGTCACATTTGTTATAAAAGGAAATTTCTACACAACAATTGATGTACACGGCGAGTGGCGACCACTGGTTACAATAAAGGCAGCTAGCTGCCACAAGCTCAGTCTCGAGAGTTCAGCCAAGAAATTGTGTCACACATCTCATCTGTTTCTAGCTTTTTAAGAATTTATTACCTGCCACGTCTCATATGGTATTATCATTATGAATTATAGCATCAAAATAGCAGTGCAGTATTTGAAATTTTTGAGATAGGAGAAAATCATATATAGCATAATTTAAAATTCATCGGACAAATAAACATTTTTTTCAGACTTTTAATGATTTTTAAAGGCTTCACATACAGACAGGCCCTTAGCGAATTGTCGTCTGCGTCGCCGTGGGTTTTATTCTGCTCGTACATCTGATGTAGGTGTGTTGCCACTGGGTATGTTAACATACTAACACACATCTCGGCTTGGTCAATCTCATTCAACAGACATCCCATCCGGTTTCCATATTCTAGAAGTTGAAACACAGAATGATTCTTAAGGGTTGAAATAATGTTCATGAAAATTTTGCATGTAAAAGCATTATTTTATAGATCTAGAGTTGTTAGAAAAACACGCGCTGTGAATTACACATGTTACAATAAGCCCATACGAACATAATTTTCTTTTTTATGTCGCCTTCAACATAATGCAAAGCGAAATGTAGGTTTCACTTTGGCACTATCCGTCGTCCTGCGACGTCATAAAAACTGCCGATACGCACTTTAAAATTAGGTTTGGGCTTGAATCATATGTAGTTATTTTCAATCCAGGGCCAATTGAAAAACAGCGAGCATGCAGCGACCACTGGTCAAATTGAATGCTGCTGGGTGTTTTCCTTTGTGGATTTTTTAAAATTGTCGTTTATATTGTAGGTTGTGTTGTGTACACACTTATCAAGCTTATTCCACATCTCATTGTCTTCTTTTTATTCCCAAACATGTAGTTCATCTACTTCATCTTGACCGAATATTTTAAGACGTAGGCGACCAACTGTCTTCCATGAAACAACAATATTCTGTTTTTAATTTTGGACCTTTTTTGTCTTTTTTGACCTTCTACAAGTTTCTTTCTATTTGTAAACCCACGTACTTTTTAGCTTTGAACACAACATTCTACTGGTTTTATTAGCATACTCCTCTTCATACACCAGACTCAGGTACCAGTCATTAGGATCAGTATGACTCGCTAGAGGGAGGTACTTTGTTAAACAGGGTGTGGCAGTCTGGTAACTCCTGTGAAATAAAGAGATAATGTTGTGTCTATATCACGATAAGCTATATTTCTGTTTATAATGTACACACATTTAAGCAAAGTGTGTGTTATTTTCATTGAAGTAAAAAAAAGTTTGAAAAAGTGTGTTCTTATCAAACTAAAGCTTTCAACTCTGAAGTGTTGATACATAAGGCTTTGTGGACCTTTTGGAATGCAGAATGATTTTTTTTTATAGAGCGTCACGTATAAACACGTATAACACATAAATTGCAGTTAATATTGGATGTTGGCATTACTCAAGAAATTTTACGGAAGAAAACTCTTTGTGCTCGTAGACCATAACAGAACAAATTAATAGACTGTTTGTATTTTAACCTTTACAGGATTTAACACACGCTAGATTGGTTGTTGGTTACGCGACGGACGAGTAAAAACAAACTGGTTACCCTTCCGATGTACCTGAGGTCACGCTTGTTCGAATTAAATTTGCGGTGAGTGTTGCTTGCAGTTTCGATTCTTTTCCTTATTTAAATTTTATGTGTACTGATTTCAAATTTAATACATTCAAAAACCCTATTGATACATTTCTGTTTTTGCAAAGCCGAATGATAAGGCAAAAAAAACACCTGTTGTTCTGGTTCTCCTACATTAGTTTAATATAACGACCCTAGTTTTTTTTATACCATTTTAGCTTAAGCACCGTTAAATTTGAAAGAACAAGGTACAGTAAGGCCCAGATTTGCCCCCCTCTTCGATTACAAAATTGTTATGAGAAGATTTTTGGTGCTATTTAAAAAGTTCATTTGATTGAACAAACTTGTTCCAATAAATTTTGAAGCATATTCTCTGACATTGATGAAAAACAGGATGTGAAATTTAAAGTCTGATTCCTGTCAAATTGGCTGAAATTGGACGATTTTTTGTTTATTCTTTTTCGGAAATCTGGTTCATTTATTCTAGAATTCACTTTAATTAAAATCATTTAATGGGTCATGTATGAGTAGGCATTTGAACATAACATTTTAAGCTCTAAAAATCAACATTTTCTTGATTTTGTTGATTTTATCATGTTTTAAGTGCATACGAAAATGAAAAATTAGAAGATTATTGGCAATTGAAAGCATACTCATAAATTTGTACCATCTTGCTCAATGTATAAAGAGTATTTCATTAATTACTTAAGATTTATTTTTTTCATAAAAAGTCGGCCTACATACCGACCCTATTTTTTTTCAGGCATGAAATCATATTTGTTTTGGCCTAAAGGTTACCTGCACCAGATATCCATCGAGTTAGCTGGTTGGTTATTATAGGTTTGTGTGAATTCATTTTCAGTCGCCTCCGTCATGCATGTCTGGAGCAGTCTGTTTGGTTTCGATGGTGATAGACCCGGAATGACCTGACAGAGGGACACAGAGAACAAGCCAAAGATGTAAAGGCTTGGTAGCAAAAGGTCTGAAAATAATCAAGGCTTGGTAGCAAAAAGTCTGAAAATAATAAAGGCTTTGTAGCAAATAGTCTGAAAATAATAAAGGCTTTGTAGCAAAAAGTCTGAAAATAATAAAGGCTTGGTAGCAAATAGTCTGAAAATTATAAAGGCTTGGTAGCAAATAGTCTGAAAATAATAAAGACTTGGTAGCAAATAGTCTGAAAATAATAAAGGCTTGGTAGCAAATAGTCTGAAATAATAAAGGCTTGGTAGCAAATAGTCTGAAAATAATAAAGACTTGGTAGCAAATAGTCTGAAAATAATAAAGGCTTGGTAGCAAATAGTCTGAAAATTATAAAGGCTTGGTAGCAAATAGTCTGAAAAAATAAAGACTTGGATAGCAGAGTTTTAATGTAAAAGAATAGCAGAATGTCTGAAAAAGACTTGGTTAGCAAAGTTTGAAATACTAACGAATATCAAAAAGTCTGAAAAAAAGAGAGACTTGGTTATCAATGTAAAGGTATAGTAGAAGTCTTAAAATAAAGGCATTGTAGCAAAAAGTCTGGAAAAATTAGACTTTGGTAGCAGAGTTTGAACTTTATGATATAAAATATGATATTTTTCACTGAAAATTAGCAAAATATGTCTAGTATATTTGATATTTTTCATTTTATTCATTCCATTGTTTTTTTTTCAAAATTTTACAAGTTCAAACCCAACAGGTTTCTTCAATGAAAAGTTTACTTGCTAAAATAAGTAAAATGGTTCAGCAAAACTTTCACTTGTGTTTAGATCATTGCTATTTTTTAACAAAAAATGCGAATTGAAAAAAGAAATTAGGAATTGAAAATAAGAATTATTTAAATTCAAACATACAAAACTCTGAAAAGCCATGTGTTTATAAATAAGTGAGTGAGTGAGTGAGTGAGCATGAAAGGTATGATAAAATGATCATGAAATGATGATGGAAAATGAAATATGGAGATAGGGTGGGAAACAAGGAACAGGAAAAGGGGAGAGGTGGGTAGGGGCAGAAAATTAAGCCTTAGTGGTGCACTACTTGGCGGTCCACAAAGGAATCTTTTACATGTATGAAGCGTGATACTCTCCATACACGTTGGCCCACTATGGTAGGCGGTCACGGTTTCTGTATTACAGACCTGGCAACCCCCGCGGACGAGGGTCACCCTATGTAGCCACCTAGGCTACACACTTGGTCGATATGTGGGCTGGTCAGAATACCAAGATCCTTAGTCGCCTTTTACGACAAGCAAGGCTCTGCTACGGGCATATTTGCCTCCCGGGCCCCGCACGGGACTTTATAAATAAGTAATCAGACTTTTATTGTCAATACATTTTTGGCAAACTCTTTCGCAAAAGATTTAGGCATCCTTTCCGACTGAAAGTAGTACCGGATATTTGTGTACGGACCGAGGGGACGGGAAATGGGTCTTTCAGTTGTATTTTTTTAGTGCGCTTCCTACTATCAAAGTTCTCCCCTCTTCAGAATTTTTTTAAAAAGGGGGGGTTTCACATATACATGAAGAACACTCCTTGAGAGCGAAAGGGAAATGTTAGACCAATTTTGCAAAACATATACACGGAGATAAGAAAAAAAAAAGTAAAGGGGGTTCCAACTTCCGGTCCCCCATCCGATCTGCCCCTGCTGTTAGATCCGCAAGGAAGTTGAAAGCAATGCTTGTATGCGCCAACCATCTACCATTAACCAGGGATAAAAATTGCAAGTCTTGTTGAATTTTTTAAGATACCAAGACTGAGAGCGCTTAGCTAACATTTTCGTTACGTTTGGAAGTCATGCAATAGTGCGTTAGTCTGTAGAACCTCAAATGATTTTGGTAAAAACACAAAGTTAATGTACTTTTAAGATGTTTTTTTTTTGTTTACTTCAAAATTAGTAAATTTAAACCTGCATTCAGGAGCAAGTATTTGCCTTCCTGTGACTTTTGAAAGAATGTCAGCATGTCAAATGTCTATCCAACAATATCTTTTATGTGATTTTGTGTTTTGTATATATTTAGTCATGATCCTCTCTCTGGATACCTATTTTAGACTAGAGTATTTTGACCCGACTCAAAGAGTTATAATTAATATTTCTATCGAAGGTTTCTGTGTACCCTCTTCAGATTTGGAATATTTGTACTTTTGTGTGATTTAGCTATATTTTCTTACCTTTCATTTTGACAGTGTCATAATTGTCCAGATTTAATTACACGCCTATGTAAACATGCACAACGTAAAGAATATTAATTAAGACTTTTGACTGGGCAATAAATCGTACTGCAGGTACATATGCTAAACGTAGAAAACTATCATTGCACGGCTGTGGTCTATATATAAGTTCTTTTTATAACATCAAGTTTCGTTTTGTGTATGATCAACCTATATACTTCCAGAAAAAGGTCATTTATTGAAACTGGTAAAATTGATTTAGGGTTAAGGTTTTGAAATGTATCGAGTTAAGTCTTTGTCGATCATTAACTGGTTCATTTTGCAATTTGACATCGAGACTATGGTAGTACATGAAAACCCGCATTGACCTTTGCCTAGAAATGTCCCTGATTTTATCAAGATTATGGCGATATATGTAAAGCCCCATTGGCAACTACACGATTGGTTACTGCTGGAGTTCTTCCTGTAGTTCTATCACCTATGTCTATGTAGAATAAAAGCACAGTGTTACAACGAAATTATCGAACAGAAATGATCAAGAAGAAAACACAAAAAGGGTATAAATTGAGAAATTGAAAACCTAAATGCTCCCGTCTTGGAACAAATTGTGGCACCTACCCCCTCTTCTATGGCGATTTAAGGGACTGGTAGTAACAAAAACATAACATGGCTACGATAAAAGAAAAAAGTCACTGCTTTTTCAGTTGAAATTCCTCCATCCCACATAGATAAATCATTTAGATCACATTCCACCAAATCATATGCACATTAGAACTGTTATTGTGCTCCTTGCATTTCATTTTTTTTTCCTTCAACCCAGAACGTTGCGTCTTTTATAATTGAAAATATCTTAGATTGTTTTGTTGCGCATTTGAATCTAAATATCAAGTTTGGTATTGAAGCCTCAAAGATCCTTAAAGTGTTTACTTGTAGTTTTAGCTGTTTGTGGTTATGTCTGTTGATCTGCATTGAAACAGAGACATACATGTATAAAATGCAAAAGCAATTTGAATATCTCCAATCTCTTCAATATCAACGTGTTTTGATATTACAATGATTTAAAAAAAATGATTTATCAAATTGATGTTCAACTTGTAAGCATGGTTGTTAAAAACAATATTATTAACGAGTTTTTTTTTATAAATTATATAATTGATTAATTTAAAAATATGTATTTAGTATTGAAAATAATAATGGACATAAGTTTGGTGAAGAGTTGTACATATATATTTTTTATTGTTTTGTTTTTTTATCACTATATATACGGGGGACTTCCATTTTAATGGTAGGTACAAATGTGCGGCCCAAAAGTGTCTACTGTCTACTTTTTGTGGTGCTCAATATGTGAAAAGGGTGGAAATGAGATGTTGCATGTATGATAAGGTGTACTTTTTACAAATGTCATATATCAATAGAAAAAGATTGACCCAGCATCCGCTTTTTGCCTCCTTGTAACGCTAACTGTACATGTATTTGTTAATTTTTACCATTTAAACTTTGAAGGATGATTGCTGGTCAGCATTTGAGATTTCTGTCAAATTTTCGGAATCCTCTGGATTTTACCATTAAAATGGTAATAATTTTTTTGCCCACTAACCCCCTATTTTCTTTTTAAATTATTATTTATTAGAGCATAAAGGGCTAACTAACAAAGTTTTGAATTTCTTGTTATTTTTTCACAGGTTTTTACACTTAAACCTATGAAAAAGTCAGAGAAATCCTTTTCCGCCAAATATTGAACGCTTAATATCTCAAAAACGAGCTCGGTGACCTATGTATTTTTAAGCTGATTTTGTACCGTGACCTATGTGCTATTCATTAAATTAATCAATTTAAAGACCTTGTTATTTTTAAACTTACCAGCGATCATCCTTAATAGGATATCTATAGAATATGTCAAGTTTAAGCGTATTTCATGCAAGAGTCTAGCAAGAAGAAAACAAATTTACAGAAGATCAAATAATAGAAATGCTCAACTTTCTAATCGACAATATATTTGTATAGTTTGGTGGACGTGTTTTCAGCAGACAATAGGTATCCCCATGGGTACAAAATTGTGCACCAAAAAGAACACGAAAAAGAAAGCCATGTTTTCTCTGGGTGGGTAAAGTCTGTGAGGTCGTTGGTTTTGAAAAGGATTAACTCTTTGAAAGGCTCGATGAGCATCAAGGCAACATCTATTTTCAACAACCCTGATGTTGCAAAGACATTGTCCACCTTACATGACAAATATATTGTCGTACCTGCTGATAAAGTACCTAACAACATCATTTTCGTTTGCAAAAGACGCTATATTGATCGTTTAACAGCTGAATTATGGGTTGGTTGTACTAGCAAAAGCGCCACATATGCAGCAACAACACTGTCAAAGGAGGAAATAATCAACAATCATAATTCTGTCATTTCTTCCTTTGGCATTTCTGTTGACTAAAAGAACGATGACGTTCCATCCCTGTATTGCATTCCAAAGTTACATAAAACTCCATACAAACAACGGAAAACTTCCCTAACAAATCAACAGTTCAAAAATGTATTTTGATCTTTGTATATCCAGATTAAAACGTGTTCTTTTCCATAGACTAAGAAAACCCTTCATTAAACAGATAGTAAAATGTTGACGTCCCAATATAAGGAAATTTGATAAAAAAATTGTATTTGTAGTTTTGTATTCAAATTATGTATATTCCGAAACTACAAAACGGATGTCAAACACCAAATTAACAAATATGTTCTAAATACATTCACATCTTTGAGAAAGTTATGAAAATTGGTCAATGGTGACTTCTCTATAAATTTCCTGGAAAATGTGATTTCATAAGGTTTTTTTTTTTTAAAGTTGCATCAATTTTGCCACGACACTGTACATTAACAAATACATATTCAAGAGAGGGATGGACTAAATCCCTGGGATGTTTCAAGTTGTCTGTGCATTGGCTACAAGAAAATACATAAAACAGTTGGTTTTTTTTGTCTCTGGCTTGGTTTCGTTGCGTTCTATTTTGTTTTTCTCTCTTGCTTTCTTGGTTAACCTTCAGCGGGGTCAGGTAACAACACCTTGTTCAGCATAAACATTTTAAGCTGCGATTCTCTTTTAAAAGCCCTTTAGCTACCAAAAAAGTGAGGATTTGTTTTATTTTTTTATATACTCTTAAATGTCTTTGACTTTAAATTAACATGATTTTGTGACATGGTTTTTAGGTCGAAAAATATGCTAAAAATAAATTTGGAACTACAAAAGATGTTTCAGCATAAATAATAAGCAATATTACAAGTGTTTCACATTATTATGTCACTTGGCCGTTCTTCGATGAAGTTTCCAGAGAATCTATCAAAATTGATTTTTTTTTTAAGTGGGAAGTATTGATCATTAATATAAAAACTGATAAATAATATTCTTTTCAAGAACTGCATGTTTCCGAAATCAACATTTATAGCAAAACGTAAAGGTAGGTGGCTTTAAATTTGTATCAAATCGTTGTGAATCAATGCTAGATCCATATGTATACCTGAAATACTTAAGAAGTGTTCTTTAAGCAAACAAAATAAAAACTAAATTGAATTTATTTTAGTTTGTCTCGATTAACCTTCAGCGGGCACGGGTACCAACAACAACCAAACAACTTATGTCACAATTGTATTTTGGTCAGTTTAAGTTTGATACGTACATGTTACTCTAAGAAAAAATGCTGACCAAATATCAAAAAACAATTTACATCATCATATGCATAACCAAAGAAGCAAAGAGGCACCATTGGGGCATTCGAGTGTCAAAAGTCCGAAAGGGCAACGACGAAACCGGTAAACACGAACAAGAACAGCACAAAGAAACACAAAACACAAAATCAACCGAACGGAAATCAACAACGCGAACTCAAGTCGTAACATGGGTAACAAATACCTTTGATTTTCAAAGTTGCCTCTACATTGGCTAAAAGACGAAACATAAGAACATGTAAGACAAACTGTATGTTTCAAAACACACATCTGGTTTTGGGTATTTATTTAACTTGGTATAGAATTTGTCAAGACTGCTTTTCAAGGTTTTATTTTGTCTCTCCCTCTTGTTTTCTTGGTTTACCTTCGACCAGGTCAAGTATCACACTTTGTTCAGCATGAAGAAGATGCATCAAATATTTGTTTAAAAGTCATTTAGTTATAAAAAAGTATTAGTTGATTTTATTTGTTGCTATAGTCTTAAATGTCTGACTTTAAATTAACATAATGTAGGCTATGTACATTATTTGTTAAACATATGTGCCCACCGTCAACTATTTCATGCCTTTAAAAGGACAGAATTCGAATTAGACAATTAATTTAATGGCATGTCTCAAATTTACTTTCAAGACGCTATAATCGTTACCACAGCCTGCCTATTTATGTACTATTCCACACAACGAATGGTCAGTGGTGAAGCATCAACATCTTCTAATTTTTGTGTACGTATGTCTAGATTCATAACAAACACAATAGATAAAATGCCATGAAAAAATGATATGATGAAGACTAAAAAGGGATTTCTAGACAACCGGAACCGGAACCACTTAAAGTCTTGTCAATTTGTTGATTTTATTGGATGAGAGATCATGTGACGAAAAAAAATCTAACGTTTTTTAAAGTTTGGATTTCCTCATTTCCTTCCTCATACATATATGCTAAAATGAAACGAAATAAGCAAAGATATTGCTAAGACTGTATTTTGATCTGGTAAGGTTTAAATTAAACGGAAATGCTTCTCTTCATGGAAAAAAATGAATACATATGAGAAAATGTTTGAGCAATGCATTGTTACTCTACAGAATAATGATATGACATTCAACTTTCGCCTTAGTTCACATACATGTTTATCATTAACCAACCACCAGGTGGAGTGGCTTATTTTATCCAAACTCTTTGATTGGTTCAGTACCTGTCTGTCTCCTGATAGCTGAGATATAAATCAAGGGAATCGTCTCCTGATCTGAGATATATTAAAATCAAGGGAATCAATTAAAATTATTAACAGCTGTTTAGCACAACACAAATAGAGTTATTTCGTTTACAGTATCCAGTCCTTAAGCATTATATAATAAGATAATTTTTTACAACTAACACAACACATTAATCTTTCTCAAGAAAGATAACTCAACTTTTTTAAAACCTTTGCTATAGTATAAAAATAAAAATAGAAAAATACGTATTTGTACAAGGTTTCAACAGACTACAGTTTTTAACAAAGATGCATTTAAGTAATAAAAAAATGAATTTTTTGTTAGCATTTAGAAACATTTGTACAGACTTGTTGTTGTATCATCTTTTTATCTCCAAAACGAGTTAGCCAGCAAATCATCTTTTTAAGGTGGGACGATACCAAATGACATATATCCAGATTTTAATTAAAATTTACAGACACATAGTTCTTAGTGATATACATCCATTTCTGAATTTAAAAATGGGGGTCCCGAACCTCGTTTTTGAAATATATGCATTTGAAAACTGCAATTTTGGCGGGAAATTAACAAAGACATATAGGAAAAACGCAACTTACACACCTTTTACTTTTACTTTTTTGACACAAAATTGGACTTGCGATATCCAAATTTTGACCAAAAACTAACATAATATTCCTTGGAAAATTTGCGATGCAATGAGGTAAAATAAAGGATATGTACCGGACTTCGTTTATAAGATACGGTTTCGTAAACACTGCATATACGTAAAAATAGCAATAGAATCTAACTAAAATTGACGTTCTGACAGATTTTTCAGTGTACAGGTAAATTTTATCGGTAACGTCGTTTTAAACGTAACGTCCCACCTTAAGCTTAATTTGTAATATTTATTAAATATCAAATATATTAATTTAGATACCTTGTAATTTTCAAACTGACCAGCGAACTTCCTTATGGTTAATTTATACAGACTTGCACCCATATACTTATTTGATAAAACCATTGCACTTTCTTTAGTATCTGTATTACAACACAGGTTCACGAGCTACTAGTGAGCCACAGACCCAGGATATTGAGACAGACAGTGGATCTGATAATGCAAAAAGATCAATAACGGATGAAGTGACCAGAACAAGCCGTTAAACAACATACCTATCAAGAAGGATTTTATACAGACATGGAGGTTAATGATTTCCTTAATGATGACTTTTTTGACAAGTTTGGTATTTCAAAAGGTAAAGCATTCAGGTCTCATTCTAAAATTGATTACTGTTTATATTTGTGCTGAAATAATTACCAAAAGGCCAATGCAAAATCATTAAAAAAAAGTAATATCTATAGCACACCCGTCACATTTTAACCAATCGAGGGTCATTTCAAGGACAATGCCAAAACAATTCCCATCATAAGCACCTCATTTGTTTATTAAATTTGTCTAACAATGCCAATATATATCGATAATCCAATTTCACCATTTCTTTCGCGGAAAAATATTGTTTCATCCACAATTTCTTTTTAATGAATATTTATCATAAACAAAATCATTCCAGTTCGGTATTGTTGCTGTAACAAGGGGTAAGGTGCTATAAATCTAGGAAATATTTTACACCACAAATCTGTTACGGAACTTGTTCCCTCTCACAAAGATAAAAGTATTCCCATTTTCTCTTGTTCCTATACGTCTACCTTTGCACCTAAGATCTTAAACTATAAACAAGTGTTGCGGGATTTCCATATCATTGACCTCAAAGTAAAACCACCAGATTGTTCTTGTGAAAAGTCCTCATTCTATTATAGTCCCTCTTTCTACATTATCACTGGTGACACCAGCATCGTGGAAAATAACTTATTTCGCGATGTTTTGCCTAAAGGACCTTAATATTGTGAGCCTAGACGAATCAACTGGAGCCATAATTTCAAAACAATAATGGATTCATTTGAAGACTGCCAGAAAATGGACCAAGGAAGAACAGGAGAACGAAAATGACGTTTTGTCAGAGTTGGTTAAAGCTGTGAAGTTGTTGGTTTTTAAAAGAATCGATTCTTTGGAAGGCTCAATAGGCACTAAGACAACATCCATTTTTAACAACGCTGAGTTTTCAAAATACATTGTCTACACCTTTTATAACAAATATGTTGTTGCACCTGCAGACAAAGCACCAAATATCATCACTATTATGTGCAAGAAACACTATATTTACTGTTTGACAACTGAATTAGGGATTGGCCTTTCTGTTGGTGCAAACAAGGATGACATTCCATCCATGGATTCCTAAATTACATAAAAATCAATACAGCGCTTCATTGCAGGGTCATCTTAATGTACCACTAAACCTCTTTCAGTTCTGTTGACCTTAATACTTACGGCAAAAAAATCCGATCTGCAGAAATATAACGATAGTTGCTATTCTAGAAATGATGTCAATTAAATGTGGATCCTGAATAATTTGAAAGAACTGATGGAGATTGTTAACTGTAAATCAGTTTCCTCTTGTAACAGCACCAAACTTCTGATTTCTCGATTTTTTGACTTTTTCATCTGATATATTCTTAGGAACTTGAGATAAAATACACAACAGATTCTAGGAAGTCTGCTTCATATTTAGATCTTCATCTCGAAATAGACTCTCAAGGAAAACTGAACAAAGCTCTATGAAAAACGTGATGACTTCAACTTTCCAATGGTCAATGTTCCCTTCTTGTGTAGCAAAATTCCGTCTGCTCCAGCTTATGGAGTTCACGCATCACAATTGATTCGTTCCTCCAGAGCTTACAGGAATTACATCGATTTCATCGGTAGAGCGTCACGTTTGACATAAAAATCACAAGGTTATGTTGCTCCTCGGTTGTTGTCGTCACTCAAGAAATTTTACGGTAGACATCATGCACTCATAGACAAATTGAATTTTCATCTATAAGATAAGTGCATTGGTTTGTCAAAGGGTTTTGTTTCGTACTCCTTTACCAGGTTTGAAACATTGAATTGGAAATAGGCAGCGCGACGGGTGTGCTTTAGCATTACCAAAAAAATAACTGAATTCAAAGATTTCACTAAAATTTCCATTCATATCCTTTATTTCTGTCCATTTATACGGTAATGTTCAATCAAAATTCGACAAGCAATAAGGTATAGATATTTATGATAAAGCTTGTTATACGATTTTACTAATTTGTGGTAGCTTGAATCACAAAAAAAAAATTGAAATTTAAATGCATCATATAAAGCTACTAGCCATTCTTTGATTTAAAAAAAAGTTATCTTAAATACGTTTTACATTTAAGGGCCATTATCTGAACGAGAGTACAACTTCTATCAATTGTCAAGGAATGTTTATGACTGTTTAGAAGCAATTGTTGGCGATGAACATTTAGTGGACTTCAGAAGAGAAATGATAGAAGAACAATTCATTTTTAACATTCCTAAAACCTGTAGTGAGGTTGTTTTTAGTGGAAGCAAATCAGAGGGTCTAGATTTATTGGGGAGTGATACGGATATTATGTTCGTAACTGCCTTAGCACCTGAAATGAACACAAGGGCAAATAGTTTTTACTTTTCCGAAAGAGACCAACCAATGTACATATATGACACGCTGAATTCCAAACGTCCAGGGTATCCCGTGGTTTATAAAAAGCAAGCAAGTGGGTATGAGGTTTATTCTCAGCTAGATTTCAAGAGAGACGTTAATAAAAGGGATGATTACAGTCTTCGGGGCTACCATCACGGCCCATCGTTTACAATTTCGATTGCAGGCCATAATTTTGATATTGTCAAATGTTTCAAAACCAATGATTGGCCGAAAATCGCTCAAGAATGGATTAAGAGACACCGACCGTATGATTGGCCACCAGATGGCGTGATTGACCAAATTAGACGATCTGGGTGCCATCTAGTTCCGATAGGTGAAAGAGAAGAAAGCCAAGAATGGAGATTGTCTTTCTCTGAAGCAGAAAAAAGTCTAGTTCTCGCTTTCAACCATTTACAGCTATGCACTTATGCCGCAATGAAAATTATATTCAAAGATATTGTAAAACACATTTAGGTGTCACTGCAAATATCTTGTGTTCCTATTTTTTAAAAACAACATTATTCTGGATGTGCGAGGAGACACCAAGCGAACTATGGGTTGAAAAAAACTTTCTGAAATGTTTGCACATCTGTCTAACGCGTCTTTATAATTACGTGTTTCACGAAAACTGTCCAAACTTTTTTGTTCCTAGAAATAATATGCTTACCGACCGATTTGAGTATCCAATACAGAAAGAGGAACTATTGTCTATCTTATCTGGCTTGTTAGAAGGCGGATTCAAATGGTTCAACCAGAGCTCTTCATTTAAAGATATCCGGAAATATCTTTCCGGGTCAAGTAATGCGAACGAATTACAGATCTATAAAGAGAGGAGATTCGCTGTTGAGCACGTTTCTGTGGTAACTTCTTTTATAGGTCATATGAAGTCATTTTTTAACCTACTTCCTCTAAATGAATGGAGCCAATACAAAACTCGGATCAAAAAGTTGCTTTGTTTTAGTCACTTAAAATGGACAATAATTGAAATCATGACAAGGAAAGTCATTCGAAAGTGTAGACAAAGAAAAGTCGTTTATCGGCTTGAAAAGATCCGCAAACTAATCATGATAAAAGCCTTTAAGAAAGATCCAAAAATGAAGGAAAATTATGCCACATGGCTGTACTCCCTTGGAAAGTACGACGAATGTCTAGCAGTCACAAAGCACGTGTTAGAATCGGGACACAAATGGCTAGTTTACCAACGCCTTATGGATTTTCAAATCTTTTATAACAGCCAATCAACAGAATATGATCCTGAAGAAATTGTTGACAAGTTTCACGTTTTTACGTTAACCGATGTCTTGATAAACGTGACAGACGACTCCTCCCTGCCGGAAGTATTCTATCTGTTTGAAGCCTTTAAAGAAAGTATTCCCGTTCGAGAATTTTTGTCGCAAACAAACTTAGCTTTTTCAAATGTGAATAAAGAAAGAGTTTTATCAATTTATCCAGAGATATATTGTCGAGTTTTGCGTTCTTTCTACTATCTACGAATGGGCGAAAAAATAAAAGCTAAAGAGGAGATAGGAGCGATAAAATGTAACTCGATTTTTCGTTCAAAACCGAATTATCACTATGATGTTCTTTACTTTAATGGTATAAAAACAGGTTTATTGTTGATGTATGAATACTATGAAAAACATGAAAAGTATTCAAGCTCTGCATTTCAGATATTCTTGGCAGGGGCCTTGGACTTTACAATTGCTACTTTGATTTCTAACTTTGACCAAGAAACGATGATTGCCTTCAAAAAGGAAATAGAGGGACTGCATGATGTTTTGCAGTTAGTTTATCCAGAAGATGTGGAAAGTATTTTGAAAATCAATTGTACAACACATCCTTTTTGAATTTTTTGACGTAGTTGAGGTGTCACAAAATATGTCATTTGAAATTTTACGTAGTTGAGGTGTCTCAAAATATGTCATTTGAATTCATTAGAGCCGATGACCACAGAGGTGTCTCAAACTTTGTCATTTGAATTCACCAGAGTCGATGACCATTGTATTGTACATTACAAATATCCAAACGATCGTAAAATATGCCATTTCTGCATTATTAAATCTATTTACATCCCAGCTCCTTTGTTCTACATGTAACAGGAGTGATCTGAACCGGATTATCCCTCAGAATACCCTGTTCTACTTTTCAACTCTATTGTTCCTTTTCTTTTGTTTGTCAAAGCACGTTTTTGAGAAATGTTCACTAAGTTGAACATAGGAAAATTATAAAATCAACAACAAAGTTTTTTTGAAGATTGAAAAATAACATAGTTTCCACTGGGGTTTGAACAGCGGATCTCACTAATCCAAGTCTACCTTCATATCCACTAGACCACGAAACCGACGGTAAATCTACGCTACGTAAAAAATAAAGAATATTGAAACACCAGGTTTCTTTCCTTGTAATGCACATGGTCGATATCCTCGGTGCTGGATTTGGCTTCCTTGTTCGAACGTTTTGGTTTTGAGTACTTTTCGCGTTCAACAGATTTGGAATTTGACCTTCCATTGTTTTGATTTCAATGCTACCGATCAGAGGTTACTCCTTGAAATATCGATATATAACATATCCAAATTAAAAGCTGATACTCACGTTTTTGTTATTTCTAATACATGTAACGAAAAAAGAGCAAGAGCACTTACCATAAACACAGACGAAACCAAATACCAAACAACCCAAGAGAGAAAGGTCTCAAAGTTCCTTCAACCAGCCAATTAAGCCATGTAGATTTATTATATTACCTGTATAGGTTCGTGAAATTCGATTAAGTGTACGTGCGTTCTATTCCTTCGCCTCAAAATAGAATTGTCTTCTATCTGATGATGACATTAATTCAGTATGTAAAATTTCATTAAGCGATGCTCTATACAATTTTTAAGATAATCCAAGCCGAGATTAAGGTAGCTTTTGATATTAAGGTTACGAAATAGGAAATCACAATTCGTTTATCCAGATAAATGGAGCAAAGAATAATTGCTTGTCTTCTGTGCTGCTCTTTAGCATGGCGACGTATCTCCTCCTGTACATGACGAAAAAAAGCTACACCAGTCCACTTTTCTGGGGTCATAGTTTATTGAGGATTCAAAATGATGTTCTCTTCTCTCCGAGATTCACTGACCTCCTTAAAAGTATCTTGTTGTATGCATTCATATTCAACATTACTTATAGGGGAACTTTGTAGGACTCCATCTTCTCTTTCTTTCATGTGTTTCATTTCGGTTTCTATGGGACCAATGTAAACATAGTTCCATGGCATAACACATTGCTACCAAAGGTCACCATTCTCTGTTTTCAATCGGGATAAACCATTAGCGTATCCATGTTGTTTTTTTTCTACCATTTTTGACAAAAACTGTAAAATAGTCATACTTTAATGACCTATGCCAGAGCTTGCACACATTTCACAGATTTTTTTATCAGACACCGATTTCTTCGTGACCGACTTTTGGAGCAGGGCTATAAGAAAATACGTCTCATACGATCGCTAAAAAAATTCTTTCTTCGTTATCAGCCACTAGTAGAAAAGTTCAAAATTGAGTTAAAAGATATGATAGTTAATTGTTTTGATTAGTGTTTGACTGGTCTTCTGTACTGAGATGATCACCTCAATATCCCTATTGTGTCTCACAACTATGTTGTGTTCTATGGTCATTACCGGATCCTAAGATCGCAATGGAAGAGGGAGGTTTGGCGCCATAAAACCTGGTTTAACCCACCACTTCTCTGGAAGTGCCTGTACCAAGTCAGGACCATTGTGATCTTTGATTTTTCTGGTTTCATTACAACTCTCAGAACTTCGAGATTTTGCTTATGTTATATTCCATATCATATCTTGTTCAACTTAGACACTTTATTCCGAGTAAATATTACAGCATCGCTTAATTTATATATTACATGTATGAGCTAAGCAAATTTTACAGTGTATAATATTTTTTATGTAACTATATATTATAGACTTGAAGGTCGCAATAGAAGTGGGAGGTTTGGCGCCTTAAAACCTGGTTTAACCCACCATTTCGTTTGAAATGCCTGTACCAAGTCAGGACCATTGTGATCCACCAATTCTACGGTATGACTGATTCGTTTTTGTCATTTTCTCTGGACTATGAGATCGATCATTCAAGTTCGGTAGTTTTGTTATTACCTTTATCTATGTTTAGAAAATGGGGCCAAAATGGGGTAACCCTCTTTCTTTTATAGGAATCACTTCATTTTTTTCTTATTCAATTGCTGGATCTATTCTAATAACAGGAATAAGAATAACCATGTGCGTTTTCTTGTACACCGTAACATCACTTTGACTCGGATTGTATAACCGAGTAAAGACAACTTCATTAGATACATCAACTAATGTTCTAGCTAGAGCTATTCATATTCAATATATGGTCTTGGCAGCCATTTACCCGAATTTTCGCGTGTACCTTACTGTAGTGTCAATCGGAAGTCCTCGTATTTGGTGGTATATCGTTTCCCTTCAAATCTCTAGCTACTTCCGTCTGTAGTGATCTTTTGTTGTGCGTCGTTGGAAAAAAGACCCAATTTTAGATTTATATATAACAGAGAATGTGTGTAATTAGGGATTACGGGTAAGCCCTAATAATTCAGGGATTACCTTTAATCGCTAAATCGCTTGGGGATGACGTGTAATCCCTGGTTTTTCCCAGGGATTACACGAAATCCCTGATTTTTTACGCCAGTTTTACACGTTTCCCTGACCCCAAAATGACTTTATAACGATTCCTTTTCAATACTTTTCTGTTGTTAAACAACATAATTGTTGTGCCTTTTCATTTGTTTTTATATATCTTTCAATTTCCTGCTTACAAGAATTCCGCAAACAAATTTATTATGTCTCTGTATATTAATAACATTACCATAACAAAATGTTCTACTAGTAGTATGCAATATTCACCCTTTTCTTATTTTCTTGTATGAAATTTATTAGAAGCTTACATATAATTTAACACCCAAGCTGCTTCACTAAAAGTGAGACAATTTTTTGGAATGGCCACAATATTCAGCATTTAAAGTTTTACAGCTTCAAGATTTATTTTGCGTTTCCTTGGAGCTTCACTGCTGACTTCTATGTTTCTTATTATCTGTTCATTTAATAATTTTTTTATTTATTTTGATCACATAAATCCTCAATTCTCTTTAGAAGAATAAAGGTAATAACAAAACTACCGAACTTGAATGATCAATCTCATAGTGAAAATGACAAAAACGAATCAGTCATACCGGAGAATTGATCGCAATTAGAAAAAATCAGGGTTCCAGTGTGAGCACCTTATGATTTTCGGACTTGCTTGTATGAAACTTAGCACTTAGTTTAGATCCAGTCTACTTCCTTATCATTTTGTAAGTGTATTGCAGGTTTACTTTAAATCGTAAGTGACAGAGTAGGTAAGATTTGCCGATTCAGTGGAAATGGTTCAAAAAGTAATAATAAAACATCCCCAAAATGTCCTTAAAATCACCAACCAACTTAAAGGGGGTCTTGTTGTTTTCTTTAAAATATTCTGAAGCTGATTTGTGATGAAAAAAAATATTTTGGCATAATGGAAATCAAAATGTTGTCATGACATAGTCAAAAATAATTATTTTTTTTCCAACTCTTTGCGCAGAAAAACATTTTCTAATCAGCGAAACAAAAATACCACCCCACACCATAAGAAACCAAAAAGATGTTCACCTAACATGATTCATCCAAATAAGTTAAGAGAAAAAGGCAAAATTTCATAAAACTGTGTTTACCTCAACTTAAAATGCGCCCATAACAGCAATAATGCTGCGAGTCCATTCATGAAGCAAATGAAAATAGCAGTTGCATAAACAAAGGTAAAAACAAAATTACCGAATTACCGTTCATAAGACTAGACAAAACATAGAAGACATACCGGAAAAATTGAAGACCGCAATGGTCCTGACTTGGTACAGGCATTTCAAAAGAAAATAATCTCTTGTATAATGCGTAAAATGAATGTTGTATATTAATCGAAATTTCATCATGAAGATTGATAGGCATTTTTGGGTTGTTGAAATAAATAAATCCAACAGTTATAAAGTGTTAAACCTTCAGAAACAGCAGCAAAACATCTTATTTATGTTCAATTTTACTTTCAGGAAAAACGTGTAAAAAAAAATCAAAAATGTCAGGCATTTCGTGAAAATCCCTAGAATTTTAGGGAATACATGTATTCCCTAAAATGACCAGTGATTACATGAAATCCTCAATTTCTATAGGGATTACGCGTAATCTCTAATTACACACATTCCCTGTAACAAATATACATTTATCTGCTTTACTTTTGCATTCGAAAGGGAGATAAATCTGAAAGGAGTTATAGTATTCCCTAGTTGTTTAAAGAATAAGATATTTCTATAAAGAAAAGGAAATCCCCTCAGGTAAAACTTGTTCTATCTTTAGATCTGTCAAACATTATTGCCTTGTGGAAATAGTATATAAACGAGATGAAAAAAATAATATACACGTTATTTATAATAAAAAAAGAAAATCCTGGACCCAAACGCCTGTGGCACCATTTTCAAAGAAGCAAAGAGGCACCAATGGGGGCATCCGAGTGATAAAATTCAGAAAGGGCAACGACAAAACCGGTAAACACGAACAAGAATAGCACGAAGAAACACAAAACACAAAATCAAGCGAATGGAAATCAACAACGCGAGTGAAATCAGATGCTCCGGATGAGTAAACGGTTCCTGCCTGCTATAGCTCATCCGTCAAAACTTATATTATCAACAAAAAGTCAAGACGCAGTGGTGTCGTTGTTTAGGAGGTGCGACCGAATTGTCCATTCTCTGACATTATCGTAGTTAGTCAAGGCACAATCATATTGTATCACAGCGGTGCATCTTTTGCTCACCCTTAGTAAGGCAAAGTAACGTTTAATTTATGACACTACTGAATTATGTCAAAGCCAATCATATTGTATTACAAATAAGCACAACTTATTTACTTCACCCCTAGTTAAATAAGTTAAAGTTGTTTTGGAATTAAAAAAAATAATTTTCATACAAGAAACATTAATGACGTCGCTATTCTCTTAAACAAGCAAATAATTTTTTGTCATTCCTTTTTTTCTGTGATTTAATCCAAAACATACAAGTAACATTTATGACGTCGCTTTTTTCATAAACAAGCAAATAATTTTGCGACATTCATTTTTTTCTGTGATTGAATCCAAAACATCTGAAAACAAATCACCAAACGATTTTTTGAAAACGAACAACCAGAATTTAAATTAATTACAAATGTATAGCCAAAAATTATCAATAAAAGCTAAAAGATTATTTCTTTTTTTAAACATAGGTAGTAATAAGAATTGGAACAGCTTTGGTATGAGACTGTAGCTGCATGCTGCTAGCACCGAAATGGCATCTCTAGCTGTATATCCCATCGGTTATTTAGAGAAATTAGTATTGTTGACCTTTGTTCATAACATTACACATTATAGTGTAGACTCGTGTACAATTTTAAGATTTTACACATATTCAATACAAGGCCACCAATTTTGATTGTAGAAATAACCTGAATACAAGTTATATTAGAATATTAGAGTAGAGCGCCTGTGATGAGTCTTGAATAGACGAAACGCGCGTCAGGCGTTGCAAAATTTAATGCCTGGATTTGTTTTTGTTGTAATTGTTGTTTCAACTCAATGAATGTGACTGACAATGTATCTTTCTTTAACATATTAAAATATTAAAACAATCTTCCGAAATAAAAATACAAGCTCATACAAGTTCATATTAACATAACAAGAATAAAATTTGTAACCGAATCGAAGATTCATTGGTTCATAGAAACGTGTATAAATGTTTTATTGACTATAGTACAAAAAGCAAAAAAAAAAAAACAAACAAACAAAGACAATGTTGCATCAATGTATAAGTGTTCTCCTCAGGTTGAATATGTTATAAACTAACACAGAAACGACACATTTCAACGGTAAGCTGTATACTTATATACGATACCATGTTGACCATCTATAATTATATGTAACCCTTAAGTCTGTTGACTTATATTTCAGTCCTCAGCTTCGTCGAAAGTGGAAGCAATGAAAATTCAAAATGGATGCGTAGTACAACTTGTTCTCAAAATACTATCCACGTCTTCTGGAAACTGCGGTTGGCTTTGTAGCAACTCGAAATCAAGCATCGTTTCTGGATCAAGGTTGGAAGAAACCATATTAAAACAGGCAAAATCCATGGCCCCAGCCAAGAATGTCTGAAATGCAGAGCTTGAATAGTTTTCATGTTTTTCATAATACTCACACATTAACGATGAAAATGTTTTAATAACAAAATGGTATAGTGAATAAATTGGATAATTCGGTTTAGAACGAAAAATCGAGTTTCTTTTAATCGTATCTGTCTCCTCTTTAGCACTTAGTTTGTCGCCTATTCGTAGATAGCAGAAAGAACGCAAAACTCGACAATGCATCTCTGGATATAAAGATAAAATTATTTCTTTTCTTACTTTTGATGAAGCTAGATTTAAATGCGACAAAAGTTGTCGCATTAGAAAACTTGCTTTAAAGGCTTCAAACAGATAGAACAATTCCGGCAGAGAGGAGTCATCTGTCACGTTTATCAGGACATCGGTTAACGTAAAAACGTGAAACTTGTCAACAAGTTCTTCAGGATCATTATTCGCTGATTGGCTGTTATCAAACATTTGAAAATCCACAAGCCTTTGGTAAACTAGCCATTGATATCCCGATTCTAACGCATGTTTGGTTACTGCTAGACATTCGTCGTACTTTCCATGGGAGTACAACCATGTGGCATAAGTTTCTACCAATTGGGTTGGATCTTCCTTAAGGCCTTTCACCATAATTACTTTCCGAAGTTTTTCAAGCCGATATACGACTTTTCTTTGGCTACACCTTCGAATTACCTTCCCTAATAAGATTTCTATTATTGTCCATTTCAAATGACCGAAACGAATCAACTTTTTGATGCAAGTTTTGTGTTGTCTCCATTCATTAAGAAGAAGGAAATTAAAATAAGACTTCTTATGACCTATGAAAGAGGTAACTAGAGAAATGTGCTCAACAGCAAATTTTCTGTCTTTGTAGCTTTGTAATTCGTTCCCATTACTTGACCCAGAGAGATATTTCCGGAAATCTGCGAATATATGGCTCTCGTTAACCCATTTGAGTCCGCCTTCCAACACAACTGATAAAATTGACAATAGCTTCGTTTTCTGTCTAGAATTTTCAAATCGACCGGTAAGCATATTATTTGTAGGTACAAAATAATTTGGACAGTTTTCTTTGAAAACGTAATCCCTAAGACGCGTGAGACAGATGTGCAAACATACCAGAAAGTTCTTTTCAACCCATAATTCTCTTGGTGTCTCCTCGGAAATCCAGAACAAAGTTGTTTTTAAAAAGTAAGAGCACAAGATGTTGGAGACACCTAAATGTGTTTTGACATGTTCTTTTAATATAATTTTCATTGCAGCATAAGTCAATAACTGTAAATGGTTGAACGCGTGCACTAGATTTTTTTCTGCTACCGAGAATGACAATCTCCATTCTGCACTTTCTTGACTTTCACCAACCGGAACCAAATGACAACCCGATGTTCGAATATGGCCAATCACGTCATCTTGTGGCCAATTGTAGGGTCGTTGTCTGTGTAACCATTCCTGGGCAACTATTGGCCAATCATTGGTTTTGAAACATTTGACAATATCAAAATCATTGTCTGCAATCGTAATTGTAAACGACGGGCCGTGATGGTAATACTCTAGACTGTCGTCATCTCTTTTATTAACGTCTCTCTTGAAATCTAGCTGAGAATAAACCTCATACCCACTTGTGTGCTTTTTTAAAACCACGGGATACCCTGGACGTTTGGAATTCAGCGTGTCATATATGTATATAGGTTGGTCCTTTTGGGGAATGTTCAATTCATTTTCCCTTGTGTTTATTTCAGTTGCTAAGGCATTAACAAACATTATGTCTGTATCACTCCCCGATAAATCTAGACCCTCTGATTTGCTTCCACTAAAAACAACCTCACTACAGGTTTTAGGAATGTTAAAAATAAACTGTTCTTCGATCATCTTTCTCCTGAAATCTACAATGTGTGCATCACCAACAATGGCTTCTAAACAGTAATACACATTCCTTGATAATTGAAAGAAGTTGTATTCTCGTTGAGATAATGTCCCTAAAATGTTAAAAAGATAACTCAGTTAATCTCAAACTTCAAACAGTTCCCATCAATTACAAAAACGCATTGAAATTTTAGATATTGTAATTTTGAACCGTAAAAGAATCCGGAAAAGTTAAAATATGCCATCAAAATATAAACATTAAAGTTTGAAAAAAAAAACACAAAAAAGCCAAGGGTGATTTTTATTACAGCAACATTACCGAGTTGCTACGATATATGTGTTCAATCTACAAGAAATTGTGGGTGAACCAGGTTTTTGGCAAGAAAGAATGGACGGTTGAACCATTTTTTACACAAGACACAAATGGGGTCATCACGTTAAAAATCGGTTTGACATGTTAAGTATTGTCGCCTTTGATATAACTCACACTTACCCGACTCGTTTGCAATGGGACGATTGTGATAGGCATTACTTGTTTTCGTGATGATTTTTAGCTGGCGTTTTATTTTGGGTACTTATGACAGGACATATTACTTGCGGGGGCCTAGGTGGCCGAGCTCTCAGGTGGTGTTCGAGTCCCGGTTGTAGCAAAAAAGGACTTCCCCAACTGTATGTGATTAGGTTTGCCAGTTACCTGCCCAAGTCGGTGGTTTCCCCCCGGGTACTCCGTTTTCCTCCACCATTGAAACTCTCCCTACATGGCCCAGGTGCGTCGATAAAGAGCGTTAAACACCAACACACACACACACACACACACACACACACACACACACACACACACACACACACACACACACACACACACACACACACACACACACACACACACACACACACACACACACACACACACACACACACACACACACACACACACACACACACACACACACACACACACACACACACACACACACACACACACACACACTCACACACACACACACACACAAAACATATATTACTTGCAATATTTTTAAAAAA
The DNA here is from genome assembly GCA_963971305.1 of Arcuatula senhousia. NCBI lineage: Eukaryota > Metazoa > Mollusca > Bivalvia > Mytilida > Mytilidae > Arcuatula > Arcuatula senhousia. The sequence continues at coordinate 1,928,108 of OZ020308.1, read as the reverse complement.
TGATACTTAAATGCTCTACCTTTAGGAATTTGGAACTTGTCAAGGAATTCATCATTAATAAAATCATTCCCTTCCATGTCTGCAACACTTCTCTTGTTCAGCTGCTCACCGTGGTCGCCTCATTCAATATTTGATCTTTTCGGCATGATCCACTTTCTGTCACAACATCGTCGGCTTTTCATGAACCTGTGTTGGAAGACAGATCATTTACCATTATAGTCACATCACCTAAAGGACCAATGCTTTATACTAAACGATTATACAATCAAGTTAGGTTGGTAAGGGTGTTTCTGGTCAGTTTAAAAATACATGTATTAAATTAGGGACGGACCATTTAACTTGAAGGGTGGGGCCTTGGTTTTTTGTTTTGGTCAGAATTTTTTTTCTCAAAATATTTATTTTTCAAAGGCGGCGCGACAGAATATTTTTTTCATTATCAGCATTATATTCTATAGCAGAAATCCCTCTTCTGATTATTTTGTTTTTTTCCCTCAGCTGCCAAAATATTTTTTTCATCAAAAATAATTTTCAGGATATTTTTTTAGGAAAAAACCAAGGCTCCCTTCAAATTAAATGGTCGGTCCCTTAACCTTAGCAATATTTTTTTAATCTTAAAATTCCGAGGGTTCCGAAAACCAGACAATCTTTTTTAAAAAAATGACCAGCAATCATCCTTTAAACTTATTTTACTTTTGTTTAAATATATGAGATATGGAATAGGTGTACGCAACACAGCTCACATAACAAGCAGTAATTTAAAGAAAAAACAATGAAAAACCACCAGCAGCCTTCAACGCGACCAGTAGGTGATGCTCGCCGTTCTGCAACCTACCACAGGTCGGAATAAAATGCATATAATTCAAATCCAGTCATGAAATAGTAAAAGATGGACCCCCGTCAAAAAGACTAGTACATGTACAAACAAAACCTTTTTCAAAGATTCCTGGCTTGGGACAGGTACATATATAATGTGGCGGGGTTTAACCTATTTTTTTTTGGTTCAAACCTCCAACTATTATTATCTAAGACAAAGTTCAACAAATAATACACAATAAAAATCTAATCGACCAACGTTCATTTCCACTTGAGAGAACATTAAACGAAAGGCAACAAGAACGTTATTACTGACAACTTTCTGAAACAATTACGACTTATGTAAACAAAAATCAAACATACCGATTTTAAATCAGAAACATTATTTCAAACAATTGATGATTTGGTGGAGTATCATCACACAAATTCGATTTTGTGATCGCTATAATGCTTAAAAGTTACTATTAGTTTGAAAGCTAACTGAATATCAAGTTATATTGTATCAATGTTTCTTCAAAACACTAGATTCAAAGATAAATTAGATATTCAATATATGTCCTTTGCAAAAATTTTAAAAGCAGCTTTGTAATCACGGTTCCGTCATATGTATGAAAGCCAGTTTTTTTATATATCCAATAGATTGTTTTTAAACTTGTTTGCTTTATAACAATACTACCATAAAATGCAGGAATTGATTTGATATGCCTTTCACTATCAGAAATCTACCAGTACAATTTAATTTTAATGCATTGTTGCTGTTTAATTAATTATGCCTCGGAACGCTAAAGGAAACGTGACAAGAAATAGGACATCAATCGGGTGTAACAAATCAACAATTTCAACTTAGCAAAATTGACTTTTTAACTTTGTTACAATTGAAAATAAAATTATGGTTTTAGAAATACCCACAACGTTTGATTGATCTTTCTTGGAAAAGAAAAATCCAGTTTGAGTAATATTTCTTATAAAATTAATAATCAGTTTTGTATAAAATTTTATAATTTATTAAATGTTATAAAATTTGACATGGAAATCGAAATTGCTCTATTTGCGTTGTGCTAATCAGCTGTTTATTATTTCATTGAATCACTTTATTTATTTTTACAGTTAATAAACAGGGACCATCAGGAGACAGCCAGACACTGAACCAATCGAAGGATTTATATAAAACTAGCCTATCTGATGGGTATTAAAAGATAAAACATGTAAACGAACTTAATGAAAGTTAATTGTGGCCATTAATTTTCATAATGTGACTTCATTTTTTTTTCATGAAGAGTACCATTTTTAAACCAAACTTAACCAGATGAAAATACAGTTGTTACATAATTTTGTGATTCCTTTGCTTTATATTTCGTATCATTTCAACAAACATATATGAGGAAGAAAATAAGGAAATTTTAACCTCAAAATTGTTAGATTTGTGAAACTCAACACGATAGAACTTTCGATAAAATCAACAAAAGGACGATATATATGTACTTATGCATTAAGTGGTTTCTTTTCCGGTTTTCTAGTAATTTCCTTCTTATGAGGTTTTTATCTCCTTAACTTTTCATGGCATATTATCTATACTGTGTATTTTTTAATAAAATAAATGAATCTAGACCTACAAACTCTTCACAATTCATGGTATATTATCTATGGTGTTTGTTCGTTTGTTGGGACTAGCAAAGATCCTTCAAGTTCGGTAATTTTGTTATCGCCGTAATTAGACCATCTTTGCAAATGGTATCGGTGGAGTCGGCAATTGGATCAAGAAATTTCCATTCCTGACGAGGAACGACCCACGGATATTTTAGCGTTAGTAGCCTAACGCAAAAATCACAAACCTGTTACCCGCCGGCTCTCCATGTTTATAATTGACTGAATAAATATAAACCTTAAAAGTTCGAGGATATCGATGAACCACTAAGCCTTGGATCCTTATTTGGAGTTATTCATTAATATACAGCTTAATTTATCCTGTGTAAACGGTTATAGCTTCTTAAAAGCAAAATACCAGAAGCTCTTTGAAAACCCGTATGATGCAAATGCTGAACCTTATAGAAGGGTGCGTCAGAAACACAATTATTATCAATATTTATCAGCGAAATCTTCATGCGTCTACTGTACAAAAAATGTTAAATGCTGAACGACGATTCGTCACAAGGGCCCACGTAGGTTTAAGAAAACAAGGAAGAAAAAGAATGACTTTGATGAATCTCTATTGGAAAAGTGTTTAACGGTGAACAAAATCCGGCTGAAGGTTTATCAAAGTGAGAAAGTGAAAAACGTATTTTACCTTGAAACGCAACCTTGATAATTTCAAAACCAAACGAACAATTAAAACCCATCCGCCATGATGTAATAAGTGGTTTAAGAAATATCCGATCATGTATGGACTGATGTTTTGTCTTTTGGGAAATAAAAAAGAGAGAAAACTTGAGGCATCTTTGGGATTTTGTACCCCCCTTTTTGTAATATAAAGGGCAATGTATATTGGTGTATTTGTCATTTAATGAAAATGACGAATAAACGTATCCATGCATGTTATAACGTTCTACCGAGCCAACTGTTTAATAATGTGACGAAAATTCTATGAAAAAAACGTATTATGATTTGTTTTGATATTGTTTTAATGGCTTTTTTGGGATAAATTTGCTTGCTCTTGAAAATTAGCTATCTTTAATATTAATCATATCAAGATTACTGAATTTATTACTTTTTTAGATATTCATTTTTAAAATGCATAATATTACAAGTTACATACCTCTATGCTTGTTTTGATCCAAGGAACAGTTCGTCTAATAAATCATACATCATCTATCAATGTTTATATCTTGGATAAATACTTCCCCATAACAAGTGCTCTCATGATTAAACCTCTCCGGAAACACATACTTGGAAAGTCAAAATTTCATTATAATCAGAAACAATTGTATCCTTGATACATATACTATTTTGATACCTAAGAGGTACAAATTTGTGTAGTTCCATATCCTTTTTCAATGTTTCATTCGAGCTTCAAACCTAATCCCCTGATTACATAATGTTATATCTCTCCCTTTGTAGTTTCTTTACTCTACAAATTTTAAGTAATAGGTATTTGGTTTCGATCCAGATGAGTATAGATGAGGGTTTGTCATCCGATTTATGAAACATCCCGTGCATAGTTTTATTTAGCTAATAATTCAGTAATTAAAACCACAACTCTCCTGGAACACCCGAGTTTATCTTCTTTTTAGCTCACCTGACCCGAAGGGTCAGGTGAGCTATTGCCATCACTTTGCGTCCGTCGTCCGTTAGCTTTTTTCAAACATCTTCTTCTCTGAAACTGCTTGGCCAAATGCAGCCAAACTTGATATGGTTGTTCCTTAGGGTATTGTGCACAAAGTTTGCGTTGGGATTTTTGGAACGTCAAAAAACATGGCCGCTGTTACTAAAAATAGAACAGGGGGGTCAAATACTGTTTTTTGCAAATCACTCAAAAACGGTGACAGATATCAAAATTCTGGCAGAGTAAAAGTGATTAGCACCTCAATATCTACCTGCCCTGAAATTTTCAAGAAGATCCAACAACCGATGTAGGAGTTATTGCCCTTTTTCTGGATTTTTTTTCAAAATTGTGCACATATTTAGCCCTATATCTTAAAAACTATACGAAATTTTAAAAATTCAAATTGCATATGATTAAGTACATTAAGATCTACATTTCATGTAATTAGGTAAAAGCTGTTGAACCATTTCTTTTAGGAATTATGGCCCTTAAAACAACAAAATTAACCATTTTTCATTACTTTTCCCCTGAATTTCAAAGATTAACTTGTCTGACACTGTAAGACCAACTGCATCTTAACTTGGCACACTTGTTTAATAGCTTATATGCTACAACTCTATCGTTCATTTTTTTGATTGGTAAAAAAACATGGCTGTCTTGGCTAAAAATAAACATAGGGGGTAAATTTCATTTACTGCTAATAACTCAAGAATGGTTTCAGATATCAAAATTGTGCAAGAATCAAAAGTGATCAGCATATTAAGTACCTGTCCTGAAATTTCGGAAAAGACCTGACTGCTGATGTGGGAGTTATTGCCCTTTTTTTCTATTTTTTGCTAAATTTTGCACTTATTAAGCCCAATAACTTGAAAACTTACCAAGTTATTTCAGAAATTTAAATCGCACATGGTTAAGCACGATACTATCTACAAAATATATGTATCTGTGTAGTTCAGGTGAGCGATTCAGGCTCCTGGGAGCCTTTTGTTAACAATAACTAACTGATTGCAATTAAGGTGGCTCAGGCTATTAGACATTTTCAATAACTGTCTACATCGAGATCGACATCTACGACTATGGTAAGATTGGAGGGGAAAATTTCAGAACAATTTTGGATAACCTTTCGTTTACCTGAGATATCTTAACCACGTGCATTTGATATTGAATTTTATAAATTTTGAATCATTAAACTTGAAAGAAGAGCCGTGGGAGATAAAAACATATTTTAAGGATGGACTTCTGTCAGTGATATAAAATAATTCTAATATAAAAAAATATTTTTTCTAGACACCTTTTAAAATAAATAGTCTTTTAAATCTAATAAGAAAAAAGGCCCCCTCCCTTTCAAGTTAAATGGTCGGACCCTTATAGCTATACCTTCCACTTAAAAGTTAAGGTATATACACCTTTGAAGTGAAAGGGTTCTGTCTGTCTGTCCTTCCGTTAAACCTATATTTTATCCGCTACTTCTCTTGATTGGTTTGGAGGGGGGTGGTCCCATAGAAGATAACAAGGGCTAACCGATCTCTTATACAAACCTCTAAGTTGATAACTTTTGATTAAACGTTAGCACAATCTTTGTAAAAAAATGTTGATGTGCACCTCTTATTTTAATATTTGATCAGATGAATTTTGTAGGTTTCCATATAGCAAAACATATAGACAATGTTAGACGACAAGGGGATACCCAGTGATCTCTTATCTTTTACCTCTTTTTAAATCCCTTAGTAGCCGTTTTCATGAAACTTTCACACAATTATTGTGGCATAATTTAAATGTACACGTTCTAAAGGGGGGATTTCTTTGCAAAACATAGACTTAAATTAACCAAAAAATGACAAAATCTTAGTGAGATAATGTGTATGTGTATCTTCTATATTAAGATGTCCTCTGATCTTTTAGCAGAACAGGGTATTTTTTAGCTATTGTGTGTGTTTTTTTATTGGTTGTAAATTACGTTCATATCTTTTTTATACCTAAGATTTATATCATCAATTTTCTGTTCAGTGAATCCTAAACTAGATAGTGGTTCATGAAGGGGGTTGCTTGTCCCTTTTGGAATCTTTTTTTAATTCAATAGATAAGAAAATGTCAAAGACGAGGTCTGGGCACTTCCTTCGTCAGTCATCCTCTTTTTTAAACCAAATGTCTGGAACAGTCGAAGCCTAATATAAAACAAATGTACGTCATGAAATTCATCAGACAGATGATGCAGAAAACAACCGGATTTCTATAGCAGAAAAAAACAGGGGTATCCATATTTAGTAAACAGAAAGAAGAAATAGGATAGGCACCGACAAAAACATTTTGTTGGGTCTGTGTATTCTCGGTTTAAAAAAATCTAGTCAATAGAAAACGGGCAAAGTTACCAAATAAATTATATCGAAACCCTACAAATAACCTTCAAAAGTATTTTAAAAATTTATCTAAAAAGTGTTAACGGACAGACAGTGAGTCTAAGATATGAAGCGAGAGCAAAAGATAAAAAAATCTCAATTCATGCTACAAAAATACATCCCCTTTATTAGCCCGGGTATTCATTGACAGTTAGTTTCGTCTATCCGTGATACTTATTATTGCCTGCGACAAAATTTTTGTGGGGGATGTTAAGTATTATGCATGGCGATGCAAGAGCGATGTTCGTCTGAACGAATTTTCGTCAAGCTTTCCCTGAAACCGTACATGAGAATAATTTGGTAGGGTGGATCGGTCAAAACTATACTATACATTGTAATTTCTAAGCGACTTTCAGTCTATGTGGACTTCAACTTCCTGTTTGAGACTGGGTCTATATGAAAAATTAAAAGTCAATCTTTTAAGAAACGATACATGAGAAATATGCGCGTGCTTCTTTTCTATTGCTTATTTTTTCCTTTTCTTTATTTTTGTTTGAGGGGGGTATTTTGAGGGGATGGGGTTGGTTTATAGTATTTATTTGTGACACAGCTCAGTTTTACTGATTTTCGATGTGACTTTTACAATTAAAATCAATCTATCCTAACGAACCTATAATTACTTCACCCTTTTAAATTGATTAGACGTGAACACTTCTGTTTAAAAACATCTGCTGAGAAGATCCCTTACATTTAAACTGTCGATGTCGTATTCGTTGTAGGTATAGACGAGTTATTGAAAATGTCTATCAGAACTCTACAATATATTTTTTTATTTATGGCACATTGATAAACCTTTAAGTGTAGATAAAAAATATCAAATTAAAAGAGGGAGTTGCCGATCATCTACCAGCGGTAATTTCTTTCTATGAAAAGCAAAGTTTCACTATTTTTATATAGGGATCTATTAGGAGAAAAGAAATAGCATCAGTTAAATCAGTTCAAAATTCTTTCTATATGAATTATCTCTCTTTGATCAAGTACGGAAAATAAAATAAAAAACATTTAAATGTCAGTTTTTGTGTTATAATTGCTCCTTATATTATTTGATAAAATATATTAAAATAAAGAGTTTAAGTTTGTCAAGTCCAGCAAGTTTATATATTTTATACAAAGTATTAAGATGTGCAAAATGATTATCAGTTTAATAGCCTCGAGACACGTTAAGCTGTCGCTAAATTAATAGGTGAACATTTCCAGTCACTGCTCGCTATCCTTTAAGGCTTGGACGTGTGCGCAGCAACAAAGGCTATACTAAAACCAAAAATATTAAAAGAAAGGAAAAAAATGTCTACACTATTCAATAAAACAACTTCTGTCAACCATACTATTTTCTCTAATTATTATGGAATCTACAAACCGAGCTGCTATTTAGGCGGTATCACCTACAGTCTCATACCAAAAATATTTCTACATTTTTGATATTTTATTTTAATTGCTTTAACGTTAAATGCCAAAACATAAAAAGAAATGATTCTTTTATATATTTTACGTTATTTTTCACTGTAGATTTGCAGCCAATTCTGTTGGTCTTTCATTTTAAGTGTTATCAATTTTTTAGCCGAGCATCACTTGTTAACTACACACCAAGTAAGGTGAGGTAACGTTCAATCTCTGACACTATCGAATTAAGTCAAGACACAATCATATTGTATCATAGCTGAGCATCACTTGTTCACTCCACACCTAGTAAGGTGAGGTAACGTTCAATCTCTGACACTATCGAATTAAGTCAAGACACAATCATATTGTATCATAGCTGAGCATCACTTGTTCACTCCACACCAAGTAAGGTGAGGTAACGTTCAATCTCTGACACTATCGAATTAAGTCAAGACACAATCATATTGTATCATATCTGATCATCACTTGTTCACTCCACACCAAGTAAAGTGTGGTAACGTTCAGTCTCTGACACTATCGAATTAAGTCAAGACGCTATAATATTGTATCATAGCTTAGCATCATTTGTTTACTCCACACCTAGTAAGGTGAGGTAACGTTCAATCTCTGATAATATCGAATTTAGTCAAGACACAATCATATTGTATCATAGCTGAGCATCACTTGTTCACTCCACACCAAGTAAGGTGAGGTAACGTTCAATCTCTGACACTATCGAATTAAGTCAAGACACAATCATATTGTATCATAGCTGATTTTCACTTGTTCACTCCACACCAAGTAAGGTGTGGTAACGTTCAGTCTCTGACACTATCGAATTAAGTCAAGACGCAATCATATTGTATCATAGCTTAGCATCATTTGTTTACTCCACACCTAGTAAGGTGAGGTAACGTTCAATCTTTGACACTGTCGAATTTAGTCAAGACACAATCATAGTGTATCATAGCTGAGCATCACTTGTTCACTCCACTCCTAGTAAGGTGAGGTAACGTTCAATCTCTGACACTATCGAATTTAGTCAAGACGCAATCATATTGTATCATAGCTGAGCATCACTTGTTAACTCCACACCAAGTATGGTGACGTAACGTTCAATCTCTGAAACTATCAAATGAAGTCCAGACGCAATTATATTGAATCAGCTATTGGTACTTTGGGGAACGGAACGGAACTAAACGGAACGGAACAAGTCAAGGGGGCCAATAAGGGGAAGCGATTTTTTTTAAAGTCCTTTCCCGGCTATAGATACGATCTAAAGGCTATTTGGGGGTTCAAAACATAAGTTTGTATATAAACCAACAATTTACACAAAATATTGTACACATATGTTTACTGGATTTTTCTCTTTCGTCATTTTTAACGTGGTTATGATGTTGCATATTTGCTCCTGTACCAAACTCCATCGCATTAGGCTTTTCATTGCCCACAAAAATAGGTCAGCACTTTCCAACAGACTTGTATGAATTTCCATCAAGATTCTTGATAATTATTTTTATTTTAATAAATTATCAGAATTTTGCTTTAGTTAGCCATGAAAAAATCATTTTTTCTGTAATATTTTTTTAGAAGAATTAATTCAATTTGTTGTTAAACCGGTTTAAAAGAGTACGCACTTTTTTAAAGAGAAGTTAAGTAGAAGTATTTAATTTATAATTAGGCTATACTATAAACAACGTGGTTGCACAATGCATTCGGGTATATGTGAGTACTTTTCATGGTTTTAATTTAGAGAGTAGGGGTCAAAAAGAGGTCATTGAAAATAAGCCCGGAAAGCCTGGTGCAGTGATTAGTGTACGGACCTTTAAGGACGGGAACTGGGACTGTGAGGAGTTTGCTTCAGTACAATAGCGATTCCATGCATTCTATAAGTTAAATTCATACAGGACGATAAAATATATCTTTGTTAATCAACCAGCTATAAATGCAAGTAATATTCACTATGATTTAGTACGAAATTGTAAAAAAAATCGCTTTTTCGTCTGCAAATTTCAGAAAAATATAAGAGAAATACTAATTGAGGTTAGTAAAATTACCTGACTCTAGGAGTGCGTCACAGTGCCTGTTGTTTTGTCTTTAATTAAGGAATGGATTTTGATATTCAAATGTCCCTCTGTGTTTCTCAATAATTCATTGTGGTTATGACTATAAGAACTCCATTTCATTTGTAAAATGAGAATTATTTAATATGATTGATTTTTTAAATGCGCCATTTTCAAAGAAGCAAAGAGGCATTTGAGTGATAAAAGCCCGAAAGGGCAACAACAAAACCGGTAAACATGAACAAGAATAGCACGAAAAAACACAAAAACACAAAATCAGTCAAACGGAAATCAACAACGCGAGTGAAATCAGGTGCTCCGGAAGAGTAAACGGTTCCTGCCTGCTATATCTCACCCTTAAAAACTTATATTATCAACAAAAAGTCAAAACGTAGTGGTGTCGTTGTTTAGGAGTTGCTACCCAAGTATCCGTTCTTTGACACTATCGTAGTTAGTCAAGGCACAATCAGAGTGTATCACAGCGGTGCATATTTTGCTCACCTCACCCTTAGTAAGGTGAGGTAACATTTAATCTCTGACGGTGTGTGTTAATACCGATACATAAGATCGCAATGGAAGAGGGAGGTTTGGCGCGCATTAAAACCTGGTTTAACCCACCATTTCATTTGAAATGCCTGTACCAAGTCAGGACCATTGCGATCTATAACTATTCTAACTATTCATGTGTCTTCCATGTTTTGTCTTTTCTCTTGGACACTGAGATTGATCCTCCAAGTTTGGTATCTTTGTTATTACCTCTATACACTATCGAATTTAGTCAAGGAACAATCTTTTTGTATTACAAATAAGCACAACTTGTTTACATCACCACTAGTAAAATAATTTTAAGTTGTTTTGCATTTTTTTTTTCAATAATTTTTACACAAGTAACATTTATGACGTCGCTATTCTCTTAAACAAGCAAATAATTTTTTGACATTTATTTTTTAAATTTAAAACATCTGAAACGAATCACCAAATGATTATTTGAAAATAAACAACCAGAATTAAAATTAATTACAAATACATAGCCAAAAATCATCAAGATAGGCTAAAAGATTATTTCAGAATTAAAAAAAAACCATAGGAAATAATAAAAATGGGAATAGCTTTGGTATGAGACTGTAGCTGCATGCTGCTAGCACCGAAATGGCATCTCTAGCTGTATATTCCATTAGTAATTTAGAGAAACTAGTATTGTTGACCTATGCTCATAACATTTCACATTATAGTGTAGACTCGTGTACAATTTTAAGATTTTTGACATATTTAATACTAGGTCACCCCGGCTTAGACAGTCTGTAACCCACATATCAATAAATTGGCTTGATACAACCTCTATTACCGAATGCCATTTAAAAACAGCAATGCAAAACAGTCAGCAGGTTACACTGCAAAAAGTGTTTACAAATAACTTAAGGCAAATGATTAAACCTAATATTTAGTAGAATATATTTTGTTTTACCCACACGTTGCTAACGTCGAAATACAAATGACAACAAAGTTCCAGACAATTAATTTTGTTACGCCTGACGTGCGTTTCGTCGAAGTGCACAAAGTAACCTTGTTGATGTCAAAGTAAATTGTAAACAAAGTTTAACTGAAAATGCATAATGACAAAAAATAAGTTCTTGACCAAAAGATTGTAAACTAGCTCCCCTTTTCAACCATACTATTCGTTATCGAACGATTGTCAATTTGGTTACTTTCTCCATCTCATATGTCCCCAAAAACTTGAGATGAAGGACACAACGGATTCAGAGATATTCGAGTGCAAAAAGTCCGAAATGGCAACGACAAAACCAGTAAACACGAAAAAGAATTTGAAGGAAAGGAGTTCCAATGGGGATTTCAAAGCAAGAAAATGTCAAAACATACAAGACAAGATTAAGAAAACACACAATAACAACTTTTGTACACTTAACATGGGGATGATCGTCCACTCATTCCAACTGTTCAACTTTTTAAAGTATTTAAGAAAGTGTATACATGTAGTCAGTTAGTAGAACAGTTGATACCAGTAAACATTGTGGAACCAATGAAGTACAGAGAAATGAAATATCTTACCAACTGTACAAAGGAAATAATTAATTCAATCAAAAGGGCTGTTATTGTCGCGGCTATAATCCTCTGCAGCGACTGTTAAATAAAACATGGTATGTGCAATCGGCCAGAGTTGGTTACTTCAGTTACAGTTGAACTGAAGAAAGATACCGTCTCCTGACACGGAAGACAAAAACAAATGTAAAAGATACCAATATGTGCAAAATGTTTCTTAGTAAAGTCTTACTACCAAAGAGCACATTGGTTATTTATATAAATTTATAAAGGTTAGCATATGGAAACTTTTATTTTCTTTTCTAAATCTAAACAAGAATATGTCCAAAGGACAAATTGACCCATTTTGCAACAAATATTTTTCCCCACAATCACCACACCATGAAGTTCAAATGATTTATAGAGTTTCATAATACCACACTACCTTCACGGTAAATTAGGTTCAATCTAACTATATTTTATGTATTCTGCACATCTTGTTTCTTGAACATCCCTTTTTCTATGATCAGGCAACCATGAATTTGATGAGACATGAATAATTTTATGATGATTTTTTTTTGTTCATATCTTGATGCATAATTATGTAAATAAAATTTCATGATGGTTCCACACTTCCTTCATAAAGCAATGTAACTTCAACCTGTATGTTCTGTGACAAATCAACCATGAAGTTGTTGAGACAGGTACAAATTCAATAATGTTTTTTACATATCCTGATGTTGACATGTACAAAGTTTTATTATGGATCCCAACTTTTTTCATGGTAAACTAACTTTGATTTGAAGGTAAACTTGATTTAGGACGGACGAACGGACGAACAGACCCAAACACTGTATGCCCTGTTCTTTTGTACACAGGCGTAGCAAAATTTTATGTCTGGAATTTTGTCGTATTTTTGTTTCAAACATCTGTGAAGGTTGTCGATGCTGGTGGAGTTATAATTCCCTGAGGTTAGTGCCCTCCATCACCAACCCTTTTGGAGAACACATTAAAGCTATAAATTATCCGTTTAAATTTCTTAATTGTTTAAACCCTAAGATTCTTCCTATACCTTAGAATTAGGTTGCTGATCTTATCTTTGATTTAGTCCCCTGGTATTTTTGGTTATATTGTTCTATGCTTTTCATAATCATATACTGTTTTGCTTTTTCAAATATTAGAGTAGAGCACCTGTGATGAGTCTTGAATAGACGAAACGTGCGTCAGGCGTAGCAAATTTAGATGCCTGGAATTTTGTTGTTGTAATTGTTGTTTCAACTCAATGAATGTGACTGACAATATATAAGAATAGACAACACCAAGAATGTCTCTCATTAACATATTAAAATGTCAAAACAATCTTTCGAAATAGAAATACAAGCTCAAAATGTTCGAAAAGCCCTATATTTTCTGTTCATATTTACACAACAAAAATAAAATATGTAACCGAATCAAAGATTCATTGGTTCATAGAAACGTGTATAAATGTTTTATTGACTATAGTACAAAAAGCAAACAAACAAAGACAATGTTGCATCAATGTATAAGTGTTCTTTTCAGGTTAAATATGTTGTAAACTAACACGGAAATGACACATTTCAACGGTAAGCTGTATACTTATATACGATACCATGTTGACCATCTATAATTATGTGTAACCCTTAAGTCTGTTGACTTATATATCAGTCCTAAGCTTCGTCGAAAGTGGAAGCAATGAAAATTCAAAATGGATGCGTAGTACAACTGGTTCTCAAAATACTATCCACGTCTTCTGGATACTGCGGTTTGCTTTGCAGTAGAAACTCTAAATCAAGCATCGTTTCTGGATCAAGGTTGGAAGAAACCATATTAAGACATGCAAAATCCATGGCCCCAGCCAAGAATGTCTGAAATGCAGAGCTTGAATAGTTTTCATGTTTTTCATAATATTCACACATTAACGATAAAAATGTTTTTGAAACAAAATGGTATAGTGAATAAATTGGATAATTCGGTTTAGAACGAAAAATTGGGTTTCTTTTAATCGCTTCTGTCTCCTCTTTAGCATTTAGTTTGTCGCCTATTCGTAGATAGCAGAAAGAACGCAAAACTCGACAATGCATCTCTGGATATAAAGATAAAATTATTTCTTTTCTTACTTTTGATGAAGCTATATTTAAATACGACAAAAGTTGTCGCATGAGAAAACTTGCTTTAAAGGCTTCAAACAGATAGAACAATTCCGGCAGGGAGGAGTCATCTGTTACGTTTATCAGGACATCGGTTAACGTAAAAACGTGAAACTTGTCAACAAGTTCTTCAGGATCATTATTCGCTGATTGGCTGTTATCAAACATTTGAAAATCCACAAGCCGTTGGTAAACTAGCCATTGATATCCCGATTCTAACGCATGTTTGGTTACTGCAAGACATTCGTCGTACTTTCCATGGGAGTACAACCATGTGGCATAATTGTCTACCAATTGGGTTGGATCTTCCTTAAGGCCTTTCACCATGATTACTTTCCGAAGTTTTTCAAGCCGATATACGACTTTTCTTTGGCTACACCTTCGAATTACCTTCCCTAATAAGATTTCTATTATTGTCCATTTCAAATGATCGAAACGAATCGACTTTTTGATCCAAGTTTTGTGTTGTCTCCATTCATTAAGAGGAAGGAAATTAAAATAAGACTTCTTATGACCTATGAAAGAGGTAACTAGAGAAATGTGCTCAACAGCAAATTTTCTGTCTTTGTAGCTTTGTAATTCGTTCCCATTACTTGACCCAAAGAGATATTTCCGGAAATCTGCGAATGTATGGCTCTCGTTAACCCATTTGAGTCCGCCTTCCAACACAACTGATAAAATAGACAATAGCTTCGTTTTCTGTCTAGTATTTTCAAATCGACCGGTAAGCATATTATTTGTAGGTACAAAATAATTTGGACAGTTTTCTTTGAAAACGTAATCCTTAAGACGCGTGAGACAGATGTGCAAACATATCAGAAAGTTCTTTTCAACCCATAATTCTCTTGGTGTCTCCTCGCAAATCCAGAACAAAGTTGTTTTTAAAAAGTAAGAGCACAAGATGTTGGAGACACCTAAATGTGTTTTGATATGTTCTTTTAATATAATTTTCATTGCAGCATAAGTCAATAACTGTAAATGGTTGAACGCGTGCACTAGATTTTTTTCTGCTACCGAGAATGACAATCTCCATTCTGCACTTTCTTGACTTTCACCAACCGGAACCAAATGACAACCCGATGTTCGAATACGGCCAATCACGTCATCTTGTGGCCAATTGTAGGGTCGTTGTCTCTGGATCCATTCCTGGGCAACTATTGGCCAATCATTGGTTTTGAAACATTTGACAATATCAAAATCATTGTTTGCAATCCTAATTGTAAACGACGGGCCGTTATGATGATCTCTTTTATTAACGTCTCTCTTAAAATCTAGCTGAGGATAAACCCCATACCCACTTGTGTGCTTTTTTAAAACAACGGGATACCCTGGACGTTTGGAATTCAGCGTGTCATATATGTATATAGGTTGGTCCTTTTGGGGAATGTTAAATTCATTTTCCCTTGTGTTTATTTCAGTTGCTAAGGCATTAACAAACATTATGTCTGTATCACTCCCCGATAAATCTAGACCCTCTGATTTACTTCCACTAAAAACAACCTCACTACAGGTTTTAGGAACGTTAAAAATGAACAGTTTTTCGATCATCTTTCGCCTGAAATCTACAATGTGTGCATCACCAACAATGGCTTCTAAACAGTCATACACCTTCCTTGATAATTGAAAGAAGTTGTATTCTCGTTGAGATAATGTCCCTAAAATGTTAAAAAGATAACCCAATTAATCTCAAACTTCAAACAGTTCCCATCAATTACAAAAACCCATTGAAATTTTAAATATTGTAATTTTGAACCGTAAAAGAATCCGGAAAAGTTAAAATATGCCATCAAAATGTAAAAGTTTGAAAAAAAACACAAAAAAGCCAAGAGAGATTTTTATTACAGCAACATTACCGAGTTGCTACAATATATGTGTTCAATCTACAAGAAATTGTGAGTGAACCAGGTTTTTTGCAAGAAAAAATGGACGGTTGAACCATTTTTTTACACAAGACACAAGTCTTTTTATCAGATGGGGTCATCACGTTAAAAATCGGTTTGACATGTTAAGTATTGTCGCCTTTGATATAACTCACACTTACCCCACTCGTTTGCAATGGGACGATTGTGATAGGCATTACTTGTTTTCGTGATGATTTTTCGCTGGCGTTTTATTTATGGTACTTATGACAGGACATATAACTTATATTACTTGCGGGGGCCTAGGTGGCCGAGCTCTCAGGTGGTGTTCGAGTCCCGGTTGTATTTAGCAAAAAAAGGACTTCCCCAACTGTATGTGATTAGGTTTGCCAGTTACCTGCCCAAGTCGGTGGTTTCCCCCGGGTACTCCGTTTTCCTCCACCATTGAAACTTGCCGCCCTACATGGCCCAGGTGCGTCGATAAAGAGCGTTAAACACCAACACACACACACAAAACATATATTACTTGCAATATTTTTAAAAAATAATACTTAAATGCTCTACCTTTAGGAATTTGGAACTTGTCAAGGAATTCATCATTAATAAAATCATTCCCTTCCATGTCTGCAACACTTCTGTTGTTCAGCTGCTCACCGTGGTCGCCTCATTCAATATTTCATCTTTTCGGCATGATCCACTTTCTGTCACAACATCGTCGGCTTTTCATGAACCTGTGTTGGAAGACAGATCATTTACCATTATAGTCACATCACCTAAAGGTCCAATGCCTTATACTAAACGATTATACAATCAAGTAAGACTCGTTAGAAAGGTATTTAAAGGATGTTCCTGGTCAGTTTTCATGTATCAAAATATCTAAATTTATACGTATGATGAATAAAGCATAAGCAAAGGCACAGAAAGCTTAACAAATCATGAGTGGTCGAATTCGTTTTCGGGAGAATAAGAATTCAAAACTATGCGGGAAAGCTTTATCTGACTTTTTCATAGGTTAAGTATTAGACATGTTTTGTGTAAAAACCAGTAAAAATACCAAAAAAAAATATAAAACCATGTAAATTTTTCTTATTTTTTAAAATTAACCTTATCAATATTTTTTTTAATCTTAAAATTCCAAGGGTTCCGAAAACCAGACAATCTTTTTTTAAAAAAATGACCAGCAATCATCCTTTAAACTAACGTTCAAATAAATTGGTCTTGTTTTACTTTTGTTTAAATATATGAGATATGGAATAGGTGTACGCAACACAGCTCACATAACAACAGGTAATTTAGAAGAAAAAACAATGGAAAACCACCAGCAGCTTTCAACGCTACCAGTAGGTGATGCTCGCTGTTCTCCAATCTACCAAAGGTCGGAATAAAATGCATATAATTCAAATTCAGTCATGAAATAGTAAAAGATGGACCCCCGTCAAAAAGACTAGTACATGTACAAACAAAACCTTTGTCAAAGATTCCTGGCTTAGGACAGGTACATATATAATGTGGCGGGGTTTAACCTAATTTTTTGGGTTCAAACCTCCAACTATAATTAATCTTAGACAAAGCTCAACAAATAATACACAATAAAAATCTAATCGACCAACGTTCATTTCCACTTGAGAGAACATTAAACGAAAGACAACAAGAACAAACAAACGGTAGAGGAACCCTAGGGAGCACTCGTTATTACTGACAACTTTCTGAAAACAATTACACGTATTCGGCTTATGTAAAAAAAAAATCACACATACCGATTTTAAATAAGAAACATTACTTCAAACAACTGATGATTTGGTGGAGTATCATCACACAAAGCCGATTTTGTGATCGCTATAATGCTTAAAAAATACTTTTAGTTTGAAAGCTAATTGAATATCAAGTAACATTGTATCAATGTTTCTTCCAAACACTAGATTCAAAGATAAATTAGATGTTCAATATATGTCATTTGCATAAAATATTCAAGAGCCAGTTTTTTTATATATCCAATTGATTGTTTTTAAACTTGTTTGCTTTATAACAATATTACCATTAAGTTCAGGAATTGATTTGATATGCCTTTCACTATCAGAAATCTACCTGTATAATTTAATTTTAATGCATTTTTGCTGTTTAATTAATTATGCCTCGGAATGCCAAAGGAAACGTGACAAGAAATAGGCCATCAAACTGGATCTAACAAATCAACAATTTCAACTTAGCAAAATGGACTTTTCAACTTGCTAAATTTTATGCTACAATTGAAAATAAAAATTATGGTTTTAGAAATACCCACAACGTTTGATTGATATTTCTTGGAAAAGAAAAATCCAGTTTGAGATATATGTCTTTTACAATTAATAATCAGTTTTGTATAAAATTATATGATTTATTAAATGTTATAAAATTTGACACGGAAATCGAAATTGCACTATTTGCGTTGTGCTAATCAGCTGTTTATTATTTCATTGAATCACTTTATTTTTTTTCATTTGATAAACGGGGACCATATGGAGACAGCCAGACACTGAACCAATCGAAGGATTTATATAAAACTAGCCTATCTGATGGGTATTAAAAGATAAAACATGTAAACGAACTTAAGGAAAGTTGATTGTGGCCATTAATTGTCATAATGTGACTTCATTTTTTTACATGAAGAGTACCATTTTCAAACCAAACTTAACCAGATGAAAATACAGTTGTTACATAATTTTGTGATTCCTTTGCTTTATATTTCGTATCATTTCAGTTGTTACATAATTTTGTGATTCCTTTGCTTTATATTTCGTATCATTACAGCAAACATGTATGAGGAAGAAAATAAGGAAATTTTAACCTCAAAATTGTTAGATTTGTGAAACTCCACACGATAGAACTTTCGATAACATCAACAAAAGGACGATATATGTACTTATGCATTTGTTTTTAAATTAGTTTACTTATTACATGTACACGGGGTAGAATGTCTACGGCAAAAAATGTTCCGGCATGGCAGTGTAAGAACGAAATGAATGGCAGAAAATATTTGTATAAGTGGTTTCTTTTCCGGTTTTCTAGTAATTTCCTTCTTTTGACGTTTTTATCTCCTTCACATTTCATGGCATATTATCTATACTGTGTTTTTTTTATAATAAAATTAATGAATCTAGACCTACAAACTCTTCACAATTCATGGTATATTATCTATGGTGTTTGTTTGTTTCTTGGGACTAGCAAAGATCCTTCAAGTTCGGTAATTTTGTTATCGCCATTACTAGACCATCTTTGCAAATGGTATCGGTGGAGTCGGCAATTGGATCAAGAAATTTCCATTCCTGACGAGGAACGACCCACGGATATTTTAGCGTTAGTAGCCTAACGCAAAAATCACAAACCTGTTACCCGCCGGCTCTCCATGTTTATAATTGACTGAATAAATATAAACCTTAAAAGTTCGAGGATATCGATGAACCACTAAGCCTTGGATCCTTATCTGGAGTTATTCATTAATATACAGCTTAATTTATCCTGTGTAAACGGTTATAGCTTCTTAAAAGCAAAATACCAGAAGCTCTTTGAAAACCCGTATGATGAAAATTCTGAACCTTATAGAAGGGTGCGTCAGAAACACAATTATTATCAATATTTATCAACGAAATCTTCATGCGTCTACTGTACAAAAAATGTTAAATGCTGAAAGACGATTCGTCACAAGGGCCCACGTAGGTTTAAGAAAACAAGGAAGAAAAAGAATGACTTTGATGAATCTCTATTGGAAAAGTGTTTAACGGTGAACAAAATCCGGCTGAAGGTTTATCAAAGTGAGAAAGTGAAAAACGTATTTTACCTTGAAACGCAACCTTGATAAATTCAAAACCAAACGAACAATTAAAACCCATCCGCCATGTTGTAATAAGTGGTTTAAGAAATATCCGATCATGTATGGACTGATGTTTTGTCTTTTGGGAAATAAAAAAGAGAGAAAACTTGAGGCATCTTTGGGATTTTGTACCCCCCTTTTTGTAATATAAAGGGCAATGTATATTGGTGTATTTGTCATTTAATGAAAATGACGAATAAACGTATCCATGCATGTTATAACGTTCTACCGAGCCAACTGTTTAATAATGTGACGAAAATTCTATGAAAAAAACGTATTATGATTTGTTTTGATATTGTTTTAATGGCTTTTTTGGGATAAATTTGCTTGCTCTTGAAAATTAGCTATCTTTAATATTAATCATATCAAGATTACTGAATTTATTACTTTTTTAGATATTCATTTTTAAAATGCATAATATTACAAGTTACATACCTCTATGCTTGTTTTGATCCAAGGAACAGTTCGTCTAATAAATCATACATCATCTATCAATGTTTATATCTTGGATAAATACTTCCCCATAACAAGTGCTCTCATGATTAAACCTCTCCGGAAACACATACTTGGAAAGTCAAAATTTCATTATAATCAGAAACAATTGTATCCTTGATACATATACTATTTTGATACCTAAGAGGTACAAATTTGTGTAGTTCAATATCCTTTTTCAATGTTTCATTCGAGCTTCAAACCTAATCCCCTGATTACATAATGTTATATCTCTCCCTTTGTAGTTTCTTTACTCTACAAATTTTAAGTAATAGGTATTTGGTTTCGATCCAGATGAGTATAGATGAGGGTTTGTCATCCGATTTATGAAACATCCCGTGCATAGTTTTATTTAGCTAATAATTCAGTAATTAAAAACACAACTCTCCTGGAACACCCGAGTTTATCTTCTTTTTAGCTCACCTGACCCGAAGGGTCATGTGAGCTATTGCCATCACTTTGCGTCCGTCGTCCGTTAGCTTTTTTCAAACATCTTCTTCTCTGAAACTGCTTGGCCAAATGCAGCCAAACTTGATATGGTTGTTCCTTAGGGTATTGTGCAAAAAGTTTGCGTTGGGATTTTCGGAACGTCAAAAAACATGGCCGCTGTTACTAAAAATAGAACAGGGGGGTCAAATACAGTTTTTTGCAAATCACTCAAAAACGGTGACAGATATCAAAATTCTGGCAGAGTAAAAGTGATTAGCACCTCAATATCTACCTGCCCTGAAATTTTCAAGAAGATCCAACAACCGATGTAGGAGTTATTGCCCTTTTTCTGGATTTTTTTTCAAAATTTTGCACATATTTAGCCCTATATCTTAAAAACTATACGAGATTTTAAAAATTCAAATTGCATATGATTAAGTACATTAAGATCTACATTTCATGTAATTAGGTAAAAGCTGTGGAACCATTTCTTTTAGGAATTATGGCCCTTAAAACAACAAAATTAACCATTTTTCATTACTTTTCCCCTGAATTTCAAAGATTAACTTGTCTGACACTGTAAGACCAACTGCATCTTAACTTGGCACACTTGTTTAATAGCTTATATGCTACAACTCTATCGTTCATATTTTTGATTGGAAAAAAAACATGGCTGTCTTGGCTAAAAATAAACATAGGGGGTAAATTTCATTTACTGCTAATAACTCAAGAATGGTTTCAGATATCAAAATTGTGCAAGAATCAAAAGTGATCAGCATATTAAGTACCTGTCCTGAAATTTCGGAAAAGACCTGACTGCTGATGTGGGAGTTATTGCCCTTTTTTTCAATTTTTTGCTAAATTTTGCACTTATTAAGCCCAATAACTTGAAAACTTACCAAGTTATTTCAGAAATTTAAATCGCACATGGTTAAGCACGATAATATCTACAAAATATATGTATCTGTGTAGTTCAGATGAGCGATTCAGGCTCCTGGGAGCCTTTTGTTAACAATAATTAACTGATTGCAATTAAGGTGGCTCAGGCTATTAGACATTTTCAATAACTGTCTACATCGAGATCGACATCTACGACTATGGTAAGATTGAAGGGGAAAATTTCAGAACAATTTTGGATAACCTTTCGTTTACCTGAGATATCTTAACCACGTGCATTTGATATTGAATTTTATGAATTTCGAATCATTAAACTTGAAAGAAGAGCCGTGGGAGATAAAAACATATTTTAAGAAAGGACTTCTGTCAGTGATATAAAATAATTCTAATATAAAAAAATATTTTTTCTAGACACCTTTTAAAATAAATAGTCTTTTAAATCTAATAAAAAAAAAGCCCCCCTCCCTTTCAAGTTAAATGGTCGGACCCTTATAGCTATACCTTCCACTTAAAAGTTAAGGTATATACACCTTTGAAGTGAAAGGGTTCTGTCTGTCTGTCCTTCCGTTAAACCTATATTTTATCCGCTACTTCTCTTGATTGATTTGGAGGGGGGTGGTCCCATAGAAGATAACAAGGGCTAACCGATCTCTTATACAAACCTCTAAGTTGATAACTTTTGATTAAACGTTCGCACAATCTTTGTAAAAAATGTTGATGTGCACCTCTTATTTTAATATTTGATCAGATGAATTTTGTAGGTTTCCATATAGCAAAACATATAGACAATGTTAGACGACAAGGGGATACCCAGTGATCTCTTTTCTTTTACCTCTTTTTAAATCCCTTAGTAGCCGTTTTCATGAAACTTTCATACAATTGTTGTGGCATAATTTAAATGTGCACGTTCTAAAGGGGGGATTTCTTTGCAAAACATAGACTTAAATTAACCGAAAAATGACAAAATCTTAGTAAGATAATGTGTATGTGCATCTTTTATATCAAGATGTCCTCGGATCTTTTAGCAGAACAGGGTATTTTTTAGCTATTGTGTGTGTTTTTTTATTGGTTGTAAATTACGTTCATATCTTTTTTATACCTAAGATTTATATCATCAATTTTCTGTTCAGTGAATCCTAAACTAGATAGTGGTTCATGAAGGGGGTTGCTTGTCCCTTTTGGAATCTTTTTTTAATTCAATAGATAAGAAAATGTCAAAGACGAGGTCTGGGCACTTCCTTCGTCAGTCATCCTCTTTTTTAAACCAAATGTCTGGAACAGTCGATGCCTAATATAAAACAAATGTACGTCATGAAATTCATCAGACAGATGATGCAGAAAACAACCGGATTTCTATAGCAGAAAAAAAACAGGGGTATCCATATTTAGTAAACAGAAAGAAGAAATCATAGTCCTAGAAAGGAAAGGCACCGACAAAAACATTTTGTTGGGTCTGTGTATTCTCGGTTAGAAAAAAATCTAGTCAATAGAAAACGGGCAAAGTTACCAAATAAATTATATCGAAACCCTACAAATAACCTTCAAAAGTATTTTAAAAATTTATCTAAAAAGTGTTAACGGACAGACAGTGAGTCTAAGATATGAAGCGAGAGCAAAAGATAAAAAAATCTCAATTCATGCTACAAAAATACATCCCCTTTATTAGCGCGGGTATTCAGTGACAGTTAGTTTCGTCTATCCGTGATACTTATTATGGCCCGCGACAAAATTTTTGTGGGGGATGTTAAGTATTATGCATGGCGATGCAAGAGCGATGTTCGTCTGAACGAATTTTCGTCAAGCTTTGCCTGAAACTGTACATGAGAATAATTTGGTAGGGTGGATCGGTCAGAACTATACTATACATTGTAAATTCTAAGCGACTTTCAGTCTATGTGGACTTCAACTTCCTGTTTGAGACTGGGTCTATATGAAAAATTAAAAGTCAAGCTTTTAAGAAACGATACATGAGAAATATGTGCGTGCTTCTTTTCTATTGCTTATTTTTTCCTTTTCTTTATTTTTGTTTGAGGGGGGTATTTTGAGGGGATGGGGTTGGTTTATAGTATTTATTTGTGACACAGCTCAGTTTTACTGATTTTCGATGTGACTTTTACAATTAAAGGCATATTGTCTACGAACAAATATTTTTTTGTAAAACCAAAAAATTGTCGTCAGACTATTCGTTTTGTTTATTTAGAAAGATACAAACTTTCAAAATACCACTAGGGTTCTTTATTACTTCAAAAATTGAAAAATAAATAATATTTGTAAAGCTTTACAAAAATTCATATTCATGAGATGTAGATGAGCTGTAAGCATGCGCACTATACTTTCTTTGATTGAAATCTTCAATAGTTCTTGCACGTGGTGCATAATCTGTTTCTCGAAGTTTTAGCTCGGAAGAAAATTTAAACGGCAACCGAATATCAGAGCTACTTAATGAATAAAACTGACAATTATTGCCTGTATTAATTTTTGAATGTTATTTAAAAGGTAAACACGAAAAATATCGGTATTTTTTCAACATATCAATGTATTCGGGGACAAAACTCGAGATTCCGCTTAGTGTCCGTGTTAAAACTACTCAGTCTAAATCTGTGTCAATGTGACGTAGTGCAGGTAAATAAAATATCAATCAATATTGTCGAGCTATTTTGATCAAAATAAACTACTTTTGAGGCAAAATTTGTAGCAAATTTGTTTTTCAATATTCATTTTATTGCATTTCGGTCTAATTGACACAAAAAAATTGAGGGGTAAAAAAATGAGTTTGCCGTAGACAATATGCCTTTAAAATCAATCTATCCTAACGAACCTTTAATTACTTCACCCTTTGAAATTGATTAGACGTGAACACTTCTGTTTAAAAACATCTGCTGAGAAGATCCCTTACATTTAAACTGTCGATGTCGTTGTCGTTGTAGGTATAGACGAGTTATTGAAAATGTCTATCAGAACTCTACAATATATTTTTTTATTTATGGCACATTGATAAACCTTTAAGTGTAGATAAAAAATATCAAATTAAAAGAGGGAGTTGCCGATCATCTACCAGCGGTAATTTCTTTCTATGAAAAGCAAAGTTTCACTATTTTTATATAGGGATCTATTAGGAGAAAAGAAATAGCATCAGTTAAATCAGTTCAAAATTCTTTCTATATGAATTATCTCTCTTTGATCAAGTACGGAAAATAAAATAAAAAACATTTAAATGTCAGTTTGTGTGTTATAATTGCTCCTTATATTATTTGATAAAATATATTAAAATAAAGAGTTTAAGTTTGTCAAGTCCAGCAAGTTTATATATTTTATACAAAGTATTAAGATGTGCAAAATGATTATCAGTTTAATAGCCTCGAGACACGTTAAGTTGTCGCTAAATTAATAGGTGAACATTTCCAGTCACTGCTCGCTATCCTTTAAGGCTTGGACGTGTGCGCAGCAACAAAGGCTATACTAAAACCAAAAATATTAAAAGAAAGGAAAAAAATGTCTACACTATTCAATAAAACAACTTCTGTCAACCATACTATTTTCTCTAATTATTATGGAATCTACAAACCGAGCTGCTATTTAGGCGGTATCACCTACAGTCTCATACCAAAAATATTTCTACATTTTTGATATTTTATTTTAATTGCTTTAACGTTAAATGCCAAAACATAAAAAGAAATGATTCTTTTATATATTTTACGTTATTTTTCACTGTAGATTTGCAGCCAATTCTGTTGGTCTTTCATTTTAAGTGTTATCAATTTTTTAGCCGAGCATCACTTGTTAACTACACACCAAGTAAGGTGAGGTAACGTTCAATCTCAGACACTATCGAATTAAGTCAAGACACAATCATATTGTATCATAGCTGAGCATCACTTGTTCACTCCACACCTAGTAAGGTGAGGTATATGGCACGCCATATTTATATTTATTCCTCTTTAAAGATATCTCATAAAATTTATAAGATATCTCCTATACTTTATAAGATATCTTATTAAATATATAAGATATCTCATATAAATGGTAGTTTATAAGATATCTTATAAAACATATGAGATATCTTATAAAACATATAAGATATCTTATAAAACAAATAAGATATCTTATAAAACATATAAGATATCTCATAAAGTTTATAAGATATCTTATAAAGATTATTAGATATCTCATATAAAATAATTTATAAGATATCTTATAAAACTTATAAGATATCTTATAAAACTTATAAGATATCTTATAAAGTTTATAAGATATCTCATAAAGTTTATTAGATATCTTATATATTTTATGAGATATCTTATAAGTTATTTTTTATAAGATATCTCATAAAGTTTACGAGATATCTTATAAACTTTATAAGATATCTTATAACTTTTATTAGATATCTTATAAATTATTTTATATAAGATATCTCATAATCTTTATAAGATATCTAATAAACTTTATGAGATATCTTATATGTTTAATAAGATATCTTAAATGTTTTATGAGATATCTTATATGTTTTATAAGATATCTTATATGTTTTATGAGATATCTTATATGTTTTATAAGATATCTCATATGATTTATAAGATATCTTATAAACTCCCATTTATATGAGATATCTTATATATTTAATAAGATATCTTATAAAGTATATGAGATATCTTATAAACTTTATAAGATATCTTATATTTTTATAAGGCCTCTTTAAAGATATCTCATAAAATTTATAAGATATCTCATATACTTTATAAGATATCTCATAAAGTTTATAAGATATCTTATAAACTTTATAAGATATCTTATAAACGTTATAAGATATCTTATAAAAAATAATTTATAAGATATCTCATATACTTTATAAGATATCATATAAACATTATGAGATATCTTATAAACTTTATCAGATATCTTATAAACATTGTGTTTAGTAGATATCTCATTTTCTTTTAAAGATATCTTATATAGTAAATAAGATATCTTATAAAATTTATAAGATATCTCATAAAGTTGATAAGATATCTTATAAAGTATATGAGATATCTTATAAATTATTTTTTATAAGATATCTCATAAAGTTTATAAGATATCTTATAAAGTTTATAAGATATCTTATAAACTTTATGAGATATCTTATAAAGTATATGAGATATCTTATAAAGTTTATGAGATATCTATAAAGAGGAATAAATGTAAAAACGGCTTGCCATAGAGGTAACGTTCAATCTCTGACACTATCAATTTAAGTCAAGGCACAATCATATTGTATCATAGCTGAGCATCACTTGTTCACTCCACACCAAGTAAGGTGAGGTAACGTTCAATCTCTGACAATATCGAATTAAGTCAAGACACAATCATATTGTATCATAGCTGAGCATCACTTGTTCACTCCACACCAAGTAAGGTGAGGTAACGTTCAATCTCTGACACTATCGAATTAAGTCAAGGCACAATCATATTGTATCATAGCCGAGCATCACTTGTTCACTCCACACCAAGTAAGGTGACGTAACGTTCAATCTCTTACAGTATCGAATTTAGTCAAAATGCATTCATATTGTATCATAGCTGAACATCACTTGTTCACTCCACACCAAGTAAGGCGAGGTAACGTTCAATCTCTGAAACTATCGAATTAAGTCAAGACGCAATCATATTGTATCATAGCTGATCATCACTTGTTCACTCCACACCAAGTAAGGTGATGTAACGTTCAATCTTTGAAACTATGGAATTAAGTCAAGACACATTCATATTGTATCATAGCCGAGCATCACTTGTTCACTCCACACCTAGTAAAGTGAGGTCACGTTCAATCTCTGACACTATAGAATTAAGTCAAGAAGCAATCATATTGTATCATAGCTGAGCATCACTTGTTCACTCCACACCTAGTAAGGTGAGGTAACGTTCAATCTCTGACACTATCAAATTAAGTCAAGACGCAATCATATTGTATCATAGCTGAGCATCACTTGTTCACTCCACACCTAGTAAGGTGAGGTAACGTTCAATCTCTGACACTATCAAATTAAGTCAAGAAGCAATCATATTGTATCATAGCTGAGCATCACTTGTTCACTCCACACCTAGTAAGGTGAGGTAACGTTCAATCTCTGACACTATCAAATTAAGTCAAGACGCAATCATATTGTATCATAGCTGGGCATCACTTGTTCACTCCACACCTAGTAAGGTGAGCTAAAATTCAATCTCTGACACTATCGAATAAAGTCAAGTCACAATCATATTGTATCATAGCCGAGCATCACTTGTTCACTCCACACCTAGTAAGGTGATGTTACGTTCAATCTCTGAAACTATCGAATTAAGTCAAGGCACAATCAAGAGTTGTAGCAGATAAGCTATTAAACAATGGAAAATGGTGAATTTTGACGCTTTAAGGGCCATAACGCCTAAAAGAAATGGTTCTACAGCTTTAACCCAATACATAAAATGTAGATCATGACGTGCTTAATCATATGCAATTTTAATTTTTAGAATATCTTGTATAGTTTTCAAGATATAGGGCTAAATAAGTGCAAAATTTTCAAAAAATCAAGAAAAAGTGCAATAACTCCTATGTCGATTGTTGGATCTTCTTAAAAATTTGAGAGCAGGTAGATCTTGCGATGCTGATCACTTTTGTTTCCCATCAGAATTTTGATATCTGTAACTATTTTTGAGTAATTAGCAAAAACTGCAATTATTTACCCCTATGTTTTATTTTTAGCCATGGCGGCCATATTTTTTTACGAATCAAAATCCGAACGATAGAAATTGTAGCAATTATGCTATTAAGCAACTGTGCCAAGTTTGGTTGAAGTGGGATGCATGGTGTCAGACAAGGTCATCTTTGAAATTCAGGGGAAGAGTAATGAAAAATGGTAAATTTTGACGCTTGAAGGGCCATAACTCCTAAAAGAAATGGTTCTACAGCTTTGACCTATTACATGAAACGTAGATTTTGACGTGCTTAATCATATGCAATTTGAATTTTTAAATTATCTTGTATAGTTTTCAAGATATAGGGCTAAATAAGTGCAAAATTTTGAAAAAATCCAGAAAAAGGGCAATAACTCCTACATCGGTTGTTGGATCTTTTTGAAAATTTCAGAGCAGGTAGATCTTGAGATGTTGATCACTTTTGTCTCCCATCAGAATTTTGATATCTGTAACTATTTTTGAGTAATGAGCAAAAAACTGCAATTTACCCCATATGTTCTATTTTTAGCCATGGCGGCCATATTTTTTGACGAATCAAAAATCCGAACGATAAAATTGTAGCAATTACGCTATTAAGCAACTGTGCCAAGTTTGGTTGAAGTTGGATGTATGGTGTCAGAAAAGTTAATCTTTGAAATTCAGGGGAAAAGTAATGAAAAATGGTAAATTTTGACGCTTTAAGGGCCATAACTCCTAAAAGAAATGATTCTACAGCTTTGACCTAATTACATGAAACGTAGATCTTGACGTGTTAAATCATATGCAATTTGAATTATTAAAATATCTTGTACAGTTTTCAAGATATAGGGCTAAACAAGTGCCAAATTTTGAAAAAAAATCCAGAAAAAGGGCAATAACTCCTACATCGGTTGTTGGATCTTTTTGAAAATTTCTGGGCAGGTAGATCTTGAGGTTTTGATCACTTTTACCCTATGCCAGAATTTTGATATCTGTGACCGTTTTTGAGTTATTTGCAAAAAACTATATTTGACCCCCCTGTTCTATTTTTAGTAACAGCGGCCATGTTTCTTGACGTATCCAAAATCCCAACGCAAACTTTTTGCACATTACCCTAAGGAACAACCATATCAAGTTTGGCTGCAATTGGCCAAGCAGTTTCAGAGAAGAAGATGTTTGAAAAAAGCTAACGGACGACAGACGACAGACGACGGACGACGGACGCAAAGTGATGGCAATAGCTCACCTGACCCTTCGGGTCAGGTGAGCTAAAAACTGTATTACGGCAATTTTTTGTGTGAGGTATGACTTCAGAGGAAAATAAAAAAAACTTTAACTCTGAGACTGTTAGATTTTCTTAAACGCCACACGACTGAAATTTTGACTAAGCCAACAAACAGGACGAAATATAGTCTTAAGTTTTAAGTGGTTTCGGCTCCGGTTTTCTGGTAATCCATCTTTTGAGGTCTTCATGTCCTTGACATTTCATGGCATATTATCTATTGTGTTTGTTTTATGATAAAATGAAGGAATCTAGACCTACAAACTCTTTAAAAAGAAGATGTTGATGAACCATCCTCTGATCTTTTATTATGTGGAAATGTACAAAGAAAGACAACTTGAGTCATTTTGTGCAAACGATTTTTACTTTTTAATAACAAAATTCTAGAAATACCAAAATAAGCCGTTTAATTTGTCCAGATCGGACAACCTTTATTTTTCGAATTTCAATTGTAATACAAATGACAACAAAGTTCCAGACAATAAATTTTGCTACGCCTGACGCGCGTTTCGTCTATTCAAGACTCATCAGAGGCGCTCTACCAAAAATATTGAAAATGCCAAACACTATATGAATATGCAGATCATAGAACAATAAAACCAAAAATACCAAACTGGGGAACCAAATTATAACTAAGATAATCAACCTATGTCTGGGGTAGGAAGAACCTTAGGATTTAGACAATTTTGAAATTTAGACGGATAATTTAAAGCTTTGATGTTTTCTCCAACTCAAAAATGTTGGTGCCGGAGCGGGCTAACCTCGGGGAATTTAAACTCCACCAGCAGTGCTAACCTTCACGTGTGTTCGAAATA
The DNA here is from genome assembly GCA_963971305.1 of Arcuatula senhousia. Lineage (NCBI taxonomy): Eukaryota > Metazoa > Mollusca > Bivalvia > Mytilida > Mytilidae > Arcuatula > Arcuatula senhousia. Next base: position 1,897,699 of record OZ020308.1, on the reverse strand, counting down.
CAAATGACAACAAAGTTCCAGACAATAAATTTTGCTACGCCTGACGCATATATATTTTCCAAATTCTCAATGTTTATGTTAAGAATGGAGCTCCACTTGTTGTTTGTCAAGACTTTCAGTGTACATTGACTTGGTTTTGTTTTCACTTTTCGGCAAACAATAGGGATTCCAATGGGCACTAATTGTGTACCTTTGCTTGCTGATTTGTTTCTACATTCATATGAAGCAGACTTCTTACAATTTCTTCAGACAAAAAATATTGTAGACTAGCTCTCTTTTTTAATCATTGATGATGTCGGAGATTCTTAACTCTAAATCAGTTTCATCTTGTAACAGGATCAAAACATTCGATTTCTCCACACTTTACACTTCTATTCCACATGAACAACTGAAATCGCGATTGGCACAGCTGATTAAACGCAGCTTTTTCAAAAAGAATGGAAAACGCAGGTTCAAATTTCTTGTAGTCAATTATACCAAGACTTACTTTGTCATCAATGAGTCTAAGAAAAAGAACAAATTTACAGAAGACCAAAATAATCGACATTCTCCACTTTCTTATTGACAACATATTTGTTCAGTTTGGTGGACGTGTTTTTCAGCAAACAATAGGGATTCCAATGGGCACTAATTGTGCACCTTTGCTTGCTGATTTGTTTCTTCATTCATATGAAGCAGACTTCTTGAAATCTCTTCTAGACAAAAAAGACCGTAGACTAGCTCTCTCTTTCAACCTCACGTTCCGTTATATTGATGATGTCCTTTCACTAAACAATTCTCGATTTGGTGACTTTCTCCATCTCATATATCCACAGGAGCTTGAGATAAAGGACACAGCGGGTTCTAGGAAGTCTGCTTCATATTTAGATCTACATCTCGAAATTGACTCTCAAGGAAGACTTTCAACAAGGCTCTTTGACAAACGTGATGACTTCAACTTTCCAATTGTTAGCTTCCCCTTCTTGTGTAGCAACATTCCGTCCGATCCAGCTGATGGGGTGTACGCATCTCAATTGATTCGTTACTCCGGAGCGTGCGGGACTAACATCGATTTCCTTAGCAGAGCGACACGTCTGACGCAAAAATTGCTCACACAGGGTTATGTTGCTCCTCGGTTGTTGTCTTCACTCAAGAAATTTTACGGAAGACATCATGCACTTATAGACAAATATGGGATTTCGATCTCTCCGATGAGCGCAGATGTTGGTTTGTCATAGGGTGTTGTTTTGTCTTCCTTTACCGGATTTGACACGCTGGATGGAATATTGGTAACGCGACGGGTGTGCTATAGCAAGCAGAAACTGCTTACTCTTCCGGAGCACCTGAGTTCACTCCTGTTTCGACTGGAGTTCGCGTTGTTGATTGATATTCAGTTGTTTTGTGTTTCCATGGTTTACATGTTGTCTATTTTTGTCCCGTTCTTGTTGGTGTTTACTGGTTTTGTCTCTGCCCGTTCGGACTTTTGACATTCGGATACCCCATTGGTACCTCTGCTTCTTTCCTTTAACTGGACATTTCTCGATTTGGTGACTTTCTCCATCTCATATATCCTCAGAAACTTGAGATAAAGGACACAACGGATTCTAGGAAATCTGTTTCATATATAGATCCACATCTCGAAATTGACTCTCAACAAAGCTCTATGACAAAGTAACTTCAACTTTCCAATCGTCAACTTTCCCTTTTTGTGTAGCAACATTTCGTCCGCTCCTGTTTATGGTGTCTTCGTATCACAGTTGATTCGTTACTCAAGAGCTTGCAGGAATCACATCGATTTTATGGCAGAGTGTCACATTTGACAAAAAAAATGCTGATTAAGGGTTATGTTGCTCCACGATTGCTGTCTTCACTCGAGAAATTTTAATACGGTAGACACCGTGCACTCGTAGACAAATATGGGATTTCTATCTCTCAAATGAGTGCAGATGTTAGTTTAGTAGGAGTAGGTTCAGTTATAGCCAAAATCGGCCCAAAATTTCTACTAAGAGTAAACTTTTTAAAATAAGTGGGAAATATGTTTTGAAATCTGGTATCTTTCAATAAAGCAAAAAAACTAGCTGTAAATATTCAACAGATAGGAGAAAATCGGGCTAAAAATCAAATGATTTCATGAAATATTTTGATTTTTGACAATTTAATGGCATTTTTAGAGAGACATCTCTTAATTTAACATAGAGCACATGCATCGCAAATACAATTTGGTGAAGATATGCATATTTTCGCCTGACAAATAGATAAGGAAAAAAATTTGTCGACCAATGTGCTCTATACTAATTTGAAGAAAAACAACTAACAAATCCTCAAAATTGAAGCTTCTATTGGTAGTTTTAGACTTTTCAGCGAGTTTATGATGTCATAATATCAATCACGTTGCTGTCACCATGTGAAATTGATTGAATTTGTAGAGTTTGGTTATCTAATGAATGAATTACATCATATCCATAGAGAAAATACAATTTGAAAATTTGCTAAAAATATGGGGCCAATTTCAGTACTTACTGAACATACTCCTTTGTTTTGTCTTCCTTTTCTGGATTTGACATAATGAATTGGAAACAGCAATACGACAGGTGTGCAATAACAGGCAGGAACCACATACTCTTCCAGAGAAATCGATGAGATTGTCTCAGAAAGCAGATCATTTATATATAAAACATCTGCCTTACATCATTTTTTGAAATAAGAATGATTTACCCCGAATTTTTAAGCTTTCATTTAACCCTATGGACTGGCTCAAAACTCATCAGAGGTGCTCTCCCAAACGTTTAAAATGCCAAACACTATATGAATATTAAGAGCATAGAACAATTATACCACAAAATACCGAAAACTAGAACCAAATAATGAATAAGACCAACCTATGTCTCGGGTAGGAAGAAACTTAGGGTTTTGACAATTTCAAAATTTAAACGGATAATTAAGAGCTTTGATGTGTTCGTCAATATAAAGTGTTGATGCTGGAGCGGGCTAGCCTCGGGGAATTAGAACTCCACCAGCAGCGCTAACCATCGCAGATGTTAGAAAGAAAAACTACAACAAAGTTACAGACAAATAAATTTTGCAATGCCTGACGCCCGTTTCTTCTATTGAAGACTCATCAGAGGCGCTCTTTTTATTTAGGCAATTATTTTACTTGGATAACTATGCCCACAAAAAAAACCTTGAAAAGATCATAAAACAATAATGACATAAGAGTTTTCTTTGTTATTTACCGCGATTCAATTCAGTTTGAATATATAAGGAAGAAAACAAGGAAACCTAAGCTTAGAAAGTGTTGGATTTTCCAACCGTCACATTATGATAAGCACTGTAATGATAAATATACTTATGTTTTAAAAGGCCTCAGTTCCGGTTTTCCAATAAAACCTCTTTTGAAAGTCCTATGAAATCATTACATTCTTAATATTTATTGTTAAAATATTTTCCTCGATTGGGAAACAAGACTTTTGCTTTTGTGAATCCCTTTCCAGTTTGCAGATTTCGAGTTTGTTTAATTAAACTCTACATACCATGGGACTTGCTCTCATATACGAAAGAATCCTCTTTCGTCTCTTCAAAGGGACAAACAAAGTTCCATACGGTTTCGTCATTGCCCTTTCGGACTTTTGACACTCGAATGCCCCGTTGGTGCCTCTTCCATCTTCAACCATTTAGCAAATTGGTTTATGAAATTTGGACCCCAGACGAGAAACAAACAGCAAATTTTGGCGTTAGAAGCCCACATAATAACCACAACGGGGTTGCCCGTCGGCTTTTTAACATTTTACGAAATCTTATCTCGCAGTTTCGTTTTACTGTATAATGAACAAATATACGCCTTAAAAATCAGAGGAAAGTGATGAACCACTAACTCCTAGATCCCGTTGCGGAATAATAAATAAAAAGACGGCTGGTTTTATTTTGTGTAAACTACTATAGCTTCTTAAAAGCGAAACATCAGAAGGTCTTTCGAAAAGCGTATGATGCGTATGCTGTTCCTTTAAGTTTAATTATTAGAATTTTTCAACGAAAATTTGATGCACCTGCTGTGCAAAAATATTTAATGCTGAACGAAGTGTGGTCACAAGTGCCAGCTGAAGGTTCATCAAATAACGAGTGAGCGAATTAAATATTTCACATTGACACGCAACCTTGACAAATTCAAATCCAACCATAATCAAATGAACGCTAAATACCCATCCGGCATGCTGTTATAAGTGGTTTAAGAAACATCCGGTCATCTCTGGACTGATGTTCCGTCTTTTGGAATATTTAAAAGGCGATAAATTTGGGCATCTTGAAAATTGTGTATCCCTCCTTTTTGGTAATGTATAGGGCAATGTATATTGGTGTATTTGTCATTTTTATCATTTTTATAAAATGACAAATAGACGTATCCATGCATATATCAACGTTATACGAAATTTTAAAACTAGCGATCCTAATGTTTAATACAGTGACACAAATTCTATGGAAAACATTGTTATGATTTGTTTTGATATTGGTTTTAATGGCTGTTGGAATAAATTTGTTTGCCTTTGAAAATTAATTATCATCAATTTTAATTATTGTTATTTTGGTTGTTTTACATGTTCGACGAACTTTATGGTCAAAGTAAATATATCCCGTTATATGATTTTAACCATGCTTAGTATAGGTTACATACCTTTATGGTTTTTTTTTTATGATTTTGTTGATCCTAAGAACAATTGATTTGAAAAAAAACCCATTATTTATCATTATTTATAATTAGGATCCATACTTCCCCCTGGAAAGTGCTCTTATAATTAAAATTCTCCGGAAACACACACTTGAAAAGTCAATATTTCATCATATTAATCAGAATCAATTGTATTATTGCTATAAGTATTTAGTAAAGCATAATAAATTTGTGTAGTTCAATGTCCTTTTTCAGTGTCTCAATCAATCTTCAAACCGAAATACCTGATAAATTAATGAAATATCACTCCCATTTTGTTTTTTTCACTCTCAAAATTATAAAGGTAGATATATTTTTGTAGAAAATATTTGGATTCAATATAATTCAGTATTCTAAAGCTCAACTATCCAGGAACATCCAACCTTATTTTATTTTTTGACAATTTTGCTACTAAATTGTTATTTAATTAAAAGGTAAGCCGTTCTGGTCAGTGCTCATTATCGTAACGCAGACTATACTTAAAGGCACGACGGTACATTTACGTTTTGATATACAGTGTTTTTCATGATTCTACACAATGAAAGAAGCAAAGGTGTACCAAAGGGGTAATCAGTATCATAAAACCGTCAAGACAAAGACAAAACCGGCAGACAAGAAATCACCACAACAAAACATACCACATAACAACATAAAACACACACACATAACAACAAAACCGCATTAAGCAACGTGAACTCAAGTCGACACGAGAGTGAACTCAGGTGCTCCGGAAGAGTAAGCAGTTCATGCTATGAAATAGCGTCTGTCAACCATAATCCTTTCTCTAAATTTCTTAAGGTATCTACAAACCAATCTGCCAATGGCAGCTAAAGTCTCATACGATTTTTTTTACATATTTTGTAATTCATTTTACCCCATTACTTTAATTTTAAAGATCAAAAATAAAAACAAATTCCTTTTTCAGGCTATACGATACAATTTAGATCATCCATTCCCAAATTAACAAAAAATGCAGTTGAGCTAATTTTAGTATGTTCATTTAAATATAAAAAGAAAACCATGTCTTAACGGGTACCTTTTCCTAATGTTTAAAGTTGAATATTAGATGAAAAATGAAATACAAACAGTGTTAATACTAAAGTCAAAGGGAAAATAGCTGATCTTTCATTTTCTTAATCGAAAAAGGATACACCGATAAGTTTAGTCATATTCTTTGTAAGATAGGAAAAGAGTGATCTGCAAGTCGAACATCAATAGTAACAAGCATAATAAAAAAATTCTTCAATACCACAGGGAAATTAATTTTATTGTTTGATTTTTAAAAGAGGCTGTCCTTGTAGAAATCAGGCAAAAGCCTACAAAACCTGGCACATGAAAAATTTTATCCCAGCAAATTTATTGTTTTAATGTATTGTTGGACTCATATGTAGAACAAAAATCACCAGGAACATGGATGACTTGTGATTCAGTGTTAAAGTTCATGTACAAAGCAACCAAATTTTGCAAATATGCAGGAGTTATCTCCCCTTTTCTGCATATTTTCAATGCATTCTATTTAAATTATATCTAAGTTATCACTTCAATAAACCAAAAAGCTGCATTTGTTTTGGGGAATGGATGTTAACCTGATGTGAAATCAATGAATTTTTTTGAAAAACAAAATTTGTCATGTGCCAGCTATTGCCTGGGTTTTGCTTGGACAGCCTCTTAAGTCTTACAAAAAACCTTTTTCATATTATTTTGCTTTCAAATCAGCGAACTCAAAGAGACTGAATTCGGGTGCTGTCGAAATGTTAGCACAGGTCTCTACCTGTTGCAATATACCCGTCGCGTTGCTTTCACAATATTCAGACTGTTAAAGCTCTGTCTATCATATTGTTTGTTTATTGACATTTCAGATTGATTATCCCCGTTCCGTAAATAAATATTTTAATTTAAATGACTTTAATAAGGTCGAATAAGTATTTTTTGTAAAAAAATTTCTTATACTTATTCAGGACTGATTTTGTATTGTATGCATTTAATTTTCACAATGGGTTAATAGCAAAACAGCAAACAACACCTCGTTAAAGACCGATTATTCCACATCTCATTTTTTTTTCTATTTTACTATTTCAGGACTGGATTTGTCATGTATGCATTTCATTTTGACAATGGGTTAATGGCAAAGCAGCAAACAACATAAAGACTAATGAATGGCGGCTGCTATTTTATTTTTTAATTACCATATAAGTTTAGGCCGGCTGTATCTTGTACACACAATCCATATATTATTATAATTGTAACGGTTTGTTTTAGAAATCTAATTTGATCAGAGCATTTTTTTGGATTACAGATGTTTTGGACGCACTCAATTAGACTTTTCAATTCTGTTTCGTTTTATTCAGATCTTTAATATAAATATATATATTAATCGTTCATATGTTTAATCCCCTTAAGTATCTTCAATACATTGATTAGGTTCAGTTTATGTTTATGTGCATAGGGAATAAATATAGGTGGTTAGTAACTACATTTTATTTTGCTTTTTTGATTGTCATACACCATTACTTTTGTCATTGTACGATGGATCATGAATTTGGCGTGGTCTAATCATGTAGAATAGAATAAGCATTTTAACCAAATTTTACTTACCTTCGCATAAAAGTAGTCTTTTTTCACTCCTTCTATGGGTTTATTTAACTAGTTGGCTCTTAATGACCAATCACTGGAAATCTCTGCACGTACTCTATATCTTAAATATATAATTTAGGGGTTATAAAGCTACTCTAGTTATAAATCTATGTTGGTTAGGGTAGATTTTTATGTTTCTGTATATTGATAAAACAATGAAATTTACACAGTGAAAGAGACAATTTGAAATTTCATTAAAACCATAAACTCATATTTATAAAAATACGTTTGTCTATATATACATGTGTATTACAACATATCTTAGTTTGGTAATGTTTCTTTGGTTAATGAAGATAGCAGACTTACAATCTACCTCATATTATAAAATGTAAGTAAACATGTTAGAATTTACTCCTTGTTTAACTTTTTTTTTCGGCTGATGTTTTAAGCGTTCCAGAAAAAGAAAGAAACATATAGTTGCACTTTAGATTCAATCCATCATTGTATATTGAAACGTGATTCAATTATAAATTATATATAGTTTTATACAAGAAAGTAACGAACAAAACCAAATCTTAAAGTAATAATAAATCAAAAAATCATAAAATTTTTAACAGTCTTTTTAAGCTTTAAAAATATAAATTGCTAATAAAACTTTTATTTAAGTTTCAAAAAGTCCATTAAACAGTGATATTTTTGCAGAATTTAACAAAAAGTTGTCTTTAACAATCATTTGCTTCCCGAGTTGTATTATGCAAACTAGATGCACACGACCCAAGTTTAAACTCACTCGGAAGTGCCCGCGCAAACATATCTAAAAATACTTTAGGAAATGGATGTAAATAAACGTGGTCTGAAAAGGTATGCTCTGCATATAGCTTTTGAAACTGTTTTGCTTTTTCCTTACCCCGTTCATCTTTAAAATGATACCAATAACAAGAACACGTGGTTTAGAAATCCCCCCAATGAGAATCTTATGTCATTGACATGATTGAATTAATCGAGTTTTCAATTAAATAGGCCCGGTTAATATATAGCACGATAAAAGGAAAATAGGTACGTGTGTTGTTATTATTTAGATGTTAAACACTTTTTAATCAGTTTTCTTTATAGTGGAAAGGTTTTACTTGTCAAATAAAGAAGAAATATGAAATCATATTAAACACAGAGCTTTACATGCTGGTACTTCAAAATACATTTTTGTTTGTTTTGATATCTTTGGTAAAATTCGGAATGTTGTTTACGAAAGTTAATAAGTGGCCATTGGTATCAAATTTCTTTCAAAAATCAGCAACATTTTTAGTCGGTAAACGCACATTATTAAAATTTTCATCTTCATAAAAGCACGAAAGCTCTAATTTTATGATTATGCAACAGTTAAGTGATTATTTTTACATTGCAATTTTATTCCAAAAACTGCTTTATTATTACTTTAAGAGATGTATTATTGGAAAAAACATCCTTGAGACAGTTCGGTTTAAATTACAAAAGTAAAGGTAATGTCGATAAGAACGAATAATATATTTTTACCTTACTTTAAGAAATATCTTACCTTCACTATTAGATAAAAAAGTAAATATTACGTTCCAAACATATAAAAACTAGACCACGAAGCAGAATGAATCACAATATTTGATTCTTAACAAACCAAATTAAGTAGAAGCAGGTCTACATATCTTGAAAGAAGCAAAACGTAAATGTTTAAGGATGGTTGCTGGTCAACTTTGGAGATTTTTTTCAGGTTGTTGGAATCATAGGTATTTTATCAGTTAAATAGTTTTTTTGACCGATAACCCACTATTTTCTTTTAATGATAGGATTTATTGGGGGGAATAAGAGGAGATAAACGAGGATTGATATCTTTTCTGTTATTTGTCATAAGTTTTAACACTAAAACAAGTCTAATGCTAAACATTTTTATTAAATATACAAATTTAGATACCTTGGTTTTTTTTTCTCAACCTGATCAGCAAACACCCTTAACAGATGGCTTAAGAGAATAAATAAAGCTATATAAATTAGTGTAAAGCAATAAATAACGACAATACAAAATACTTTTTGATCAATAATGTTTCATTTTATATCATTTTTAAATCTGCTATGAACACGGTTGACAAACGAAGGCAAAAGTTATCTCTTAACAATATTGTATCCTCCAGCCTAAATAAACAAGTTGCAGAAACGTGAATTTATCTTAAATAAGACATACTTCGGTAGATTATGACATTAAAAAAGATAAAAAACTGATACAATATCAATAACATTTCAAATCATAAGATTAACCTTTAAAACATATACTAGTAATTAAAAGATATTTGTCAATAATATAAGAGAAAAACCAGAATTTGCAGTGTCTAACGATGATATTTAACAAGAATACAAAAAAAATGAATATTTTTTTCTTACCGTCACAACTTGGTTCAGAAGAACTCCAAACTCCGTGGCTCAAACACGATACAACTGTTGGTCCTTGTAAGTTGCCACCGTTTTTACATTTGAGATAAACAATTTCCCCTTCCTGGTAGTTGTCTTTACCATCAAGAGTCAGTAGATTGGGGTCAGTGAATCTTGGACAATACTGACCTACAAAGATAAAATTATGTTTAATTCTGTCAAACGCTTCTTGTGTAAAAGTGAGATGTAATAGGCAGCGGTAACTATAAAATGAATAAATAATTTAAAAATACTATATATAAAATGCAGAAATCATATATTTTACTGGTTATATATATGAAACAAACAAATGTAAACGTGAAAGGTGACCTTTGACATAAGGTGTATTGAAACAACTTACTATTACACACTGGTACATTACATCTTTCCCACCCAATGGTGTCTGCAAAATAACACCAAGGCCCTCCTTCATTGTCTGGATCTCCCGGTGGAGTTCTACAGTAATTCTTCTCTTCATTTTTGTAATACTTAGATAACAACCAGCTTCTACAAGGTTTTCCTGTTCTCGTTACGTTGATTTTCCCGTGATAAAATAAATCACCAAAAGATTTTCTACAATCTGAAAACATAGATTTGTAATAAAGTATTGTTTTTAAATTTACGAAACACAAAGTCGAAAATAGCATTTACATTTGATTTTTTAAAAATAAAAATATGATATATAATATATAAGTAATTTATTGACCAACAAGTTTCCGTGTAGAATTTTTCTCTAACCTAGTTTTTAATGATGATTATGATCATTACAACGTCACTTTAGTGAGCTTTGATGTGACAAATCCAAATACCATTTACCATTTACTCTACTTTATAAAAAAACGACAAAGATGTGCTTTACACATTTAAGACAAGCAAAGGGACACTTATCTGTCAGTAGACAAAACGGGCAACCAGTAAACACAAATGAGAGCAACAAGAAGAAACATTACACAATAAAAACATACAACATCAACAGTACAGAAACCAAAAGCACGAGCTCAGTCATTAAGGTGTGAACTAAGATAGAAGCAAAGGTGTACCAAAGGGGTAATCAGTATCATAAAACCGTAAAGACGAAGACAAAACCGGTAGACAAAAAATAATCATAACAAAACAAACCACATAACAACATAAAACACACACACACATAACAACAAAACCGCATTCAGCAACGTGAACTCAAGTCGAAACGAGAGTGAACTCAGGTTCTCAGGAAGAGTAAGCAGTTCCTGCTTGCTAAAACACACCCGTGCTACAGGGATGAGGTCATAATAGCTTATCTCTATCTGTAAAAGTTTTATTTTATAAGGCAAGTATATATGTGTTTTTAAATAATATTTTTTATTGAACATGATGAAAAGTCATCCATAAAGCAGCAACATCATCTCCATCCTTATAATTTGAAATTCTATTAAGAAAATATATTTTACCTACACAGGAGAAATTGCAACATATGTTAAACATATGTTTGTCATATGTTTATCATATGTTTTATCATATGTTTACCTTACGCTTGGTGCATATGATAATCATATGTTTGCATACATATTTGTATCATATGTTAAAACATATGTTTTTCATATGTTTAACATATTGTAACAAACACAAAAAAATCTAAAATGTGAGTTATCCTTTAGCAATTGATTCAAAATCATTTTTCTCCATATTTGTCAAAAACATATGTTGAACATATCAAAACATAAAACATATGATAATCATATGTTTGAAGCATATGTTTATCATTTGGGCACCATACATATGATAAACACATGTTAAACGTAATGATAACATTATGTTTTTGCAAACATATTTCAACATATGTTGCAATTTTTCCTGTGTAAAGGCAAGAACAAAATATCGGAATGTGATAGTCAGTCAATCTCATAAATTAAAGAATAAAAGCCAAACTAGGAAGATCCATACCAGAAAAATTGAAGATCACAATGGTCCTTACTTAGTACAGGCTTTCAAAAGAGATGGTGGGTTGAACCAGGGTTGATGGTACCACCCCCTCTTCTATTGCGATCTAATAATTGTTTATATTAATTGCCAACAAAAGAAATACATTTTGTAAATGCCCAAGAAAACGCATACAAAATAGTACAAATAAGGATAATTGTATAAAATATCATTAAAATGACATTTTCATACACAAATTTCAAATATGATATATATCATGTGCATGTGAAAGCTTCAAGCTTTTAAAAAAGAATTGATTAGGCATTAAATGTAAATAATATTATTTGACACAATAACTATTTGAAAGGAATTCACAAATGCTATCAAATATATACATATCCTAGCTGACCAAGTGGTCTTGAACGCATTGCATTTTGCTATGTGTATTCCAGTTTGGATTCAAGTCCAACCTAGGGTACATTGAACAGCGTCCGCTGGTCAAAGGTTACGTTGCATTCATTTTTAACAACGCTGATGTTGCAGAAACACTGTCCAACTTACATGACAAATATGCTGTTGTACCTGCACACAAAGCACAAAATAACATCATTTTTGTATGCAAGAAATACTATATTGACTACTTGACAGCTAAGGTTGGTTCTACTAGCAATAGCACCACATACACAGCTACAACACTGTCCAAGAAGGAAATTATTGACTATCAAAATCTGTCTTTCTAAGAATGGAGATTCTTAACTCTAAATCAATTTCATCTTGTAACAGCATCAAAACATTCGATTTTTCCATACTTTACACTACTATTCTATCTGATTGATATTCAGATATTTTGTGTGTCTGTTTTTGTCCCGTTCTTGTTGGTGTTTACTGGTATTGTCTCTGTCCTTTCGGACATTTGACATTCGGATACCCCATTGGTACCTCAGCTTCTTTCCTCCTTCGGGCTCTCTGTTGGTGCAGGCAATGATGATATTCAATCCCTGTATTGCATTCCTAAATTACATAAAAATCCATACAAAAAGCGCTTCATTGCAAAGTCATCAAAATGTACCACTAATTCTCTTTCAGGTCTGTTGACTTCAATACTAACGGCAATAAAATCCAGCCTCCAGAAAAATTAGGATTGTTTTTATTCTAAAAATGGTGTCGATCAAATGTGGATCCTGAAAAATTCGGAAGAAACTATTGAAATCAGTTTCATCAACAGCATCAAAACTTTCGATTTCTCCACTCTTTACACATTTATTCCACATGAAAAACTCAAATCACGATAGGCACAGCTGAGTAAACGCAGCTTTTTCAAACAAGATAGGAAATGCATGTACAGATATTTGGTAGTCGATTACAGTAAGACTTGCTTTGTCATCAATGAGACTAAGGAAAAAGAACAAATATACTATACAATAGTCGACATGCTCAATTTTCTTATCGACATATTTATTCAGTTTTTTGGACGTGTTTTTCAGCAATCAATTGGGATTCCAATGGGCACTAATTGAGCTCCTTTGCTTGCTGATTTGTTTCTTCATTCACATGAAGCAGACTTCTTACAATCTCTTCTGGACAAACAAGATCGTAGACTAGCTCTCTCTTTTAACCTCAAGTTCCGTTATATCGATGATGTTCTTTCACTTAAGAATTCTCGATTTGGTGACTTTCTCCATCTCATATATCCCCAGGAACTTGAGATAAAGGACACATCAGATTCTAGGAAGGCTGCTTAAAATTTAGATCTACATCTCGAAATTGGCTCTCAAGGAAGACTTTTAACAAAGCTCTATGACAAACATGATGACTTCAACTTTCCAATCGTCAACTTGACCTTTTTGTGTAGCAACATTCCGTCCGCTCCTGCTTATGGATTCTTCGTATCACAGTCGATTCTTTACTCCAGAGCGGGAATTTCATCGATTTCCTTGTCAGAACGTCACGTTTGACACAAAAATTACTGACACAGGGTTATGTTGCTATACGGTTGCTGTCTTCACTCAAGAAATTTTACGGTAGACACCGTGCACTCGTAGACAATATTAAAAGACATTAGAAATTTGAAAGTCCAATATTGACAAAGGCCGATCTTTTCAACATAAAAGAGATCAAAACGAAAATCAGAAATCAACAATCGGACAGCACTCTCCAACGGCAAATTTGGAAAAATGATAATTAGAAAAATGAATCCGTCTATTACGCAAAAGATATCAACGGCAAATTTTGGTTTAATTTTTGAATCTAGTCTTTTTGGTATTTAGGGCTAAGGTTAGGGTTAGGCTTTTAATAATTGTTTATTGAAAACTTAACACTAAAAAGCTTTTAATCCAATCGTCATTTTGAAGCATTGTGCGATCAAGTGTATCGGATTTTTATGATGAAGTATTTTGTCGGATACATGTAAGCATGAATAAGAGTTTACGAGATATAAATCGAAGTACATTTTCATCGAAAGATTTGTTTGCTGCTTGTCAATTTGATAGCAAATTTGAAGGAAATTTATCTTACCCATAAAAGAAAGTTAAGTCTTGCAGAAACAAACAATTAAGTTGGCGAGGAGTTTGGCATAGTAAGTGCCCCTTAGAGTGTCATTATATTATTTCAATAGGAACATCAATCGGTCTATAATGCAACATAATTATTTCCAATCTCTTTTGACTTTTGACACTCGAATACCTCATCGGTGCCTGTTTGCTTCTTTAATTAACTATAAAAATATAGAAATATGTTTATGTATTATACATTGGTGAGTTTTTATAAATATCTAAATTCTTTTTAGGTAATTTTTGAACATTAAGAATTAATAAATTAAAACCATTAAATGACCATTTAAATATGAGGCCTATATTGTTTTTAAATAATAACTGACTGCTACAATATTGATTAATAATTTATTTTAGAATATTTTATGCATACTATTCATATTAAAAGGGTTATAATTGTTAAATATCTTGAATGATTTTGAATTAGAAGAATAAACTCACCAACATTCTGCACTTTTTGTGCTGTACATATTTGAAATAAAACTAATGATCCTCCCAGAAAATGGACCAAAACCATTTTTATACATCCAGTTTTGTCTACCATTCAAGAAATCTGGCAACAAAAGTGTGTTAAACTTAAAAATATAAAAAAATTGAAACACTTCAGACAAATTCAGAAATATAAGCCTAAAGTTAATATAACTTTAAAGTGGTTTCGTGTCAGCTTTAAATTTATCACAGATATATGAAATATTTCTACTATGATTTTACGTCTTATCAGGAAATTCCTTTGCTACCTATTTGATTTTGTTATTCAATTTTTCTTTTAAAATGTAATAACTGACGCGCTTTAAAAGATAAATAAATCGGAGGTATGTGATATACTATAAAGAAAACGAGCTATGCGTTTGCAGCCTTTGCTTTGTTTGGAACGTTTTGATTTTTATTCTTTCTAGAGATATGGTTGAAGTCCCATAAAGGTTTCAAAACAATTAGGACATGCTTGATTCTTATATAGACGCGTTATCACAGATGAAAGAAAACATCTTAGATCATAAACTGAATAAAGACTCAAGAGAACATCGAACCACCTTTGAAAGGTAACAATTCACCTCCAGAGGTCCCTCATCGAAGGTAGAGAGACAGAAAAGGATATTTGACCTTGACATAAAATGTTTCTGCTCCGCTATTACCCTACGTAAGCAATTTTGGTGTCAAACGCTCTGCCAAGGAAATCGATATTACAGATGGGTCCAGTCTTAACCTGTATGGCAAGTGGACCAGAGAACCTGTCCAAAAGTTAGTCCATGGTTCACTCTGGACAGCAAGTGGACCGTGGACAGGTTTGAAGTTCGCTTTAATAGCAGACTTTGTCCTTTGTCGGCTTTCCATTCCTATCCCAGGACAGCTTTAAGCTTCTGGTCAGGATAGCTCTTAGCTGACAAGACCTATTATCAATTTATAAATTTATTTCCCCGATTGGAGTCCTAACAAAAAAAAATAACTCGAGTTTTCAAATTGTAAACATATCATCTGAACGTTTTACTTCCTGTTATAAACTATACCAGATTTTAGACATTTTGACTGATCTTGATCTAAATTAATATATTTTTTAATATTTAGCATTGTTCGTTGTTTAAGCTATTTCTAAAGAAATATTTGTGTTAAATTTCTGGTATTAGATGAATGTTTACTTAAACAACTTAAATCTTTTAAAATAAAGACCCCAAAACACTCATAGTTTTTTTTTACGGAAAATTCAGAATTTTATATAAAGCTAAGCGGTAATAAGATTTGCATGGTATTATACTAAACACAAATTGTAAAACTGCAAATATCTTGGCACTAAATTTATCTTAAACATATAAAGAACTGAACATTTAGATTTATTTCATCGATAAACTTTGTGCATCTCTACATTATGGACTATATTGAATAAAGGTTATGAAATGGAAATTTTAGTAAAATCTTTGAATTTAGTCTTCTTTGGTAAAAATATTGATAAGTTGATACTTACTTTAAAATTTTAATTGCTTTTTTATAATTTTTTATACTTATGTTTTTTTTTAAGCATTACAGCGGTCAAGTGTTGGTTTTGTGTGATGATGCATCATCAAATCATGAATTGTTTGACGTGTTGTGTGGGATTTAAAATCGACATATTTTTTACATCAGTCGATGGACGCTTCTTAGCTAGTTTAACCCCGTCAAATATTGCTTGATAATTTGAAAACTTAAAAAGATTTGATATTGCGTTTGCTTTTTATTAAATTGATGCCTCTATGGACAGACTGTCCCAGTTTCATCGCCATTTACAGACTTGTAAAATAAAAAAGTCACAACAAACATCTGGTTTAGGATAATCAATCTCATCTGTTCAAGAAGTAAAGACAAAACTATTTCAAATTTAACTTTTCTTCTTGTTTTGCACTGTTCTTGTACATACGTTTAACCGCATCAAATGCGTCAATTCAGTAAGAATAATCGAAAATGCACCATAAAACATATAACATGAAACTAAAGCTAAGATGGGAATGGGACAAAAAAATATATGAGAATATTAGAATCAACGATAGTAAAACACTATAAAATTAACGTTGAAAATGTCAAACACAACATAAATATAAAGAGCATAGAAAAATACCAAAATGCCGAACAAGAAACCAAATAACAATAACAACCAACCCAAGTCTGTGGTTGGTACAGCTTCTTTATATACAGCTGGTAAATTTCTTGAAAAATAAATTGGACTGTTCGGAAATACATATATGCATATTTTGGGATACTTTTTGCCGTCGTTTTCAATATCATTTTAGACGAAATGATTAGTTCTTGCTTTTATTAGTGTTTGGCTGGTTGGTATACTGAGATGATCACCTTAGCACCCTAATATGTCATCACAAACCCGTTGTGTTTTTGTAACTACCAGACCCAAAGATCGTAAAGGAAGAGAGAGGTTTGGCGCGCCTTAAAACCTGGTTTAGCCCACCATTTCTTTTGAAATGCCTGAACCAAGTCAGGACCATTGCGATCTACAATTTTAGTAGAAATAATGAGTCAAAAATATCTGAAGCTCTCAGACTTTTGACTGAAGTACTATAGATATACCCTCTAAGTAGAAACAAAGCATCTATAGTTATGTCAGTGGAGAAACAGACAATAAAATTGATATATGCAACCGCGTAAACTTCAGTTTGAAGTATAAGATATGCCCACGAAGTAATGACAAAGGGCATATCAGTGAAGCAACAGATAAATAGCGACGAACTACAACAAGGAATAAAAGGAATAAGTCAGTGATATCTTATATTCTGGAAACTTTTCTCTACAGCACTTTTATATACCTTGTAAGTAATAAAAAGGGTGTTCAGTGAAGTCAGTGGAGATACAGACAATTATGGATATATATGGTCACATTGACTTAAGTTTGCAGTATAACATGTAGATATGTCCAAGAAGTAATGACAAAGTGCATGTCAGTGAAAAAAATACAGACAAACTACAACATGGAATAAAAAGTATTTAGTCTTTGATCTCTGCAATACTATATTAACCTTGTAAGTAATTTAAAAAGGTCTATAGATGTTTTATTGAAAAAGATAGTAATTTAACCCCAACGCCCTTTCCACCCCCCCCCAAAAAAAAAAACAAAAACAAAAAACACATGAAACACTGACAGCGTGAAAAAAAACATAAAATTTCTAGCATAAAGCATTTTACCCACGTGATTTTATAAAATTATGATGTCAATGAGATTGTGCTGTTATAATCAAATTTCATATTTATTTTTGTTATAAACCTCAATCTTAGTGTTAATTACGGATTCTATATTTATTTTAAAGTTTTAAAACTTAGCATTTTGAGCCTTTATCAGTGTATGTTTCTGTTATAAACACTTTTCATATTTTATTCTTGTTATATACTTTGATCTTGGTGTTAATTATTGAATAAATTGTGTTTGAGCATAAAACATCTTAGTCTTCTTAGACAGGCGCTTTTCTATCCCCTGGGAGTTATTTAACTCTCTCTCCTCGGGCACCTTTTACTTTCCCCGGGCGTTTTTAGCCTCCCCGTGCGCTCCCGGGTGCTTTTGAGTAGGACATTGTTCAAAATATGTTCAGGGCTTTAATTCCGTTGAGTCTCTTATACATGCAGTTCTCTGATATTTCGTCCTAATATCTTTGATTGACTGGCCTAAACGTGTTCGCTGGTGGATTAGGAGAATTGAAAGACACTAAAGTGGCAATAAAACTAAAAGTCGGGAAGTTATTGGAAGGAAATTGAGAATTATTTAATTTAATGGCATAGCAATAAAACAAAGCATTAACTAGACACACAAAACGAAATAGTCTGTCAATTTTACAATTTGTATGAATCACGAAATTGGAGTAGAGGTCTTATCTATTATGTCTAAACCAAATATATTGAATAGGTCGTCTTCAGATTAACTCTACTTTTTATACCAAATTACATCTTGATAATTAGGTGATATTAAGATAAGCACACGTCAAGAATATATGACTGACAAATATACAGTCAAGATGTATTTATGTTACATTTTTAATGTTTTTGAATTACGAAGAATTGTCTAACCATATTAGACCTAACTTGCTTATCTTTTGTCAGACCTGCGTTTATTTCTTTTTTTTTTTTTGCGCAGTGAGGATTTTTTTCTGTTTTCTAAAGTTTCTTTTTTTTTCTGCTATTTTTGTTTGTTCGAACTTTAGAATGAATATAACAAACATATGGGGATAAGTAGCTACTCCAACTAAAAAGATTAATTGTCAAATTCATTAATGAAAGCAGCTTAAAACGATAGGTATCTGCTTCAGAAACAGGAAAATATAATTTTTAATTTAATTTTTTTAAAATTGCACGGAGTACAGAAGTGTTAAAAACATGAAATTTTTCACTTCCTGTGCTTTTTTTTCATTTCCGGTCAGTCGAGGTTTTTCTCCCTTTCCTCATAATGGATTTAAACTGTATCCCGAATTTAAATGGCCTAGAGTTACGGCGCTTTGGCCGTTGGTAGCAATAAAATTTCAGAAAAAATAGAAAAAATAGCAAAACACACAAAATTTAAACTGGGCGTGCATCAACGTGCATTCATCAAATAAATTGAAACTTGGCATTTTGACAGAAATTGCACAGATGAATATGAGAGATACCACTTCTCATTTCATCTACATTAGGGTCACCATTAATTTTAGAAGTGAAATATCTACAAAATAACAAATCTCTTAATGAAATGTTTTGTTGGAGTAGCTAGGATAAGCAAACACAATTTTCCTCCACAAACATCGACAAAGAGAAACCCGGGGAAAGTACGAGAGGTAATAATAGCGATCTTGTCAAACATAATCATAGTATGGTTAATTAAAAAAATCAAGGATTTCAAGTTTTTATACAAAATAGTTTTTGATCTAAACACTCCGACAATGCGACAAAATGTTCTTTAGGAGTCAAACGGAACAACATAATTGTGTCAACTATCTTTCTATTAACCAATTTGACAATGCGACTGTGGCATTTTTTTAATGTTTAACAAGGTTTAAACATCGATAGGAAAAGTCAAAATCATAAATGTATTGGTTTTTAATGACAGAATGATAGTGGTTGACAAATTCTACATAAACAAAGGAAAAGACAGACACTTTTCATTTGAAAAGACTGGGGACTTATTATAAAAAAAAAACCTGTTTAGATCTTTTTTTTTAAAAGTGAAAGTATGGCACGAAATATTGCTACATTTCCTCTTCTGTTACTTCTATTTAGGTTGACGTTTGAAGTATGTTTGTCGGATTTTATTGACGTAAAAATGAAGAATCATTGTATTATAGAACAGATTTCCTTGGCAGAGCTTCACGTTTGACATAGAAATTGCTAACACAAGATTAGTTTGATCCACGGTTGCAGTCTGCACTCAAGAAATTTTACGGTAGACACGGTGCATTCGTAGACAAATATGGGATTTCTATCTCTCAAATGAGTGCAGATGTCGGTTTGTTGTAGAATTTCTTGTCTTAATTTACCGGGTTAGATACACTGAAATGGACATTTATGATCAGTACGGGTGTGTTATAGCAGGCAGGAATCGCTTTCTCTTCCGAGGCACATGAGTTCACTCTTGTTACGACTTGAGTTCGCGTTGTTGATTTCCGTTCGTTTGATTTTGTGATTTGTGTTTCTTCATGCTGTTCTTGTTCGTGTTTACCGGTTTGTCGTTGCCTTTTCGGACTTTTGACACTCGAATACCCCATTGGTGCCTCTTTGCTTCTATAAATCTGATCAGACAATGCTAGGTAATTAAAGACCGCACTAATGCTATGTAAATTTTAGTACATGAGAAAAATAATAGAAAAGCTGTCTTGTCCATAAGTAAGTTATATATCATACATTTACGGAACACTTGAGTCTATCAAGGTAGTGTGCAGTCTAAGAATTTTAAATTTGATTTTTAAAACATTTTATTATAAATAAACATTGGTATTTTGATTTAAATTAAATAATAAAAACATTAAGTCACGGTGTTTATTTTCAAGTCATTGAGTTTCATTTTGCAAGAACTTTGTAAAGATTATAGAGGAAAAATCGACAAAATACGTATATTTTTAAACCATTCATACCTGTAGAAATTTGTACAAAATTGTGTAAAATAACAATGAAAGGAAATACTCTTGATCTCTATAAAAACGTGCGGTCACGGTACTTCTTGTCTAGTTATAAAAAACACTAGATTATTCCACACACCACAAAATTAGTCATACATTTTTCCCCGCCAATTATCTTCCGCTAAAATGTTACAAGAAAAACTTTATACATGTATTGCAATTCAATATGTAGCCTATTTATCATAACTTTAGCTTCAAAAGAAATTTTGGGGCCTGGGTGGCCACGTGGTCTCTAGCGATGGTTGAAATACCACACCATTGATCACTAACTGATCACCTCTCAGCTCGTGTTCGAGTCCTAATGGTATTTAACAAAAATAAGACTTCCCCAACTGTATGTGATTAGGTTTGTCAGTTCCCTTCCCAAGCTAGGTACTCTAGTTTAAGCCACCATTAAAACTGACCGCTCTACATTGCCCAGACGCGTCGATAGGGGGCGTTAAAAAAACCACACACACACACACACACACACACACACACACACACACACACACACACACACACACACTCCAAAGACGTTTTCGATGCCAAAAGCTTGCCACAAATAGAAAAAAAACAACATGACTTTATACGCTAAGAACAATATCATTATTATCTTACACTTAAGTTTCCTTTTTATTAGTTATTTTTTATATAAAAAGTGAAAACTGCTAAATCAACAGTTTGAAAAGTAACGTTTTCACCATCAAATCAAATCATTTATTAATTGATAGTCAATCCTTTCATTGTCATACCCAGTCGTCTTATATACCTCATTAGTTCAAATTATTTTTCCAATTCATCTTTTTCTGAAGAATTTCCAATCTATAGAGTCTGTCGTTATAAAACAGCTTGTCATATATATAGCGTGAAATATTGCTACATTTCCTATTTCGTCCCTTGTATTTGGGTTGACGTTTGAAGTCTGGTCTTAAAGTATTATTGACATGAAAATAAATAATTGGCTTTCATTGTATATAAGATCAATCTAATCAGAGAATAGCGCTTGGTAATTAAAGACCACACTAATGCTATGTAAATTGGATTACTTGATAACCTGGCATGTTTAAGACGTAAGTTTGATAATTCTACCTTTACGGAGCACATGAGTCTATTGAGGTATTGAGGGGTCTAAGCATTTGAAATCAGATTTTTTCTTTTTTTCGTATACGATAGACATAGGTTTTTTCTAAATTAAATGCTAAAAACAGTTAAGGTCCCGGTGCTCGTCTTTCAAGAACTTTGTAGATTATATAGGAAAAAATCTACAGATAGATTTGTGTAAACCATACAAAAACAAAAGTTGACACTAAATTATGTCTCGCCTGTTGGCGCCATCACAGAACTCATTGAAGGTCTAGCTGGGCCTTCAAAAAAGTTAAGGTGAAGGTCATAAGACAGATGACAGAATTCCATCTAACCATCACAAAAATGTCTGAAGTTTGTTCTAGATACCATGGTTATTTAAAAACAATGTAAATGGGACCAACATTCACTAAGTCATTGAACCGTGAAAATGGGGCTCAGGGTCAAACAACATGGTGTTAGTTGTGTAGACCTGAACCCCAAATATCTGTATGCCAAATGCCTAGCGATTAAACTTTTAACTTAATTTATTTTCGACACAAGTTTTAATTGTCACAAAAATCATCTTTGTCCACAGAGTTACTGAACCATGAAAATTGTGTAAAGTCACAGGACATGGTGCCAGTTGCGTAGACCATAGCCCCAACTGTCCGCATACCAGATATCAGATGCCTAGCTATTATACTTTATGATGATCACCTCAATATCCCTATTGTGTCTCACAACTATGTTGTGTTCTATGGTCATTACCGGACCCTAAGATCGCAATGGAAGAAGGAGGTTTGGCGCAATAAAACCTGGTTTAACCCACCATTTCGTTTGAAATGCCTGTACCAAGTCAGGACCATTGCGATCCACCAGTTCACTGGTATGACTGATTCGTTTTTGTCATTTTCTCTAGACTATGAGATTGATCATTCAAGTTCGGTAGTTTTGTTATTACCTTTATTTATACCTTATTCATTTTGCACAAAAGTTTTACAAAGGGTTTTTTGCCCCCCCCCCCAAAAAAAAAAAATCCATATAAGTTTACAGAGTCACTAAACAATGAAATTGGGGTCTGGGTCAAATGGCATGGTGCCAGTTGCGTATACCATAGCCCCAACTGTCCATATAACGAATATCAGATGCCTAGCTATTATTCTTTTCTAATAATTCATTTTCTACAATAGAGTTTATGCCGTTGCCGCCGCCGCCGGAAAGTTATACCTATGTCTCGCCTTCATATACTAAAATCGCAGGCGAGACAAAAATTACAATGATACGTCTTGTCGAGATAATAAAACTAAATATTGTGACACACATTTCTTTATAAACAATTGTCATACATGTCCCCGCAAGTTATCTTCCGCTGATATGTTATAGACAAAACCTTGATATCCAAATATTCATCTTAAAATTATTTTCATTAATTTAATGAAACTATTTATGACATAAAAGGTCATTTAAAACATATAGGCTAAAATTTGGGACATATGCTCCGTGTTAGACCCGCAGCTACTATAAAGTTTTAAGAAAGTTCAGTTTATTTTAATGTCGTTGTCTGCATTTTGCCTTCATTGAATGGATATTTTGAGATTCAATGCCACTTGACCATATAATTAAGTAATTGAAGAAAAGACCAAATAAATATTTTGAAAATTGAAATTGAATAGTCACCAAGATTGGATGAAAAAACAAGAGGCTCCCAGGAGCCTGAATCGCTCACCTTGTCTTGATGTCGACCCTATAAAGACTTTTGTAGAGCTAAATAAGCTGAACATTTAAACAAGCTACAACTTTTCTCTATCTACTAAAGTTTTCATTCTGTAGGTCCAAAACATGAAAAAATATTATTTTAGGGGCTATAACTCCTATATGGGGTCATCTGAAAACTTCAACCTAATTAAGACTTTTGTAGAGCTAAATAGCTAAATGTTTAAGCAAACAACAGCTTTTCTCTATCTAAAATACTTTCATTTTTCACCTTTAAGGGACCCCTACATGTATAAGGGGTAATATGCCAACTTCCACCCTATAAATAATTTTTTTGAGCGAAATGAGCCGAATATTGAAGCAAGCAACAGCTTTTCTTTATCTACTATAGTTTTATTCTGTAGGCCCAAAACATAAAAAAAGACCTTTATTATAGGGGCCGTTACCCCTATAGGTGGTCATATGACAAATCCGACCCTATGGAGACATTTGTAGAGCTAAATAAGCTGAACATTTAAGAAAGCATCAGCATTTCTCCATCTGCTATAGTTTTCATTCCATAGGTCAAAGGCATAAAAAACGTTATTTTAAGGGTCGCAACCCGTATAAGGGATCGTCTGACAACTTCGACCCAATGTAGACTTTTGTGGAGCTAAAAAAGCTGAACATTTAAGCAATCAACAGCTTCTCTCTACCTGCTATAGTTTTCATTTCATAGGACAAAACATGAAAAGATGCTATTTTTCACCTTAAAGGGGCCATAACTCCTATAAGAGATCATCTGACAACTTTGACCAAATGGATACTTTTGTAGAACTTTTGATCCTGATACAGAAGGGTGGCATCAGCTTTTATCTATCTCTTATACTTTTTAATATACAAGCCAAAAACAGTAATCTGACCCCCTTGTCTATTTTTGGCCATGGCGGCCATGTTTTTTGACGAAGCAAAAATCGAAACACGACTTTTGTGCAGAACACCCTAAGGATCAATCCAAGTTTCATTAAATTCTGTTTAGTAGTTTCAGAGGAGAAGATTTTTTTTAAATGTTAATAGACGACGACAATGACAGACGACGCAAACGACGACGACGGACGACAAGTGATGGTAATAGCTCATTTGGACCTTCGGTCCAGGTGAGCTAAAAATATACATATTTCATTAGCAAATACTTCTCGTACGATCCCTAAAAATCTTCCTTATCAGCCACTAGTAGAAAATAAACAATTATGTAAGACAAAATTTACAAAGAAGGCAAACTCAATATGGACATTTACGTTGTACAAGTCTGGTGTAAAGTGACAATAAACTGTCAGAATCTATCAAATTCTATTAACTATATAGCTATATAGATACCGTCCTTCATCCAGAGTTAATTTTATATCGCAATTAAGTGTGACAATGATATGAAATCAGACCATCGATTCTGTCATTCGAATCTAGTCTGAGAAGAGCGCTACAAGTAATAGCTTATATTAAATTGTACATGTTGTATAACTTATTTTCTTTTATCTTCACTATATGACTATAAAAGGCATGGTACGTTTTGAAATAAAAGTTTTTTTTTCATCACTCTTTACAATAACATGAAATAGCTTCAGTCAACCATTATTAATATTCTAAATTGTAATGAAATCTACAACCGAGCTGCCATACAGGCGCAAGCAGCTACATTTTTGATATCATATTTAAAAAAAAATAACAAAATTTCCAATCTCAAAAGTCAAAAAGAAAAGACAAAATAAGGAGTACATAACGAAGAAATCAAGGATCGCAATGGTACTGACGTCGTTACGGAAATTGTCGGTTATACTAGAATTTATGGCGATATTAGGGTCAAGTAATAACAAAAAAACATGGTACGGTTGAGAGACAAGAGAATAGGTATATTGAGGTGATCATCCCTGTAAAAAAAGCCTATCTTTTAACAAAATTATCACTAACCATTACGTCTCACAAAATTTTTGAATTTTTCCCAAAGTTGCTGATAACGTAGGGCAAATGTTTAGGAGATTGTTTGAGACATATTTCCTTTAAACCTTGGTATAATTGTAGAAGACCGCGATGAAAGATAGAAAATAATATGCATATTGAGCGGTGAAATACTAACAACGTATGAAGGTGAATTGGATATATTATTTTCCAGCTTAGGATAATTAATACTTTAATACAAGCAGGAACTGCTTACTCTTCCGGAGCACCTGAGTTCACTCTTGTTTCAACTGGAGTTCACGTTGTTGATTGATATTCAGTTATTTTATGTTTCCGTGTTTTACATGTTGTCTGTTTTTGTCCCGTTCTTGTTCGTGTTCACTGGTTTTGTCTCTGCCCTTTCGGACCTTTGACATTCGGATACCCCATTGGTACCTCTGTTCCTTAATAATTAATCTTCTTTTTAATCGTAAATTTTTGTACTGAGATGTTCACAGGCAACTTTTTCAACCGTTATATAACTTTCATTCTAAATATCTTTAACCAGATTAAGTCATATTAGTTTTCGGTTCTTTTACATCTTTCATGATAAAATGAATATGCCTCAGACACATTCATGAATTTTTTGAAAATTTTTCTGTCAGTTTTTAAATGGTTTAAGTTTGTCAAACAAATATAGCTTGCAATTTATTGCCATTTTGTTGTAATTTTCTTCTGCAATATCACATGGCTTTAAACACTTTGATATAATTTATCCGTTATTCCGTTTTATTGGTCTCCGTGTTAAACTATCTAAGTCTATAATTTTTCTTTTATATCTTACAATCAGCTCAGATTCCCTCAAGGAAACGGACGTCGTAAAGGCTCTGAATTGCTTTACAATAATCTGAGAGTATCTTATAGATCAGACACTATAGGACATGATTGACAGAAGCCGTGTTATCCGATATCATTATACTGTTTATCCACAAATCCTGAGCTATTGATTCCGACATCACTGCTTTTAAAAGCGAAGCAACAGTGATGGAATTACACTTGTTGGATTGCTTTAGTATGGACTGCACGTTAGCTGAAATGAAATTAAAGATATCTGAACTAGTTTTTATCTGACAGAATTAACGGAACGTATTCTGTAATCAAGTTTGGTTGAGTTTTTACACTTTATTTCATATTTTATATTGTTATAAAATATTTGGCTTACAGTCATTGGTAAATTTGAGCAAAAAATTAAGTTGCCACGCCATCAAACGTTTGGCTTGAGATCTGTGATGTGCAGTATAAAACGCAAATAGTTGGATGAAACTAAGAGTTTTTATCAATATATGTTGCGAATTTAAATGTGGAATAATATGGAAGAAGACTATGAATAAACTGATATATACAATATGGGTGTTACTAACAGTCTCAATCACATTCCTTGTCATCTTCTGTGTGTTTCAGCCCGCCTGGTATATACATGAGAACCACACCCACTCGTTTGGGTTGACCACGTTCTGTGAAGGACTTCCGGCAAACGATCAATCTGCACGTGAGCACGTGAACAAAAGAATAAAACAAAACTGTTACCCGTACGGTAGAACGTTTGATATCAAGAATATTCCGTCGGGAGCATTGGTCATTGATACGTTTGCTTTTTTTTTTGAGTTTACAGTTAAAAGTATTTTGTGCATTTAATTAGAATATTAAATATGAAAAAAAAACTTAAAGCGTTTTTATTTTTATCTTGGTCTATTTATAATTATGATTTACTTTTGGTGCGGAATCAACATGTATCTTTTCATTTTTCTCCAGTTTTGTTGACGATAGCGGCACTGTTAACATATCCCATGGGACTAACATCACACTGCTTCCGGTATTTCTGCGGAGAGGAAGCCATGGTATACTATCCAGGAAACTGTTTGATTGGTTGGACCTATATGTTGTCGACTATGACGTCATCAATATCTATATTTTGTCCGGTTTTGTGGTGCTTTAGAGAAACAAGATGGAACGAATTCCAGTTCAAAGAATATGTTTAATGTTCCAAAGATATTTTTCTCCGTTTTTCATAGATAGTTTAGTGATAAATGTAAAATTTTGAGAGTTTTATTTCATAATATCTAGTTTCTGAATCTATTGAATGAACGAATTCATATTTTGACATTTTTGTATAAGTTATTTTTTTTAAATATTTATTTGAATAGATAACATTCCAAAGTTTTATTTTGGATTGTTTTTTGGTACTAGCTTACATTTTGCCTCCTTCAGGTTTTATTTAAATAAATAAGCAAAGTGTCAAAAGTCCGAAAGGGCAACGACGAAACCTGCTAATGGGAACAAAAACAGCACGAAGGAACACAAAACACAAAATTAACCGAACGGAAATCAACAACGTGAACTCCATTCGCGACAAGAGTGAACTCAGGTGCCCCGGAAGAGTAAGCAGTTCCTGCCTGCTATAGCACACCCGTCGTGATGCTAATTACCAATGCAGTGTGTCAAATCCGGAAAAAGAAAACAAACAAGTTTCTAAGACAGACCAACATCTACACTCATTTGAAAGATAGAAATACCATATTCGTCTTTAAGTGCACGGTGTCTATCGGACAATTTCTTGAGGGAAGATATGTACAACAACCTTTGAGCAGCATAACCCTGTGTCAGCAATTTCTGTGTCAAACGTGACGCTCTGCCAAGGAAATCGATGTAGTTCCCGCAACCTCTGGAGTAGCGAATCAACTATGATACGAAGACTCCAATTAAAATATTAAAATAAAATATTTGTATTTACAATTATTTTAAGATTATCTAAAATACATAAATACCTGCTTAAAAAATTAAAATTTATAACGAAATGCACAAAAATACATCAATTTGATAACATTTGTCTTAATCAAAACAGTCGTAAAATTGCAATTAACATTTAATTGTTAATGGGTCGAATCCAAATTGCTTTCTTTTTTGTTCGCTTTTCGAATGTTTTGAATTATTGTTTCATTTACATGCGAAGAAAACGTTTAGCATATTGTTGATTAAATATATTTCACTCTAAGTTATTTTGTGTTATTACGAATTGTCGTTAAGGTTATGATGTGAAAAAGTTGATATTAAGCAAATAAAATATGAAACCACTTAAAAGATATCATCTTGTGGCAGTTTAAAAAAATAAAAAGTTAATGAACTGATATGGATACTATAAAATCCTCTATGGACAGTCTGTGTCTTTTCGTCATTTTCAGACCTTGTAAAATAAAGGTAACAACAAAATTTCCGAAAATCAATCTCATATGTTCAAGTAGTAAAGACAAAACAAGATACAGACATACCAGAGAAAATGAAAATCACAATGGTCAACCTTTTTTTTGGTATTTGAAAAGAAATGATGGGTTTAACCAGGTTTCATTGCGCCGAACTCTCCTTCTACATTCCTATCTAAGGTTCCGGTAACACGAAGCACAGCATAGTTGTGAGACATAATAGGAATAGCGATCTCCGGAAGAGTAAGCAGTTCCTGTTTGTAATAACACATTCGCTACCCTGCAAATGTTCAATTCAGCATGCCAAATGTGATAAAGGAATTCAAAGCAAACCCTAAAGACAAACTAACATCTGCATTTATCTGAGAGATACAAATTCCATATTTGGCTATAAGCATATGATGTCATCCATAAAAAGTCTTGAATAGCTTAAAATTATTTTTTTTCTTGTGTGGTTTACTTTTGTATAGAAAATTCCAATTCTAGATGAAAATCCCAAAAGTTTGTTTAGCTAGTAGCATCGATGGTTTCGTTCATCCCTATATAATTCTGAAGGATATATTATTGGAAACAGCAACAATGTAGCACTGCGTCTAGCTACACAATACAAAAAAACGGGTATAAAACGGTTGATTTGGATATTCTGCATATCGATATTTCAAAGAGTAACCTCTTAACAGCAGCATTTGAATCAAAACATTTGAAAATCAAAAACTAATAATATTGAATGAAAAGTTCTCAAAACCAAAAAGTTCGAACAGGAAAGCCAAATGTAGGTTTTATAACGTCATACTTCCCTGTTCCAGTGAATGCGATCCTAGGGTACCTAACCATTTGATTAAACTGTCTACGAAATAAGAATTATAGAAGATAATGAGATGTGTACGCGACACAACGTACAATACAAATGACAATTCAAAAAATCACAGTGAAAAACAACCAACAGCCTTCAATCTGACCAGTGGTCGCTGCTCGCTGTTTTTCAATTGGCCCTGGATTGAAAATAAACCACATACGATTGAAGTTCAGTACTAAAGTACAATGAAGGACCTTCTTCTTGACAAAACAATACCCAATTAATATCAATTCGACGAAATACAAACATAAGCTTTGATAAAGATTCCTGGTTAAGAACAGTTCATTTTGATTTCTCTGTTGTTTTCATGCCTTTTTTTACAGATAAAATTTGGTTTTTGTTTTACTTTTTTCTCTCTAAAATCAATCTTATAGCATTAATTCAATCTCTACAGTAAAGTTTTTAACCTATATGACAAGATTGATTAAAACAGCTTTAGTTATAGTTTTATGCATTGTTACTCCACAATCAATTACCCTGACAATAAGAAATCAGTTACTGAACTGTAAAATCCTTGATTGGCTCAATATGTAAGTACTAGATATACCCTATAAGTAATGACAATGGGTTTATAGAAGTGTAAGTGAAGAAACAGATAAAAGTAAGCAACAACAATATGGAATGAAAGATGATAAGTCAATGATTTCTGAAAAAGAAAAAATGTCTTCAGTTCTAAATTTACGCTATAAGTAATATCAAAGGTCAATAGATGTGTCAGTGAAGAAAACAAAAACAAAATGTATGGAACGGAAAATAATGAGTCAAAGATATTTGAAACTCTTAGAATTTTGACTGCAGTATAACAAATATACCCTGTAAGTAGAAATATAGGGTCTATAGCCATGTCAGTAGAGAAACAGACAATGATATGGATATGTCCAGTTGCATTAACTCAATTTGCAATTCTAGATATGCCTAATAAGTAATGACAAAGGATATATCATTGAAGAAACAGATAAATAGAGACAAACTCCAACATGGAATAAAAATGAATAAGTCAGTGATCCCTTACATTCTAGACATTTTGCTCTCTAGCACTTTTTTACCTTGTAAGTAATAAAAAGGGGTCTGTAGATGTTTCATTGAAAGAGAACAACTAAAACTTCTTAAATTTAACAGATGACTAGAAAGCAATTTTACCCCCACCTCTTTCAAAAAACGACAAAACGACAAAACATGATAGTGCAAAAAAAAAAGACTCATACAAGATCTTACATAAAGCATTTTATTCGGCGATAAATTAAACGGGCCAAAAATGTTTTGACCCCGAGATTTTCTATACCGGTACACCCCTTAAAAAATTAAGCACCACCAGATTTAAAACTGACGCATGAGGAAACCTTAAAATATCATCAATCGTTTGCCGCTTAAACAATTCAAAGCGATTTTTTTGTTCTTTTACATCAGTGACATCATTAATTTTGACTAACAATGACAAAAAATCAAGTACCGGGGCCATTTTTACATGGTAAAAAAGTCATTAAATTTTCATATCAAAGATTATAACACAACTCCATCATTTGTTTAACAGCATTGCAAAGTACTAGGAGTCACGGAAACGAGTTTTAAACGTTTCATAGGAAATTTATGCAGTTTTCAAATTTCACTGTATTTTTGACCTGATTTTTCTTAAAGTCTTATTTTTTTCTCTCCGAAAACACGTATTAGATGAAACATAACGTATGATATTGATTGATCTCCTTTAGGACTATCATTCAGCACGGCAGTTTGCGAAAATAAAATGTGTTTTTTTTCGGTCGTTTTCAGAAAATGATGGATTTTTGTGAATCTGGTTAACCTATCCTCAAAATTGACTTTTCAGCTGTTTCATTTAAAAAAAAACATGTCAGTAAATCATGTTTCAAATGTGTATATGTTTTGAATAATTACGCGACAGTTTTGTTTAAAATTTATACGAGAAAAATGACATTTTAGTGAAAAAATCCAATTTTTCAAAAAATCAAAGTGTGAAAAAATGGATGATGGAAATTAAGAACAACGCCATTCACCTCCAATAATGATACGTTGATAAAAAATATTCTACAAAACATTTGAGCCAAAAAGTTTAAATTCTTTTGAGAAAATTTAGTTTTTTTCTATTTATTGCTGAAAATTTCATCCTAACCGAGTAATCTCCCTTTTCTCTAACAATTGATTTAACCGAGTAATCTCCCTTTTCTCTAACAATTGATTTTTTTCTTTGCTTTTTTGAACAAAATTCTCTTTCCTGTATGTTAACCTATTGGACTGTTTGAATGCAGAACTTTAAACGTAGAAAAACACGTTTTTCCCTGAAAGTTTTCTACGGGACGGTTTTAGTCATTTTTTATTGTTTGCTTCCAGTTGGCATTTCAAAACGGCTGACCATATCTTGTTATAAAATAAGGGTGGAAATTAACATTAAGAACACATTCTAAAAGCTGAAAACTTTGGCTTTTATACATTTGTGATTTGTAAAAAAAGACTTTAAAGGTACACTGAAAACATAAATAGGGTGGTGCTTAACATATAATCATGTTGTAAATGTGACTGTGCTCTCAGTTCAAAATATGTTCAGGGCTTTTATTCCGTTGGGTCTCTTGTACATGCAATTCTCTGATGTTTCGTCGTAATATATTTGATTGACTGGCCTAAACGTCTTGGCTGTTGGATAAGGAGAGTTGAGAGACACTAAACTGGTAATAAAACTCAAGTGTCAGGAAGTAATTGAAAGGAAATTGAGGATTATTCAATTTAAAGACGTAGCAATAAAACAAAGTATTAACGGAACACACAAAACGTAATAATCTGTCAATTATACAAGTTGTATGAGTCACGAAATTGGAGCGGAGGTCTTATTTATTGTATCTGGACCAAATACATCAAAAAGGTCGTCTTCACATATAGTTTTCTTTTTTATACCAAGTTTCATCACAATTATAAGGTCATATAAAGATTAGAACACTGGACAGAATAATCTATTTAAAGATATGACTGACAAATATACAGTTGAAATGAATTTTTGATACATTTTTATGTTTTTGAATAACGAAGTAACGATTTGTCTTTCTTAATCATATTCAATCTACCTCCATCTTAATTAATAATGGAACTGTTATCACAAGCAGAAATCTTGTATCACACTAGTACTCTCCTTTTAGAGAAATGTTTTAATCCTCGGATCGTGAAGCTCTCGATTGTCTCTCTTCCTTACATGACAAATATGTTGTCACGCCTGCAGACAAGGCTTCCAACAATATAGTTTTTGTATGTAAAGCTCATTGCTACAAATGACTGATTCAAGAATTAGGCATCGATGGTGATTTATCTTTATTTGACAAAGATGAGATCATTGCCAACCATAACTCTTTCATGTCATCTTTAAATATTCACTTGAAAAGGGAACATGAAGAGTTACCATATTTGTACTTGATACCTAAACTTCACAAAAATCCGTACAAGAAGGGTATATAGATGGATCGTCATCGTGTTTAACTACAGAACTGTTCGTTCAACTCACTAATATCGTATCTGCTGTCAAAGAAGGACAACAAACATACTGTGATTCTATTCATATTCGTAGTGGAATTGATCTTATGTGGTTTTTAAAGAACGCAAAGCTTTGTTAGATAATTTTAAATCCCGATCATTCTCTGAAGTTCATCTTTGAAAACTTTAATTTTTTCAACTTTGTACACCATATTGTCAAACGAAAAACTTAAGTGTGACCTAAAAAAAAACTTATTGAAAAAGTTTTTTCGAATTCAAGGAATTTGTTGTTTTAGGTTATAATTCTACATTTTTCCCAAAACATCTTATAAAAATAAGATTTGTTACAATTTGTATCAAGTTTGCAGTATGCTTGATTTCCTTATTGAAAACAAATTTGTTACATTTGGAGGAAAGATTTTTCAACAACTAATCGGCATTCCTCCCTTCCTCGCCGACTTGTTTTTATACTCGTACGAGACTGAATCTATTCAGCAACTCGTAAAGAACAAGAAGATGAAAGAGGCAAGGTCCTTTAATCTAACTTTCAGATATATTGATGACGTTGTTGTGTGAAATTTACAAGTCCATGAGAACTGCAAGTTCCGTTTCTGGTTTCCAGTTTATCTTGCATTTCTCATATTGGGGGTCGTGATATTTTAAAGTCGCGTGAGAAATTAAAAATTTGCTCAGGTCAACTCTTTCACGCACCAATAAAACCCCAAAATATTGCGTTTACCGTAATTAATTACGTTTTGTAAAATATTTTATATATTTGCACAGGATATGCTAATACAAACTAAATAAAACACTATTGGTGTATCATTTCAAATTACTCTGCAAAAGTCGTTGCAAAGATCGCAAGTGCTGGTGAGTTTCACGGAGAAATAACACTCCTTTATCGAAATATTATTATCAGGGCAAAATAGCCGTAATAAACACAAAATTAATGTAATTATTTCACGATAAATTGTTTTTAAAAAGATGATAAGTGCCAGATCAGCAGTTTCAAAGTGAATGTATTCACCGTCAAATCAAATTATTTATTACTTGAATGTCAATTTTATACATTCTTCCATTGCCTTATTCAGTCGTCTTATTTACCTTATTAAGTAAAACTATTATTCCTGTTCATCTTTTTCTGAAGAATTTCCATAAATCTATAGAGTATGTCGTTATCAAACAGCTTGTCATATATATATCATAAAATATTTCTACCTTTCTTATATTTGATCCTTTTTAGGAGGTACAGAACACCTAAGGGAAATAACTCTTAAATATCACTTGAACGTTTTAGTCAGGCACTCAATGATCAAAAAATAAAATGATACTCCATTATGTTCAATGAAAAATTTTCGAAGAAATCTATGGTTCGATTTTCTTAAGATTTGACATATAATTTCACATGACTAAAGTGCATAGTTATGCAAATTTTCATGAATATTAAACGACACAATTTTATTTTAGCCAAAGTGTTGGGTATCCCCTTAATTGGGTTGACGTTTGAAGCATGGTATTCGGGATTTATTGACGTAAAATAAACAATAGGCTTTCATTGTATTATAGAACACAATCTAATCAGAGAATGGCGCTTGGAAATTAAAAACTGCAATAAGGCTATGTAAATTTCATTACTTGATAGATAAATCTGGCATGTCTAAGACGTCAGTTTGAAAATCATACCTTTACGGAGCACCCGAGTCTATGAAGGAAAGAGGGGTCTAAACAATTGAAATGAGATTTTTCTTACTTTCATATTAGATAGACATAGGTTTTTAATTGAAAATTAAAATACTAAATTAAGGTCTCGGTGCTCGTTTTTCATGTAATTGGGTTTCAATTTTCAAGAACTTTCTATACATAATATAGGCAAATTCTACAAAATATATGTTTTTTTAACCATACAAAGAACAAATTTGTGTAAAATTAAAATGATAGGACATACTTTTGATTTCTAAAAAAAAAACAAAAAAAAACAAAAACACACAGTCACGATACATCTTGTCGAGGTAATTACACTAAATATTATTGCACACATTTTGTAAATCTTCCATTGAAATGTTACAGGCAAAACCTTAATATCCAAATATTTATCTTAAAATTATTTTATTTATTTAATCAAAATATTTATGACATAAAAGGTCATTTAAAAACATGGAGGCTAAAATTTGGGAAATATGCTCCGTGTTAGACCCGCAGCTACATTCTTTTTGTACTCTAACGTTTTAAGAAAGGTCTGTTATTTTAATGTCGTTGTCTGCATTTTGCCTTTGTTGAAAGAATGTTTGTTTTAGATTCAATGCCACTTGTAATTAAGGAAAAGACCGACAAACTTCAATTAATGAAACTTGAATCCCTAAAAATCTTCCTTATCAGCTACTTGTAGGAAATAAACAATAATGTTAGACGAAATTGACAAAGAAAGCAAGCTCAATATGGACATGTATGTTTTACATGTACAAGTCTGGTGTAAAGTGACAATAAACTGTCAGAATCTATCAGATTTTATTAACTATAAAGCTATATACATGCTGTCCTTCACTCAGGGTTCATTTATACCGCAAATAAGTATGACAATGATCCAAAATCAGACCATCGATTCTGTCAATCGATATTATTCTGAAAGGAACACTACAAATATAAATTACAACAAAGTTCCAGACAAATAAATTTTGCTACGCCTGACGCGCGTTTCGTCTATTCAAGACTCATCAGAGGCGCTCTACCAAAAAATTGAAATGTCAAATACTTTTTGAATTGAAGAGCATAGAACAATTATACCAAAAAAATGCCGAAAACTAGAACCAAATTATGACTAAGACCAAACTATGTCTGGGGTAGGAAGAAACTTAGGGTTTTGACAATTTTTAGATTGAAACGGATAACTAATAGCTTTGATGTAAGTAATATCTTATATCAAATTGTAAAACTTATTGTCCTTTATCTTTACTAAAGGACATTTCACGCTTGGATATAAAAATGTCTTCTATCGTACTACACATTAACATGAAAAAGCTTCAGTCAACCATATTACGTTCTCTAAATTGTAATAAAATCTTTCATTTAGTTGCAAGCAGCTACATTTTCATACAAAATGAAAATAATAACAAAATTACCAAACTTGGATGATTAATCTTATATGTTCAAAAGAAAAGGCAAAATAAGGATGACAAAACGGAGAAATTGAGGATTGCAATGGTACTGATGTCTTTAAAAAATGGTAGGTTAAAGAAGATTTTATGGCACCAAAACTTCCTCTACCATAATAATCTTACACAGGCAAATGTGGACTGAGTTTAACGTGTGTCTAATGTACGTTAAACGCATGTCATCTGACGCATATTTAATTGGCTTTTCTAACCGCGTACGTTTGATGCACGTTAAAAATTTATCTTGGCAATATTTTTATTCAATAATAAAACACATTTAATAAATAACTCACCAATTTCATACATTTTTAGAAACTATACGTCTGACGTATGGTAAACATATGTTTGACGCACGTTTTAATAACGTATGTCATACATTATTTGACGTACCTTTACCGTTAGGTTAGAAACATATGTTTAACGTATGTTTTCAATATTTTTGGTAGAGCGCCTCTGATGAGTCTTGAATAGACGAAACGCGCGTCAGGCGTAGCAAAATTTATTGTCTGGAACTTTGTTGTCATTTGTATTATACACTACGTCAGACGCACGTTTTTACAAAAGACGTACGTCTAAATTTTGCCTGTATAGGATCTGACTGTAACACAAAACACAACATGGTTGTGAGACAAAAGAATAGGGCTATGGAGGTGATCATAAAAAAAGCCAATCTCTAATCAAAATCATAACTAACCATAACGTTTCACAAAATTTTCGAATTTTTCCTTCAGTTGCTGATAACGTAGGAAGATTTTTTAGGAAATTGTATAAGACAAGTTTTTTTAAAACCTTTGTCTAATAGTCGATCAAAGACACAGTGGTGTAGGATAACAAAATCCGCCATATCTAGTTGTGAAATATTAAATCCTGGTGAATTAAGTATATGATTTTACAGCTAAGGATAATAAATACGTAAAACTGTAATCGTAAAGTTTTGTACAGAGATGTCCACTTGAGATTTTTAGGCAGAGCCTTATAGAGTCATATAGCTATAAGATTTTCGCGGTTTTTTTCGTCTAGACAGGGTAAATCGGTCAGTCAATATTGCTACCAGAGGATCTATTACAGAACATTAATCATGTATTGTATTTTAAATATTATACGGATTGTCTAAAATAACAAATACATATTTATACCCCAACATAAATGCGATATAAATGTGCACTATATATCGTGTATCAATACTCGTTGACGTTAACTTACGCATTGTTGACCTTTGACCTTTGAACAAGTAGGCGGAGCTAAATTACAGATCTTAACAAATGTGTAAGTGTTCGGAGCTGATGTGCTATGTTTCAAGTTTATTAAACACAGATATTTCTTTATTTTAAGTGCTTAGATTTAGCTCTGCCTTTTAACGCTTTAGCCCTTTAATTTACTTTTATAATACTTTCATTTTATTTGGGCCTTTGTCAGATTTAGTAATATTAGTTTTAGGTTCTTTAACACCGATCATGATAAAACGAACATTCCTAAGACGCATTCATAAATGTTTTGAAAATTTTGCTGTAAGTTTTTTTTAATGGTGTTTAGTTTGTTTAACGAAGCTAGCTTGCAATTTCCTGCCACTTCGATGTAATAATGTTCTGCAATATCACATGGCTCTAAACAGTTTGATACAATTTATCCCTTTTCCCGTTTTAACTGTCTCTCTGTTAAATTATCTAAGTCTATAATTTTTTCTTTTATATCTTACAATCAGCTCAGATTCCCCAAGGAAACGGACGTCGTAAAGGATCAGCATTGCTTTACAATAATCTGAGAGTATCTTATAGATCAGACACTATAGGACATGATTGACAGAAGCCGTGTTTTCCGATATCATTATACTGTTTATCCACAAATCCCGAGCTATTGATTCCGACATCCCTGCTTTTAAAAGCGAAGCAACAGTGATGGAATTTCACTTGTTGGATTGCTTTAGTATGGACTGCACGTTAGCTGTAAATGAAATTAAAGATATCTGAACTAGTTTTTATCTGAGAGAATTAATGAAACGTATTCTGTAGTCAAATTTTGTTGAGTTTATACACATTATTTCATACTGTTTATTGTTATAAGATATTTGGCTTAAAATTGGTAAAATTGAGCAACAAATGAAGTTTATATGCCAATAAAGATATATAATAAAACAATTAGCTTAAATTGGGTGATGCGCAGTATAAAACTTCAATAAGTGGACCAAGAGTTTTCAGTAACGTATGTCGTTATTTTTATTGTGAAATAATATGGAAGAAGACTATGAATAAACTGATATATACAATATGGATGTTACTAACAGTCTCAATCACATTCTTTGTCTTTTTCTGTATGTTTCAGCCCGCCTGGTATACACATGAGAATCACATCCACTCGTTCGGATTGACCACGTTCTGTGAGGGATTTCCAGTAACCGACCAATCAGCTCATGAGCAGGTGAACAGACAAATCAAGCAAATCTGTTATCCGTACGGTAAAACGTTTGATATCAAGAATATTCCGTCGGGAGCATGGCAGGCATCATTTCTTATGATGATCACCGGAGCGTTTTCTTTTGGAGCTTCTAGTATTTTAGGAATACTTGTTCTCTGTGTTTCTAAATCAGCTGCTTACAGCATCACGTCGCTAGTGTTGTATCTGCAAACGTCAGCAGGTAAGTCAATTATAAGTTATTGACAGGTTTGTGTTGTTTTGTGCAGATTTTATAATGTGACAAAGCAAAATATTTGAAATGTCATATTTTACAAATACAAATTAAGAAAAAAACATTAAGAAATAGTTAAACCATTATTGTAATAAACCATATAACTAAACAACTTATTGCACAATACTATAATTAATTAACTGATTCAAACTTTACTTGATCCGCTTTTTTTGCTGCTTAAAGGTAAAACGGAAATCACAATTTTAGTGCCATGATACTGGTATTCAAAAGTAACTATTTTGTGGCGCATAACTTTTGTCCATTGCGACCAAACACGTCAGAGACTCCCTGGGGATAATGTTAGTTTAATATTCAGCTACAAACTACTAAAAAATCCACAATTCTTCTGTGTATTAATTTTGAATATTAAATAAAGAAAGAGCTAGAACCGTTTTGTATTTGTTTTTATTTATATAAAAATTATTGATTTTTTTTTCACTTTTGCTCTGGAATTAACATGTACATGTTGTATCTTTTAATTTTTTCCCAGTTTTGTTGACGATAGCGGCATTAGTAACATACCCCATAGGACTAACATCACACTACTTCCGGTATTTCTGCGGAGATGAAGCCACAATATACTATCCAGGAAACTGTTCGATTGGTAGGACCTATATGGTGTCGATTATGACGTCATCGATGTCTATATTTTGTCCGGTTTTATGGTGCTTTAGAGAAACAAGATGGAACGAATTCCAGTTCAAAGAATATGTTTAATGTTCCAAAGATATTTTTCTTCTTTTCTTATAGATATTTTTTGTCTTTAACAGCGAAAAATGTAAAAAAAAATGTAGTTTTGTTTCATAATATTTAGTTTTGAATTTATTGAATGAACGCTTTTATATTTTTTTATTTTTGTTAAAGTTATTAAAATGAAATTTTATCTTAAAATATATAACATTCTAAAATTCCTATATTTTTATATTTTGTTCTGCATTTCGCGTACACAAGGTTTTATTTAAAGAAACATTTGTATTTGAAATAATTATGGTACGGTTTAAAGTTTCATAGATGTCTGCTTAAAAAAATAATATCAATTTGATAAAACTAATTTAAATCAAAACCGTCGTAAAAATTAAATTTTACATTATGTTTAAATGTTTATAGGTCGAATCCAAATGGGCTTCTTTTTGTTTGTTTTCAAAATGCTTTTTTGTTGTTTAATTATTGTTTTATTTACATGCAAAGAAAACGTTTTGCATATTGTTGATTGAATATATATCATTCTAAGTTATTTTGTGTTATTTTGAGTTGTAGCTAAGGTTGTGATGTTAAAAAGTTGATCTTTAGTAAATAAAATATGAAACAAAGAGATATTATATACTTTTAAAAAAAAATGATGAGTTAATGATTATATATGGATTCTGTAAAATCTTTTATGGACAGTCTGTTTATGTCTTTTTGTCATTTTCAGACCTTGTAAAAAATGTAATAACACAATTACCGATGATCAATTTCATATGTTCAAGAAGTAAAGACAAAACAAGATACAGACATACCAAAAAAATTGAACATAAAATGGTCTTTTTTTGGTATTTCATAAGAAAAGATGGATTAAACCAGGTTTTATGGCGCCGAACTCCTTTCTACTTTCCGATCTAAGGTTCCAGTGACAAAAAGCACAACACAGTTGTGAGACATAATTGGAATAATGAGTTCATGATATCATAGCAACAAACAGCATAAACTTATACAAAATTACAACCACTTTGTCAAACATAAATTTGATTTTTTATACCAATGGCTGATTTATGTAGAACAATAAGAACAGACATGGCAGAAGCAGGGATATAATTGAGGCATTCGAATGTAAAAAGTCCAAAAGGGCAGAGACAAAACCAATACACACAAACAAGAACAGCACGCACAAAGAAGACCGAATACAAAAACACATGTTAACAATTTGCTTGTCAGCCGTGCAGCTCTATCAAGGAAGTCGTTGTACTCCCCACATGCTCTGGAATAACGAATCAATTGTGATACGTAAACTCCATATGCTGGAGCGGATGGAACGCCGCCACGCAGAAAGAATTATCATAGACCAACAACCAGCCAAACACTTAACAAACCAGTCGCTAACAATTTCGGCTAAACTGTCTAACTGTATCTACGATAAAAAGAATTATAGTTAGTTTGATTGTCTTTGCATTTTCATGCTAGATTTTTCAAAGATACGATTGTTTTTCCTGCCTTGTTCTAGTTAAAATCAATCTTATAAATGTATTTAATCTCTTCAAAAAATTGCTAAACCTATATGACATGATTGATTAAAACAGCTTTAATTATAGTTTTATGTAATTTTAATGCACAATCAATTCTCCATAAAATACGGAATCACTATGCTACATAGGCCGAGAATTCTGAACTGTAAAATCCTTGATTGGCTCAATATGTTAGTACTAGATATACCTCATAAGTAGGAACAAAAGGTCTATAGATCTATCATTGAAGAAAAAACCCCAATATGTATGGAACGGGAAATAATGAGTCAAAGATATCTTAATCTCTCAGACTTTTGACTGCAGTAATATAGATATTCCCTCTTAGTAGAAACAAAGGGTAATTCATGTCAGTGGAGAAACAGACAATGCAACCGCGTAAACTTCAGTTTGCAGTATTAGTGAAAAAACCGATAAAAAGAGACGAACAATGACATAAAAAAATAAATAAGTCAGTGATATCTTACATTCTGGAAACTTTGTTCTACAGTTCTATACATACATTGTAATTTATAAGAAGTGGACTATATTTCATTGTAAGAGAATGACTAAAACTTCTTAAAATATTATCGTCGAACTTTTGACATATGATAAGAAAGCAACTCCCCCATCCCTTTCTAAAAACCGACAAAACATGTAGCACTGACAGTGTTGGGAAAACAATTCATACAATATTTTACTTGGCGAGAAATTAAATAGGCAAAAATGTTTTAACCCCGAGATTTTATATAATTATGTTGTCAATGTGATTGGGCTGTCTGTTCAAAATATGTGCATGACTTTTATTTTATTGGGTCTCTTATACATGCAATTCTCTGATGTTTCGTCGGGATATCTTTGATTGACTGGCCTTAACGTCTTGGTTGGTGGATTAGGAGAATTGAGAGACACTAAACCGGCAATAAAATTCAAGTGTCAGGAAGTAATTGGAAGGAAATTGAGGATTATTTAATTTAAAGACGTTGCAATAAAACAAAGTATTAACGGAACATACAAAACGTAATAATCTGTCAATTATACAAGTTGTTTGAGTCACGAAATTGGAGCAGAGGTCTTATTTATTATATCTGGACCAAATACATCAAAAATATCGTCATCACATTAACTTTTCTTTTTTATACCAAATTTCATCCCAATGATAAGTCATATAAAGATTAAAACACTGGACAGAATAATCTATTTAAAGGTATGACTGACAAATATACAGCTAAGATGATTTTTTTTACATTTTAAAAGTTTATTTTTGTAATACGAAGTTACAATTTGTCTTTCTTTACCATATTCAATCTACCTTGTCTTTAATTATGATTGGGTGTGTTATAACAACCAAAAAATCTTCATGCTTCTTTCCTTTCAACTTGAGGGGGTTTTATTTTTTAATTTTGTTCTTTAAATATGTGTCCACTGTTTATATAATGGGCCGTTGATTACGCTATTTGAATGCACAACTATTACTTTTTTTTAAAAATACTTCTAGTCATAGACAACATAACAAATGTGCTGCAAAGAAGCAAAGAGGTACCAATGGGCAAAATAGGACATTTAAATTATATTTTAATACGGTACCTTCGTATATTTCCGCTATTTTTGGGGGGAGGGGGTGGCAGAGGGAAACGTTTTCTGTTTTCTAAAATTTCCTTTTTCTTTTGTTTTTGTTTTTCAGTAATTTTTGTTTGTTTGTTTTTCACACCGTTGGTTGTTGGACTTTGAAATGAAGATAACTTATTTAAAATATGGGGAAAAGCAAACACAAATTTTCTCAAGAAACATCGACAAAGAGAAACCCGTTGAAATTATCAGAGGAAAGTTTGGTGACTGTGTCAAACATAATTTAAGTATGGTTGATATTTTCAAATTAAAATTAAAGGTAACATATATCCAAGATATACTTGGTACAGGCATTTTAAAAAGAATGATAGGTTGGATTAGGTTTTATTGCACCAAACCTCTTTCTTTCATTGAGATCTAATTACTACCTATTATAAAAAGATTGTCAGCGATACATCAATTAGGTCGTTTGTTTCCGTCGTTTCTATATTTACAAAAGCTCTTTGCAATGTACATACTTTAACTTTTCACTCGGTGGCTATATTCGGATTCTCAATCTTCGGATTCCCATCAAGACAATATGGCCGCGACCAGTAGATTATGTGTTCCGCTTCGGATTATATTTTAGTCAGTGTAACATATCTTGCGTAACTTTAGCGTATAAATGGACATCATCTTCGTATTTCATGCTTTTATTTGGCGGTGTATTAAAGCAACAATGCGATTCAACTAGATCATGTAGCGTACTTTATCAGGTTGTGCACATGTTTAAGCGTACTTTCTTTATAAATTTTTGACTGCAAAATGTTAATTCATTGAAGATAGTTTATTATCACCACGTAATTATCACAGACAGAAATATAGGTCAATCAGACACACACAATTCAAGCATTTTATTGATTTTTAGAAAATGACAAAATAGCCACATTGGGTCATTCGTCTGTCTTGATCTAGGTCATTTTAATAAGGATGAATAATTTTATGTATTTCTCACATAGCTATTGCGGGATCCGGAAAAATAAACTTATTTGTCACAAGTTATTGGTTGTTCGAAAATGTTATTATTGCTAGATAATTTTGTCGATTCACCACACAGAGACCAAAGTCGCCACACTTGTCTTACAAACATCTCAGAAAATAATTTTAACTGTGTAGAACCACAGGGGCTTGGATTATAGAGTAGGGGGTCGATTTTATTTTTAAGACAATATAAATGACGAGAATCCAACCCCCTAAGTGCGGAACATGGATTGCAACGTTCCTGAATAAGTTTGCTTTAGTCTCTATCATAAAGGAGGGACAATCTTTGAATAGGTGACAATCAAAAATATTTGAGTAGTTTCGGATGCGGGGGGGGGAGGGGTTCCGAGGTTGGAAATTTCCTCCTTTCCGCAAAAAATTTCGCAAGTAACGTGCAGGTATTCTGCAAAATTTGTCTGGAACCACCCCCTTTTCGTCATTCGTCCACAGCGGACTTTCTGTGGACCAACCCCTTTCAAAAAATTCTGGATCTGGCCCTGTTTGAGTTATAATATAATTTATTGCTATTAAACGTAAAACATCTAAAGGCATACATGTACATTGCAAATTTTCATAAAGAGATCTACATTGGGTTTAAACTTATTTCATATAATATTATATACTTCAAAATCATAGGCTGATCTGACAAATGATAACCATTAAAGTAGACGTAAATAGATGTGGAATAATTGTACGTGACACAACCAACATAAAAAAACGGGAATTTAAAAAATCACAATGGAAAACAGCCAGCAGTCTTCAGCATGACAATAAGTCGCTGCTCGCCGTCTTGCATTGGCCCAAGACTAAAAATACAAAAAAAGGATGAGTCCAGTTTGCCTTTTGGTCACACTTAGAAAAAAGTCAAAATAAAAATGTACGATTTTTTTTACATCTTCGCATGCTTGAAATGCAACTAAATGTTGAAAATAGTAATATTATAAAACGAAAATTGTAAAAATTTCTAGGCAAAAAATAAATGTTTGATTTTCGTCTTCGGTATTCCCAGAATCCCGTTGGTAGCTTTTGTTCTCAGAATAATTTGAAGATTGAAACTTTTTTAAACTTAAACATTAAGCTGATTTATAAGTATATATCAAGACCTATAAACAACAGACTGTGACATCTATGATCCAATGTAGACTTCTGTAGAGCTCGATAAGCTGAAGGTTTAAGAAAGCAACAGCTTTTCTCTATCTGCAATAGTTTCCTATTTCATCCACTAACATAACCAAACTTTGATGCAGTTATTT
The DNA here is from genome assembly GCA_963971305.1 of Arcuatula senhousia. Classification (NCBI taxonomy): domain Eukaryota; kingdom Metazoa; phylum Mollusca; class Bivalvia; order Mytilida; family Mytilidae; genus Arcuatula; species Arcuatula senhousia. The sequence goes on along the minus strand of OZ020308.1, from coordinate 1,852,831 downwards.
TAAACTAAATACAAAATAATAAACCTACATGTACAATGTACTTGATCTAAAAACAAATAATGTTTAGGATAAACGCTTACATGACTTAGATTCATCAACATGTTTATCTTAAAATGGCTTAATTTTAGATTGATTTTATAGTATGTGTACAACAAAGGCTACTTATAGAATTCAACAATAAACCTTAGCAGGACCTAGAAATAATAAAGTCTTTTTCTATGTTACTAAAGCAGACCTTTGCTTTTTGTGTCCATAGCGGCTTGCTAGGCAATATGCATTAGAGTCCATACTTGTAGTCTAGTAAAACAAAACACAACAAAGTTGTGAGACACAATAGAGATAAATAGGTGAGTATCGCAGTAAAACAAACTATCATAAACCATTTCATCTGACATAATTTTGAATTTTCCTACCAGTGGCTGATATCGAAAGAAAAACTTTTAAAGAGACCATAAGAGACGTATTTTTTATAAACTTGGTCCTAAAGCCGATTACGGAGACAACGGTGTCGGGTCAAACAATCTGAAAAATTAATGCAAGCCTGACATATGGAATAGACACCCCATATGCTGATGAAGTGGGTATGTTATTTTCAAGATAAGGAAAATCAATTATTTGAGAAATAAAATCGTCTCAGCTAGCTGTCAGAAAAAGCCAGTGTTCTATGGAGAGTTCCTTTACCGTCCTTTTGTTTGTTTTTTTTTGTCTTAGGTTCTCTGTAGTGGAATTGGACTTTGATCGATTTGATTTTTATTGTGTGTTTAGTTTTTTGTGCTTTGTCTAAGAATATTGATAGGGGGAAGGTTGGGCCCAAAAAACTAGTTTAACCCCGCCACATTTTACATGTGCCTGTCCGAAGCCAGGAATATTTGACAAAGCTTTCGTTTGTACTTGTCTATTTGATGTTTTCTGTTCCCTATTTAAGAAGGGGGACTATCCGTGACTATTTCAGGGCTAGATTTGAATTAAATGCATTTTATTAAGACCATTGGCCAATTGCAGAACCGCGAGCAGTGCCAAATGGCCTCGTTGAAGGCTGCTGGTGGTTGTCCATTGTGGTTTTTCTAAATTGCCGTTTAATTGTGGGCTGTGTCTCGTACACTTATTCCACATCTCATTATTTTCTATCTTTTATCATATTTTTTACTGGGATGACCACCTGAGTCATATTGGAGATGCAAATCCAAGAAAGACGTGAAGCAAGTAGATTCGGTGGTTTCCTTAATCTCAAACTCTGGAGGATAAATTGAAGGAATCCATCTAGCAAACGAAGCGTAGCTGACAGAAAGGACATCATCAATACATCTGATTTTTTTTAAATCTATTTATATTTCTTATTTGGGTTTACCTTTTAAATGTTGCTTCACCATCCATTGATTTATCTTTTTTATTTATACACAAGCCACAGTGCAAAATATTTTATTTATCTGAAAATGAGACTGTCAAGTTAATGATAGAAAACGGTTTTTGATCATAACACTCTCACAATTTGTTTTCAAAAAGTAAAAGGGTTTAAATTCGTAGACATTAATTTTTTCGTGGTTTGGGAGTAAATTGCATATTCGGGGATTTCTGAATTCATGGTTTTTAAATCTCAATTAATTATATATAAATATTAAATTATATATTTATTGGTGGGGATTTTAATTTGTTGGCTTGACTGACCAGCGAAAACCACGAAACGAATTCTTTCACAGTATCCAGTTTGAAACACCACCATATTCAATATGTAGTCTATTTAATTGTTACTTAAGCTGCCAAAGAATTCGTTTATCAATGCCAAAAGCTTGCCACAAGTAAAAAAAGACTTTATATGCTAGGAGAAATGTCTTTATACACTTTTAATTAAGTTTCCTTTTTATGAGTTATTTATTTATTATAAAAAAAATCAAAAAAGTGAAAACTGCCAAATCAACAGATTGAAAGGAAACGTATTCACCGTCAAATCAAATTATTTATTAATTGATAGTTAATTTTAGGAATACATTCTTCCATTGCCTTATTCGGTCGTCTTATTTACCATATTAAGTCAAATTATTATTCCAGTTCATCTCTTGCTGAAGGATTTCCATCGATATATAGAGTCTGTCGTTATAAGACAGCTTATCATATATATAGCGTGAAATATTGCTACATTTTTATTCCGTTCCTTGTATTAGGGTTGACGTTTGAAGTCTGGTTTTCGGGTTTATTGATATGAAAATAAACAATAGGCTTTTCATGTATTAAAGAAGATCAATCTATTCAGAGAATAGCACTTGGTAATTAAAGACCGCACTAATGCTATGTAAATTTGATTACTCAATAGATATATGAGAAAAATCTGGCATGTTCAAGACGTCAGTTTGATAACATACCTTTACAGAGCACCTGGTCTATGAAGGTAGTGCTGGGTCTTAAGATTTGAAATCAGATTTTTCTAAACTTTCATAGTAGACAGACATAGTTTTTTTAATTGAAAATTAAATACTAAAAAAGGTCCCTGTGCTCGTTTTTCAAGTCATTAGGTTTCAAATTTCAAGAACTTGATATAAATTTTATGGGACGTTTACAAAAAATGTCCACTTTTTAACATGGCTGATTAAAAAATGCAATGTTGATAAAATAACCTTTTAATTTGAACAATATTTTCTTAAACATTCATTTATATTGACAGAATACAATATGTGCTACCTTAAATCAAAGTGTATTATGGATAAAAATTATACGACTTGGAACATGGGTTACAAAAAGTCCACTGCGCAACAATATTTTAAGACTTCATTTTTCAAACAAATTACATCTTTAATAAAATTTCTTTACATTATATGTAAAATCCAGCGCAATCAATATCATACGACTATAAAACTTGTAAAGTTTAGTACACAACTGTTTAAATGTTTGATTTCTGAAACGTGAGGAAAAACGTAAATTTAGACTTAAAACAATTCGAGGCATATGGTTTTAATATAGTTCTAAATTTTGCATGCTGCACAGTGGACATTATTTCGCAACTTTCTTTTTTTTTAGACTTTAAGACGAGCGATTAATTGTTGGGCTCTTTTAAACGATTTAATGGTTGTGAAAAAACATTATTATTTAATGTGAATGATCTTTTAATGTGAAATTCAAGTTTTTCCATAAATTGTTCACTTTGCAACATGATTTCCCCAATGCAATGAAATGTGTCCAATATGCAATGATATTTGTCCACTTCGCAACAAATTGTTCCACATTGGACCGTTGCAAAGTGTTTACACATAAGTCGACTTTTTGTTTTATTTAAATGTCTTACGATTATATTTGTTCTTAATTTGATCAGATTGTTGTTTTACTTTATAAAAGTCAAAATATTAAGTGCCTTTCTGCTCAAATTCTTCAAACAATACACATTGCTTAGTGGACAAAAGCAAAAAAATATATAGTTAAAGGTCATACAAAAACATGTAGGTTAAAATTTGCTACTTTAAAGTTTTAAGAAAGTATTTTACATTTGTTGAATGAATGGATTTTGAGATTCAATGCCACTTGACTTTCCCATTTAAAACATAGAAGCTATCAATTTCGCATTTTTTTCGACTGAATTAAATACACAAAAATAAAAATTAAGGTAATAACAAAATTTACGAACTTGGAGAATTAATCTCAAAGGTTTGTAAGACAAGACAAAACAAAGAAGACATACCGGAAAATTTGACAATCGCAGTTGTCCTGACAGGCATTTCAAAAGAAATGGTGGGTCAAACCAGGTTTTAAGGCACGCCAAACCTCCCCCTTCCATTGCGATCTTTGAATCCGGTAGTTACACAAAACACAACAGCTTTGTGAAGACATCAGGTGATCACCTCAGTAATCTACTAATCAAACACTAATCAAAGCAAGAACTAACACACTTTTCAAAAATGACTTTTGTTTGTAAAAAATATATCATCATAGTAAAACAGCTGATGAATGTTTACATTTTTAATGCATGGAAAATACCTAAGCTATTTTTAGTCCACCTATTCAAATCATACTCTACAATTAAGGTCAAGGTTAACTACTGCCTTAATATTTTATATGGATTGTTGGATTCTATGTATGCGCCCTTTTTAGAATCATGTCTTGATATGGACAGAGGTGAAAGTGCAATAACTGATGATAGAATTGTATTTTTTGTAAGTGTTCTTATCAAACAACTATATCTGTATCATGAAATTTACTATCCCGATTGTGTAACTATTTTTAGAAAATACTTACCTACTAAATGTACATATACTATGCATAACGTCAAACACAATGTGTTTCCAGGTCAGGTCATAAAGAATGAAATAGTTCCACATGTTCCAATGATAAATGAATCAAATTTACCAACAGTTTCTAAAGTAAATCGAAACAGGCGAATCGCACTTACAAATACTTCCCGCTGCATTGCTTGTAACAAATCCTTTTATATGAAACTATGTTTGAAAGCTTGCAATAAATCATTTTTTGAGAAAATAAACACATTTGTTTCTGTAGAATACATGTGTATGAAACTAAAAAACATTCTAATCCACACGAGGTTAATCCCATTTATATGCTTGACCGGGTCAATCAAGTTTAAAGTACATTTTTTTCGGTCAACAAAACAAACTTTATGGTTCAATACATCTATACATGTACTTGTCATCAAATGTATGTTACTTATTGTATTGAAAAACTGTTTTACCATAGTTTATTTATTTAATCTGTTGTTAACAGTATGTTTATTTTGTATGAGAAATACCGGAATGTACATTATTTTTATTTTTCAATATTATATGTATTATGGCTTCCAAAAATTTGTTCAACCTGAGTAGTTTAAACGTTAACGGGATTAAATGTAAAGATAAAAGAAACCGCGTAATAGAATGGATAAAATCACAGAAATGTTCAATATGTTTTTTGCAAGAAACCCATTTCGATGAGGACATTGAATCAGAGATAAATAATAAAACAAATTTTAAATGTTTTTGTAGTAATGGAACAACCGCGAGTAGGGGGGTTGCCATTATTATCAAGCGATCTTTAAACTTTAAGCTATTAAGCAAATATACCGATGATGATGGCAGAATTATTTTAATCAACGCGGAATTAGACGACAGTATATTTACGTTTGTATGTCTATACGCGCATAACTGTAAATCTACAAGAAATGCATTCTTTAAAAAAGTCGATGGTATGCTGAAAGAGTATGGAATAGGAATACCGATTGTGGGGGGAGATTTTAATGAAGCGCTAAAAGATATAGATAGGAAGAACACACGCACCATCGCGCATACAGTTCAGCCGGTTAATAGTTTGAAAGCATTTATGAAAAATAATAAGTTAATCGACATTTGGCGGGTTTTAAATCCAAACGCGACACAATTTACTTGGAGAAGAAACGATCGATCACAAGCGAGTAGGATTGATTATATTTTGATAGGGAGCGACTTTAGTTCACTAGTAGAATGTTGTAAAATAAAACCGGCAATTATTGGCTCTACCGATCATCAGAGCGTTTTTATAAAATTTAGAAGTGGGGCTGCAGAAAAAGGGAAGGGGTATTGGAAAATTAATAACTCTATTCTAGAAGATGATAATTATGTAAGTGTAATCAATGAATTGATAGATCATCACTTTGATGAGCTGGAAAATATATCAGATATCAAATCTAGTTGGGATGTTTTTAAAGTTAAGGTCAGGGATATTACAATCAAATTTTGCAAATCGAAAGCAAAGTTAACACGGAATAATCTCATGAAGCTAGAAAAAGAATTAGAAGAAAAACTAGAACTAAGAGACTCGAATGTTCAGGTTAATAGTAATGACCTAGAAGTCGACATTAACCGAATATCAAGTGATATTCAGAAAATATATGACCAAAAGGCAAAGGGTGCACAAATTAGATCGAGGGAAAAATGGATAGAACTTGGAGAAAAAAATAACTCCTATTTCTTTGGTTTAGAAAAACAGAGACAGGTTAAAAAATCAATCGTTAAATTAAAAGATAAAAATGGAGACCTTGTAGTTGAGCAAGCAGAAATACTAAATAAGATTAAAGATTATTATAAAGAATTATACTCCTCTACGTATCCAAATAAATTATTGAGTGATCAATACATAAACAACACTAGGCTAGAAAGCACCCTAGACGAGGAAACAAAAAAAGTATGCGATGGTCTAGTTACAGTAAAAGAGTGCACAGATGCAATCTTCAAAATGAAACTCAATAGATGCGCAGGCCTAGATGGAATATCTGTTGAATTTTATAGACGTTTTTGGAATAAATTAAAATATATAATTGTTAAAGTTCTAAATGAAAGTTATGAAGATCATTCTCTAAGCTTTTCCCAACGCACAAGTGTTCTTACACTTATTCATAAAAAGGGGGATCCAATGTCATTAAATAATTACCGTCCTATTTCTCTCTTAAATGTAGACCTAAAACTATTGTCATATGTACTAGCTCAAAGACTAAAGATAGTCCTACCTTCTATAATCAACGAAGATCAGACGGGTTATGTTAAAAACAGGTTTATAGGCTTCAATCTCAGGCAGATACAAGACATCATAGATTATGCCGATTCATATAAGATAGAAGGAGCAATTGTTTTCGTGGATTTTTCTAAAGCCTTTGATTCTTTAGAATGGGACTTTATGTTTTCCACTCTTAAACATTTTGGGTTCAACGAATCTTTTATTCAATGGGTTAAAACGCTTTATAACAACATTCAAACATCTGTTATGAATAACGGATGGATATCCGAAATATTTAAAAATACAAGAGGTATAAGACAAGGTTGTCCACTGTCTGCTTTGTTGTTTGTCATATCGGTTGAGATTATGGCTCAACGTCTACGAAATAACAAAAATATCAGAGGTATTAATGTTAAGCTAGACGGTAGAAATCATTCAATTAAGATTTCACAACTAGCCGATGACACTACATTATTTTGTGGTTCTAAAACTGATATAGATTTGGCAATGAATGAAATAGAAGTCTTTGGGTCGTTTTCGGGATTAAAATTAAATAGAAATAAAACAGAAGGATTATGGATTGGAAAACTTAAATCATGTCGTGACAAGGTAGCTAATATTAGTTGGACAGACTCGCCAGTAAAAGTCTTGGGGGTTTATTTTGGGCACGACAAAGAGCAGTGTGAAATGATGAATTGGGAACATAAGATAAATAAGATGAATAAACTCTTTGATACATGGAAAAAGAGAAATCTAACTTTATTGGGTAGAATTTTGATAATCAAATCATTAATTATTCCAATTTTCACCTATGTAGCGACTTCGAGTCTGGTACCCGAAAAATATCTGAAAGAAATTGAAAGTCGATGCTTCAGATTTGTGTGGGATAACAAACCAGATAAAGTCAAACGAAATCACATCATTGATTCTTATGAAAACGGGGGCCTCGAAATGATAGATATACGTAGTTATTTTACATCTTTAAAGGCATCATGGGTAAGAAGACTCATTGATGGATCGATCGCAAATTGGAAGCTTATTCCATTGAAGTACTTTAACATTTTCGGAAATGATTGGTTTGTCTTTGACACCAGCAACGCGGATACGAAACGCAACCGATTCTTGAAAAATCTACCGGAATTTTATAAAGAAGTTTTTAAATCGTGGAAAAAAGCAGGAGGGGGTAAAGTTAAAAACCCGGAAACATATATAGATATTAGAAAGCAAATTATATGGAACAACGAATTTATTACTTTTAACAATGAAACACTTGTATTCCAAAATTGGATAAAAAGTGATCTCATTCATATCAACGATATCGTCGATGAAAATGGACTGATATCCGAGAGAAATATTTTTAATAAATTATTATATAGGTCCAACTGGATGATAGAACTAAATATAGTTAAAAACGCTATACCGAAGCATTGGATGGATGCTCTAAGAGCCGAAACGTCAAAAAAGACAACAGTTAATATAGTGCGTAAACAATTTCATTGGAATAATATTGTAATTAAAGACTTATTATCGCTCTCAAATAAAACATTATATAAGTATCTTATAGATACTAAGACAGAGGTATCAATAGGGTTAAAAAAGTGGGAAAGGGTCCTAAATTATCAATTTGATTTAGTGAAGGGTAGAATATCATTAAATATATTCATGTTTAAATATCTCAAGGAAAACAAACTAAAAGTTTTCAGGTGGAAACTTCTACAAAACATATTACCAAATAAACAATTACTGTGTAAATGGAAAATTACTCCTAACAGTTTATGTAATTTTTGTAATACTGAAGAAGATTACATGCATTTTTTTATATTATGTCCTTACTTGACAGATTTTTGGATTAAAATACATGAAATCATGGCACTGTGTGGCATGTCATTTATAGTTAATCTCAAACATTTAGTCTTTGGCTATAAAATTTTTGATAAAGACTATTATGAAGTAAATTTCTTTTTGACAATACTTAGTTTTTCAATTTATAAGTCATATTATATATCAGAGCAAAAAACAAAGAAAGTAAAAGTTTTCAACATTTTTAGATCAGAATTTTGTTCAAGAATTGATGATAATAATAAAAAAGTTTTGTTAGAGAAGCTTAAAAAGACAGTATTGAATAAGTAATTCTTGTTTATTTAATGAGGTGAAATATTTGTATGAATGTAGTATATTGTGATAATTTTCAGCCATTTGTTATCCTGGACAAATGGCGGAATGTTACAGGAAACATCAAGAGTTGCTTGGGCTCCTGATGTGAAATGTCACAAGCACTATTAGAAATAAAATATATTATGTTGTTAAAAAAAAAAAAAAAGAACTAACCATTTCGTCTACCATAGTATTGATTATTTCTACCAATGGCTGATAACGAAGAAAGAATGTTAAAAAAGATCGTATGAGAAGTATTTTCTTATAACCTTGGTCTAATAGTCGGTTACGGAGAAAGAATCTGAAAAATTTGTACAAGCCCTGACAAATCGAATTAGTTGTGAACAATAGACACTGTATGTAGGTATGTTACTTTCCAGGTAAGGAAAATAAATAATTTTAAAATTAAAATCGTCTCTTTCATTTTTTTTACTGAGATAGCCACCCGGGTCAAATTCGAGATTAATTCCAAGAATGATATAAAGCAAATGGATTCGGTAGTTTCTTTAATCTCTAGCTCTGGAGGATATATTGAAAGAATCCATCTACCAAACGAAGAGCTGTTGACAGAGAGGACGTCATCAATATATCTGAAAGTGAGATTAAAGGACCTTGCGTCTTTCATCTTCTTGTTCTTTACGAGTTCCTGAAAAAATTCAGTCTCGTAAGAGTATAAAAGTCGGTGAGAAGATGAGCACAGTTTATACCCATTGGAATGCCAATTTGTTGTTGCTGCTCTCTTCCAAATGTGACAAATATGTTGTCAATAAGAAAATCAAGCAAATCAACTGCAAACTTGATCCAAAGTGTAACAAATCTTATCTTTTTAAGATGTTTAGGAAAAAAAGAAGAATAATAACCTAAAACAACAAAATATACCTTCTACAACATTCTTCAAAAGTCAATTTTGTGCAGCTTTGTATAAAATAATCGCTTTTTATTCTTTGCGTTGAATGAGTGTTGTCCAGCATAAATATTTACTTGTGGTAAACCGTTATGCATGTGCCCTTTACTAACCCTACTTCAGTAATGCTCTACGTACTAAAATTTGGAAATAAAATTGCAATATGCTGAATTAAATGATGTCAGTCCCGGTAAGCTGAGTTTTTTTTTGTATTTTGGCGAAACCTGTTTGGTGTTCAATTTACGTTTTTAATTTAGTAAAACAGTGTCATTACAAAAAAAAATATGAAAAATAACTTTTTTATGAACTATTAAATATAGATAATCGATAGAACTTTATGACAGGAAATAATTTTACAGTAAGACGATTGCCAGGTAATATCTGAGTGATTAGATGGTCAAGTTCAAAATACCTAATCCGGTTAACGTCGCAACAGGTATCAGTGTTTACATTTTATAATGTGGTTGTCTTCTTTTTTGACACCGCATTTTTTCTGCAGTTTTGACTCAAAAAGAATACATTCTGGTTAGATTTTCGAAAACTTAACTGTTCTTAAGAGGTTTTACACTTTATTCTTCATATCGGCTTGATTGTCTAAAAGTGTAATTTGTTTTTACTTTATGGTTTAACTTGGAAAGTAATGGACGGAAAAAGTAAATAAACATATTTTATATGAAAATACTTCTCATACGATTCTTAAAAAATCTTCATTATCAATCACTTTAAGAAATATAAACAATTATGTTAGACGAAATTGACAAAAAAGCAAACTCAATATGGGCAAGTATGTTGCACGAGTCTGGTGACCATAAACTGTTAGAATCTATCAGATTCTATTAACTATATAGCTATATAGATACCGACCTTTCTTCATCTGGAGTTCATTTTATATCGCAATCAAGTGGGACAATGAAACGAAATTAACGATTCTGTCAATCGATACTATTCTGAAAGGAACGGTGAAGTCATAGCTTATATTAAATTGTATAATTTATGTCCCTTTATCTTTACTTAAGGACATTGTACGTTTTGATATAAAAGTGCTCTACAGAATAACATGAAATAGCTCCAGTCAACCATAATAAATACTGTAAATTGTAATGAAATCTACAACCGAGCTGCATATAGGCGCAAGTAGCTACATTTTTCATTCCAAATTATAAAAAATAACAAAATTATCAATCTCAAAAGTCCAAGAGAAAAGACAAAATAAGGAGTACATAACGAAGAAATCAAGGATCGCAATGGTACTGACGTCGTAACGGAAATTGTCGGTTTTACTAGATTTTATGGCGATATTAGGGTCAAGTAATAACAAAAAAACATGGTACGGTTGAGAGAAAAGAGAATAGGTATATTGAGGTGATCATCCCTGTAAATAAAGGTAATAACAAAACTACCGAACTTGAATGATCAATCTCATAGTCCAGAGAAAATGACAAAAACGAATCAGTCATACCGGATAATTGGTGGGTCACAATGGTCCTGACTTGGTACAGGCATTTCAAACGAAATGGTGGGATAAACCAGGTTTTATGGCGCCAAACCTCCCTCTTCCATTGCGATCTTAGGATCCGGTAATGACCATAGAACACAACATAGTTGTGAGACACAATAGGGATATTGAGGTTATCATCTTAGTACAGCAGACCAGTCAAACACTAATTAAAACAATTAACTATCATATCTTTTAACTCAATTTTGAACTTTGTACTAGTGGCTGATAACGAAGAAAGAATTTTTTTAGTGAACGTATGAGACGTATTTTCTTATAGCCCTGCTCCAAAAGTCGGTCACGAAGAAATCGATGTCTGATCAAAAATTCTGTGAAATGTGTGCAAGCTCTGACATATCGAATAAATTGTGAAATATAAACACCGTATGCAGGAGAAGTAGGTATATTGCTCTGTAGATTAGGAAAATTAATAATTTGAAAATTAAAATCGTCTCGTTTATCGTAAATTTTTGTACTGAGATGACCACATGAGTCAAATTCGAGGTGAAAATCCAAGAAAGACGTAAAAAAAGCCTATCTTTTAACAAAATTATCACTAACCATTACGTCTCACAAAATTTTTGATTTTTTACCATAGTTGCTGATAACGTAGGACAAAGGTTTTGGAGATTGTTTGAGACATATTTCCTTATAACCTTGGTATAATTGTCGAAGACAGCGATGAAAGATAGAAAATAATATGCATATTGAGAGGTGAAATACTAACAACGTATGAAGGTGAATTGGATATATTATTTTCCAGCTTAGGATAATTAAAACTTTAATACAAGCAGGAACTGCTTACTCTTCCGGAGCACATGAGTTCACTCTTGTTTCAACTGGAGTTCGCGTTGTTGATTGATATTCAGTTATTTTATTTTTCCGTGTTTTACGTGTTGTCTGTTTTTGTCCCGTTCTTGTTCGTGTTTACTGGTTTTGTCTCTGCCCTTTCGGACCTTTGACATTCGGATACCCCATTGGTACCTCTGTTTCTTAATAATTAGTCTTCTTTTTAATCGTAAATTTTTGTACTGAAATGTTCACAGGCAACTTGTTCAACCGTTATAATACTTTCATTCTAATATATCCTTAGCCAGATTAAGTCATATTAGTTTTCGGTTCTTTAACATCTTTCATGATAAAATGAATATGCCTCAGACACATTCATGAAATTTTTGTAAATTTTGCTGTCAGTTTTTAAATGGTTTAAAGACATAGAACCTATCAATTTCGCAATTTTTTACATTGAATAAAAAGTACATATATTAAAAATATAATATCTAAAGCTTTCCTTTACCAACATAAAAACTCAATGTTTTGCAGTTTTCTATAAAATAATCTTATTCTAATTATTCGCTTTGATTAAGTATTGTCCATCATAAATATTTACATTTGGTAAACTGGGTACTGTTAAACTGAGAAACGAAATGTAACCAAACGAGGCGAAGAGAAAACGAAATCGGTAAATTAAGAAAAACGACTGGTGTCGGCTAAAATCGATTCAATTTTCCTTTTTACCAGTTTCGCTTGATTTCGTTTCCTTTCTTAATACAGATTTCGGTAGTTTATTTTACTGTTTACGTTTCCTTCTTTTTTATCTATATCGTTTTGTGCAGCTCCGTTTCGTTTGGTTACTTTTTGTTTCTCAGTTTACCAGTATCCGCAAGTGTTTACATTCTATAATTAGGTTGTCCTCTTTTTTGACACTGTGTTTTTTTTTTCATCAGTTTTCCGTCGAAAAGAATACTTTCTGGCAGGTTATTTTAAAATTACACAGTTCCTTCAAAGGTTTTACAATGTATTCTTCAAATAGTGTGAATTTTACTATTTTTTAAAAATTGCCAAAATGATAGGTTCTATGTCTTTAAGTTTGTCAAACAAATATAGCTTGCAATTTATTGCCATTTTGTTGTAATATTTTCTGCAATATCACTAGGCTCTAAACACTTTGATATAATTTACACCTTTTCCTGTTTTAACTACTGTCTCTCTGTTCAATTATCTAAGTGTATAATTTTCCTTTTATATCTACCATCATCTCAGATTCCCCAAGGAAACGGACGTCGAAAAGGCTCAGCATTGCTTTACAATAATCTGAGAGTATCTTATAGATCAGACACTATAGGACTTGATTGACAGAAGCCGTGTTATCCGATATCATTATACTGTTTATCCACAAATCCCGAGCTATTGATTCCGACATCACTGCTTTTAAAAGCGAAGCAACAGTGATGGAATTTCACTTGTTGGATTGCTTTAGTATGGAATGCACGTTGACTGTAAATGAAATTAAATAGAACTAGTTTTTATCTGAGAGAATTAATGGAACGTATTCTGTAGTAAAATTTGGTTGAGTTTATACACTTTATTTCATACTGTATATTGTTATCAGATATTTGGCTTACGGTCATTGGTAAAATTGAGCAACAAATGAAGTTGATATGCCAATAAAGATATACAATCAAACAATAAGCTTGAAGTGTGTGATGTGCAGTTTAAAACTTCAATAAGTAGACCAAGAGTTTTAGTAACGTATGTCGTTATTTTTAATGCGAATTAATATGGAAGAAGACTATGAATAAACTGATATATACAATATGGATGTTACTAACAGTCTCAATCACATTCTTTGTCTTTTTCTGTATGTTTCAGCCCGCCTGGTATATACATGAGAATCACATTCACTCGTTTGGATTGACCACGTTCTGTGAGGGATTTCCAGTAACCGACCAATCAGCTCATGAGCAGGTGAACAGACGAATCAAGCAAAACTGTTATCCGTACGGTAAAACGTTTGATATCAAGAATATTCCGTCGGGAGCATGGCAGGCGGCATTTCTTATGATGATCACCGGAGCGTTTTCTTTTGGAGCTTCTATTATTTTAGGAATACTTGTTCTTTGTGTTTCTAAATCAGCTACTTACAGCATCACGTCGCTAGTGTTGTATCTGCAAACGTCAGCAGGTAAGTCAATTATAAGTTATTGACAGTATTGTGTTGGTTTTTTTGCAGATTTTATAATGTGATAAAGCAAAATATTTGAAATGTCATATTTTACAAATACAAATAAAGAAGAAAAAAAAACATTAAGAAATAGTTAAAACATTATTGTAATAAACCATAAAACTATACAACTTATTGCACAATACTATAATTAATTAACTGATTCAAACTTTACTGGAAAACGAAGATCACAATTTAAGTGCCATGATACTGGTATTCAAAAGTAACTATTTTGTGGCGCATAACTTTTTTCCATTGCGACAAAACACGTCAGAGTTGCTAGACTCCCGGGGGATAATGTTAGTACAACATTCAGCTAAAAACTACTAAAAAGTCACAATTCTTCTATGCATTAATTTCGAATACTAAATAAGGATAAAGCTAGAACCGTATTGTATTTGTTTTTATTCATATAATATTTTTTTGTTGTGGATTCACCGTGTATCTTTTTATTTCCTCCTAGTTTTGTTGACAATGGCGGCATTAGTAACATACCCCATTGGACTAACATCACACTACTTCCGGTATTTCTGCGGAGATGAAGCCACAGTATACTTTCCAGGAAACTGTTCGATTGGTTGGACCTATATGTTGTTAATTATGACGTCATCGATATCTATATTTTGTCCGGTTTTATGGTGCTTTAGAGAAACAAGATGGAACGAATTCCAGTTCAAAGAATATGTTTAATGTTTCAAAGATATTTTTCTTCTTTTCTTATAGATATTTTTTGTCTTTAACAGCGAAAAATGTAAAAAAAAATTGAGTTTTGTTTCATAATATTTAGTTTTGAATTTATTGATTGAACACATTTATATTTTTTTGATTTTTGTTAAAGTTATGAAATTTTATCTTAAAATATAACATTCTAAAAATTTTATACTTTGATATTTTTCGCGTACACAAGGTTGTATTTAAATAAATATTTGTATTTGAAATATTTATAGTACGGTTTAAAGTTTTATAGATGTCTGCTTAAAAAAAATATAATCAATTACAAAAGACACAAAACTACATCAGTGTGATAAAATTAATTCAAATCAAAACCGTTGTAAATATTAAATTTTACATTAAATGTTTATGGGTCGAATCCAAATGGGTTTCTTTTTTGTTTGATTTTAAACTGTTTTTGTTTAATTATTGTTTTATTTACATGCAAAGAAAACGTTTACCATATTGTTGATTAAATATATTTCATTCTAAGTTATTTTGTGTTATTTCGAATTGTAGTTAAGGTTGTGATGTTAAAAAGTTGATATTTAGCAAATAAAATATGAAACCACTAAAAAGAGATTATATTGTGGCAGTTTAAAAAAATGATGAGTTAATGATTTAATATGGATACTGTAAAATTCTCTATGGACAATCTGTGTCTTTTCGTCATTTTAAGACCTTGTAAAATATAGGTTACAACAAAATTTCTGATAATCAATCTCATATGTTCAAGAAGTAAAGACAAAACAAGATACAGACATACAAGTGAAATTGAAAATCACAATGGTCCTTTTTTGGCATTTCAAAAGAAATGATGGGTTTAACCAGGTTTCATGGCGCCGAACTCTCCTTCTACATTCCTATCTAAGGTTCCGGTAACACGAAGCACAACACAGTAATGAGACATAATAGGAACAATGATGTCATAATCTCATAACAACAAACAGTATAAACTTATAAAAAAGTCACAACTACTTTGTCCTCCGACATCAATTTGTTTTTTTAAACAGTGACTGATATAGGAAGAAAATATTAACAGACATGGCGGAAGCAGAGGTACAAATGAGGCATCCAAATTTCAAAAGTCCGAAAAGGCAAATACAAAACCAGTTCACACAAACGAGACCAGCACGAACGAAGAAATAGACAATACAAAAACACAAAAATAATTGAATATCAATCAACAACATGCACTCAAGTCGTAGCAAGAGTTAACTCAATTGCAGTTTCTGTTTACAATAAATATGCGTAGCGCTCGCTGCCAATGTTAAATCCAGAGTGCCAAATCTGATTAAGTAAGACAAAATAAATTCGTGGTTCACACCAGGTTTTGTAGAGGCAAATCTTCCCTTTGCCATGGCAATTTTTTGATCCACTAGTAGCACAAGATAGCAAAACTCTGAGATATAATAGGGATATTGAGGTGAATATCATAGTACAATAACCAGTAAAACACTTATCAGAACAACAGTTCCTAACCATTTCAGCTAAACTGTCTAACTGTATCTACGATAAAAAGAATTATATTTCATTTGGTTTTCTTTGCATTTTCAGCCTTGTTTTTTTCTTAAAGTTAAGATTGTTTTACCTGAATTTATCTAGTTGAAATCAATATTATAAAATTAATTCAATCTCTGCAGTAAATTGCTTAACCTATATGACAGGATTGATTAAAACAGCTTTAATTATAGTACTATGCATTGCTAATCCACAATCAATTACACTGACAATAAAATATCAGTACGCCAAATAAGCCGAGCCTACTGAACTGTAAAATCCTATACCCTATAAGTAATAGAAATGGGTATCTAGTCATGTCAGTGAATAAACAGATAAAAAGTAAGCAACAATATGGAATGAAAAATGATCAGTCAATTATCTCTAAAAAGAACAATGGTCTTCAGTTTCTAAACTTACGCTATAAGTAATATCAAATATATAGATGTGTCAGTAGAGAAACTAACAACAAAATGTATGGAACAGAAAATAATGAGTCAAAGATATAAAGGTAATAACAAAACTACCGAACTTGAATGATCAATCTCATAGTCCAGAGAAAATGACAAAAACAATCTGAAGCTCTCAGACGTTTGACTGCAGTACTGCATATATACCCTGTAAATAGAAAGAAAGGGTCTATAGTCAAGTCAGTGGAGAAGCAGACACTAATATAGATATATTTAGTCGCATTAACTTCTGTTCGCAGTACTAGATATGCCAAAGAAATAATGACAAAGGGCATGTCAGTGAAGAAACAGATAAATAGCGACGAACAAGAACATAGAATGAAAATGAATAAGTCAGTGATCTCTTTCATTCTGGAAAATTTGGTCTACATTACTATACAAACCTTATAAGTAATAAAAAGGAATTTATAGATGCTTCATTGAAAGACAACAACTAAAACTTCTTATAATGTTCTCTTCGAACATTTGACAGATGACTAGAGAGCAATTTTACCAAAGCCTTTTTCCAAAAACGACAAAGCATGAAGGGCTGATAGTATAGCGAAAAAGAATCCATACAATATCTAACACAATTAAAGCCTTTTACTTGGCGAGAAATACATGGGTCAAAAGTGTTTTAACCCCTAGATTTTATATAATTATGCTTTCTTCGTGATATGTTTAAGGCTATTATTCCGTTGGGTCTCTTGTACATGCCATTCTCTGATGTTTCGTCGTAATATCTTTGAATGACTGGCCTAAACGTCTTGGCTGGTGGATTATGAGAGTTGAGAGACACTAAACTGGCAATTAAACTCAAGTGTCAGGAAGTAATTGGAAGGAAATTGAGGATTATTTAATTTAATGACGTAGCGATAAAACAAAGCATTAATGAAACACACAAAACGTAATAATCTGTCAATTATACAAGTTGTATGAGTCACGACATTGGAGCGGAGGTCTTATTAATTATATCTGGACCAAATACATCAAATAGGTCGTCTTCAGATAAACTTTTCTTTTTTATACCAAATTTTACCGCAATAATAAGATCATATAAAGATTAGAACACTGGACAGAATAATCTATTTAAAGATATGACTGACAAATATACAGTTAAGATGAATTTCTGATACATTTTTTTATGTTTTTGAATAACGAAGTAACGGTTTGTTTTTCTTAAACATATTCAACCTACCTCCATCTTAATTTATAATGGAAGTGTTATCATAAGCAGAAATCTTGTATCACCCTAGTTTACTCTCCTTTTAGAGAAATGTCTTAATCCTCGGCCATGTTCCGTATTCAGAGATCGTGAAGCTCTCGATTGTCTTTCTTCCTTACATGAAAAATATGTTGTCACGCCTGCAGACAATCTTCCAAAAATATAGTTTTTGTATGTAAAGCTCATTACTACAAATGACTGATTCAAGAATTGGGCATCGATGGTAATTTATCTTAATTTGACAAAGATGAGATCATTGCCAACCATAACTCTTTCATGTCATCTTTAAATATTCAATTGAAAAGGGAACATGAAGAGTTACCATATTTGTACCGGATACCTAAACTTCACAAAAATCCGTACAAGAAAGGTATATAAATGGATCTTCATCGTGTATAACTACAGAACTGTTCGTTCAACTCACTAATATCTTGTCTGCTGTCAAAGAAGGACAACAAGCATTCTGTGACTCTATTCATAATTATAGTGGAATTGATCTTGTGTGGTTTTTAAAGCTCAAAGCTCAAAGCTTTGTTAGATAATTTTAAATCCCGATCATTCTCTGAAGTTCATTCTTTTAAAACTTTCGATTTTTCAACTTTGAACACCATATTGTCAAACGAAAAACTTAAGTGTGGCCTCAAAAAAGCTTATTCAAAAGGTTTTTTCGAACTCAAGGAACTTTGTTGTTTCAGGTTATGATTCTATATTTTTTCCCAAAACATCTTATAAAGATACGAGTTGTCACACTTTGGATCAAGTTTGCAGTATGCTTGATTTCCTTATTTGTACATTTGGAGGAGAAATTTTTCAACAACTAATCGGCATTCCTCCTCTCCTCGCCGACTTGTTTTTTTTACTCTTATGAGACTGAATTTATTCAGCAACTCGTAAAGAACGAGAAGATGAAAGAGGCAAGGTCCTTTAATCTCACTTTCAGATATATTGATGACGTCCTCTCTGTCAACAACTTTTCGTTTGGTAGATGGATTCCTTCAATATATCTTCCAGGGCTAGATATTAAAGAAACCAAACAATCCACTTGCTTTACATCATACTTTGTTCTACATCTCAAATTTGACCCGGGTGGTCATCTCAGTACAAAAATTTACGATAAAAGAGACGATTTCAAAATTAAACATGGATAATTTTCCTTATCTGGAAAGTAACATACCAACGTTACCTGCATACGGTGTCTTTATTTCACAACTTATTCGATATGCCAGGGCTTGTACACATTTTTCAGATTTTTTTTTTATCCGACACCGCTTTTTTCGTAATCAACTATAAGACCAAGGTTATAAGAAAGTACGTCTCATACGATGTCTAAAAAAACATTCTGTCTTCTTTATCAGCCACTGGTAGAAAAATAAAAATGGTGATGGTTAGTTCTTACTTTGATTAGTGTTTGGCTGGTTGTTGTACTGAGATGATCAACTGAACATCCTTAATATGCCTTTACATATCTGTTGTGTTTTGTGTAACTACCGGACCCAATGATCGTAATAGAAGGGTGAGGTTTGGTGCGCCTTAAAAACTGGTTTAACCCACCATTTCATTTGAAATGCCTGTACCATGGCAGGACCAATTGCGATCTTCAATTTTATCGGTATGTCTTCCTTTTTTGTCTTGTCTTATGTGTCAACTGCTTTTGAATAACTTATTAATCAAATTATTTATTACTTGATAGTCAATTTTATACATTCTTCCATTGCCTTATTCAGTCGTCTTATTTACCTTATTAAGTCAAATTATTATTCCAGTTCATCTTTTTCTGAAGGATTTCCATAAATCTATAGAGTATGTCGTTATCAAACAGCTTGTCATATATAGATCATGAAATATTTCGACCTTTCTTATATTTGGTCCTTTTAATTGGGTTGAAGTTTGAAGCATGGTAGTTGGGATTTATTGACCTAAAATAAGCAATAGGCTTTCATTGTATTATAGAACACAATCTAATCAGAGAATGGCGCTTGGTAAATAAAGACCACACTAAGGCTATGTAAATTTCATTACTTGATAGATGCATATGTCATGTCCAAGACGTAAGTTTCATAATCATACCTTTACGGAGCACCTGAGTCTATGAAGGAAGTGAGGGGTCTTAACATTTGAAATGAGATTTTTCTGAACTTTCATATTAGATAGACATAGGTTTTTAATTGAAAATTTAATACTAAATTTAGGTCTCGGTGCTCGTTTTTCATGTAATTGGGTTTCAATTTTCAAGAACTTTCTATACATTATATAGGAAAAATCTACAAAATATGTGTTTTTTTTAAACCATACAAAGAACAAATTTGTGTAAAATTACAATGATCGGACATACTTTTGATTTCTAAAAAAAAATAAAACACGCGGTCACGACACATCTTGTCGAGGTGATAAAACTAAATATTATTGTACACATTTCTTTGAAAACATTTGTCATACATGTCCCCGAAAAAAAGCTTCCACTGAAATGTTATAGGCAGAAGCTTAATATCCAAATATTCATCTTAAAATTATTTTATTTAT
Source organism: Arcuatula senhousia (assembly GCA_963971305.1). NCBI lineage: Eukaryota > Metazoa > Mollusca > Bivalvia > Mytilida > Mytilidae > Arcuatula > Arcuatula senhousia. The sequence continues at coordinate 1,832,428 of OZ020308.1, read as the reverse complement.
TTTATCAAAACTTTTATGACATAAAAGGTCATTTAAAACATAGAGGCTAAGATTTGAGAAATATGCTCCGTGTTAGACCCGCAGCTACTCTAAGGTTTTTAAAAAGTTCTGTTTATTTTAATGTCGTTGTCTGCAATTTGCCTTTGTTGAAGGAATGTATTTTGAGATTCAATGCCACTTGACCTTGTCATTAAGTAATTGAGAAAAAGACCGAAAAACTTCAATTAATGAAAATTGAAACTGAATAGTCACCAAGATTGGATAAAAAGAAGATAGAAATATTTCGTCAGCAAATACTTCTCGTACGATAGTAGTATTAGAGATTAAAATGGTTATCATTTCTCGGGCCGATTAGGGCCGATTAGTCCTTTTGCGCAGGCGTATGACGTCATCTTGGATGACGTATTTCCGGTCATTTCCGGTTTAAGAAGGGGAGATAATTTTCCCGCCAAAAAGTTTAAATTCCGCCAATTTTTAAAATTTCATATCTTTCTTATTCCTTGTCCGTTTTCCTTCCGGTTTGTTGCATTGTCTTGGGTAAGACAATGTCTTTCCGATGATGTCCATTGTGTTGTTCAGTGGTCATTAGGGGCTTGACCATCAGGTGACCATTTCTTATTTCTATTCAAAGGTGGGGTTGTTGTATATCATTAGACAGCTTTTAAGGTCTAGAGGTTGATTCTGAACTTTTTGTGCTGGTAAGGGTCAGGGGTCTCTCAGGATTTGACCCCAAAGTAACCTTTTTTCTTGTTGCTTACTATACATGTAATATGTCTTTGTTTCACCTGTGGGGACTAGTCTAAGGGAAGTAACTCGTGGCTTTTTAAGGGTGTTTTAGTAAATAGGTAATGTTTTGTCTGGATTTGGGTGAATAAGGCTTATGGTAATCGTTTTCTATTGTTTCATTTGGCGTTATGGATAACAAGTCGAATATCAGTTCCGATGCTTTATTATAGTAAAAGGTTTCAATCTTCATCCTCATCACTCTCCTCGTCCAATTTGAACTGTTTTATCTTCGCATCTAACAGGTACTTTCTCTTCTCGGTAGCGTATTTCCAGGACTCTTCATATTCATAATCCTCGTCATCTCTCAGTCGTTTTGCGGTCTCTTTGATCTTCTTGTGAACTGGATCTCGTGCCATTTCCATTTGCCACATAATGTTAGAGACGTAACGATTCTTTAGACCTTCTCTATAAAGCGGTAACATATCCCTTTCTGTTTTCGCTACTGCATCTTTGTCCAAGTAGCCACGGTCCGTGTATTCATTCACTTTCTTTTCGTAGTCGTCCTTGTATAAGACCAGCACGTCTCCTATAAAGTGGTCCCACGGATCCATCTTTTCTCCTGCGTAAGTTTCTTCGTCTTCAGACAAGTCGTCACTCGTTTTGGATTCCGTATCCGTGTCGTCGTCCTCCTCTTCCCTATCCCATTCATCCAATAACGGCCACTGTGACTCTTCCATTTTCGTTGGGTGCTTCAACTCTTGATGTCTCTTTAGGTTGTAATGTTTGTTTGTTCTGAAGCCGCATTCGTCGCAGTGGTACATCCTTCTTCTTTGACGTCTGATCGTCTTTTGACAAAAAGTCTTTCATCTTTTTCATTTTATATACACTTCTTGAAAAGAGTAATATCTTTTTGACGTCCTTATCCTCACTGATGTCTGTTGATTCTCCATGTTCTTTGAAGAAAGCTTTTCTTAATTCCGATAGACTCGGTCTACTATACTTGAGGAACCATGCTTTATACACTCGCCATTGTTGATATATTTTCTGACAATCTTCGCAAGGTACATCAACTTTTGATTTGTAAAACTTGCTGATGGGTTTTGGTTTTTTACATTTACGACATTTTCGTTTGGCGGGGTCTGGTTCTATATCCATCTTACATGTACTACATAACCGTCCTTCCTTGTCATGTACTACATCCATTTTACGTGTGCACAGTTTGATTTTTTTCAAACAACTGACTAAATGGTTTACTTCTTTTTATTTTAAAACATCATTAACCAATGATCGTTCGTGACCAGGTCACGTGATCCCCTCCATTCCCCCTTTAATTTGGCTCTTTTGCAGCTCATTTTGCTCTTTCGCTGCTCATCTTGCTCTTTTGCTGCTCATCTTGCTCTTTTGCAGCTCATCTTGCTCTTTTCCCTGCTCATTTGGCTCTTTACCTTGCTCATTTGGCTCTTTTGCTGCTGATCTTGCTCCTTTGCTGCTTTTCGCATCTTTAACTACACCAGCAGCAGCAGCAGCAGCCATTACACCCCTTTATATTTACTTAAGCAGCAGCAGCAGCCATTTTACCCCTTATATTTACTTAAGCAGCAGCAGCAGCAGCCATTTCACCCCTTTATATTTACTTAAGCAGCAGCAGCAGCCATTTTACCCCTTATATTTACTTAAGCAGCAGCAGCAGCAGCCATTTTACTCCTTATATTTACTTAAGCAGCAGCAGCCATTTCACCCCTATCTTTCCTTAATCAGCAGCAGCTTCAATATCCACCCCTTTTCCACACCAAGAACAGACACTTCCTTGTGTGTATTAAGAGTTACTGTTTAACCCCCTCCTGTAACTTAGGACACAGCACTTTTCTGTGTTACTCTTCCTTTAGCTCGGGACTTCAGGTCAAAATGTACTTTTAATTTCCCATAAACTCCTATGTTAAATTTTCTTGGCGATCTACGCGACACCTGTCACCTCCAGAACTCTAACAGTAAAGTCATGTGCAGTCATGCGTAACGGTTCCCGATTCTTCTTAATTTTACTCCCAACCAGTTCATTTTGCACTTGATGACCCCATGTCTTCTAACCGGTTCAAACCGGTTTCTTCGTTTCTATTTTTAGCCCTTACCCCTTTCTAACCCTAACCCTATGTCTCCTTCTTTGTTTTATTTTTAACCCTGACCCCATTCTAACCCTAACTTCTAATTCTTATCTTCAATCTTAGCCCTAATGCTTTGTCTTTCTTCTAACTCTAACTCTAACTCTAATCTTTAACCCTAACCCTAACTCTCTTCTAACTCTAGCTCTAATCTTTAACCCTAACTCTCTTCTAACTCTAACTCTAATCTCTAACACTAACCCTAACTCTAATCTCTTTTCTAGCCCTAACCCTAACTCTTTTCTAACCCTAACTCTAACTTTCTTGTAATCTAATCTTTAACTCTGACCTTAACCCTAACCTTTTCTCTCTTTAACGCATTCTAGTCCTCTTCTTTTTAGCATGTAGTGCTCCTGTTCCCTGTTCATGGTGTTATATCTGATTCTGATTTCGCCCCACGTTCTCGGTGAAGTAAAGCAATACGAGAAATACATTTGAAGAACAACAAATAGAAAACAAAAGGAGCACTACGTGCTAAAAAGAAGAGGACTAGAATGTTTTAAAGAGAGAAAAGGTTAGGGTTAAGGTCAGAGTTAAAGATTAGATTACAAGAAAGTTAGAGTTAGGGTTAGAAAAGAGTTAGGGTTAGGGCTAGAAAAGAGATTAGAGTTAGGGTTAGTGTTAGAGATTAGAGTTAGAGTTAGAAGAGAGTTAGGGTTAAAGATTAGAGCTAGAGTTAGAAGAGAGTTAGGGTTAGGGTTAAAGATTAGAGTTAGAGTTAGAGTTAGAAGAAAGACAAAGCATAAGGGCTAAGAGTGAAGATAAAAATTAGAAGTTAGGGTTAGAATGGGGTCAGGGTTAAAAATAAAACAAAGAAGGAGACATAGGGTTAGGGTTAGAAAGGGGTAAGGGCTAAAAATAGAAACGAAGAAACCGGTTTGAACCGGTTAGAAGACATGGGGTCATCAAGTGCAAAATGAACTGGTTGGGAGTAAAATTAAGAAGAATCGGGAACCGTTACGCATAACTGCACATGACTTTACTGTTAGAGTTCTGGAGGTGACAGGTGTCGCGTAGATCGCCAAGAAAATTTAACATAGGAGTTTATGGGAAATTAAAAGTACATTTTGACCTGAAGTCCCGAGCTAAAGGAAAAGTAACACAAAAAGTGTTGTGTCCTAAGTTACAGGAGGGGGTTAAACAGTAACTCTTAATACACACAAGGAAGTGTCTGTTCTTGGTGTGGAAAAGGGGTGGATATTGAAGCTGCTGCTGATTAAGGAAAGATAGGGGTGAAATGGCTGCTGCTGCTTAAGTAAATATAAGGAGTAAAATGGCTGCTGCTGCTGCTGCTTAAGTAAATATAAGGGGTAAAATGGCTGCTGCTGCTGCTTAAGTAAATATAAAGGGGTGAAATGGCTGCTGCTGCTGCTGCTTAAGTAAATATAAGGGGTAAAATGGCTGCTGCTGCTGCTTAAGTAAATATAAAGGGGTGAAATGGCTGCTGCTGCTGCTGCTGGTGTATTTAAAGATGCGAAAAGCAGCAAAGGAGCAAGATCAGCAGCAAAAGAGCCAAATGAGCAAGGTAAAGAGCCAAATGAGCAGGGAAAAGAGCAAGATGAGCTGCAAAAGAGCAAGATGAGCAGCAAAAGAGCAAGATGAGCAGCGAAAGAGCAAAATGAGCTGCAAAAGAGCCAAATTAAAGGGGGAATGGAGGGGATCACGTGACCTGGTCACGAACGATCATTGGTTAATGATGTTTTAAAATAAAAAGAAGCAAACCATTTAGTCAGTTGTTTGAAAAAAATCAAACTGTGCACACGTAAAATGGATGAAGTACATGACAAGGAAGGACGGTTATGTAGTACATGTAAGATGGATATAGAACCAGACCCCGCCAAACGAAAATGTCGTAAATGTAAAAAACCAAAACCCATCAGCAAGTTTTACAAATCAAAAGTTGATGTACCTTGCAAAGATTGTCAGAAAATATATCAACAATGGCGAGTGTATAAAGCATGGTTCCTCAAGTATAGTAGACCGAGTCTATCGGGATTAAGAAAAGCTTTCTTCAAAGATCATGGAGAATCAACAGACATCAGTGAGGATAAGGACGTCAAAAAGATATTACTCTTTTCAAGAAGTGTATATAAAATGAAAAAGATGAAAGACTTTTTGTCAAAAGACGATCAGACGTCAAAGAAGAAGGATGTACCACTGCGACGAATGCGGCTTCAGAACAAACAAACATTACAACCTAAAGAGACATCAAGAGTTGAAGCACCCAACGAAAATGGAAGAGTCACAGTGGCCGTTATTGGATGAATGGGATATGGAAGAGGAGGACGACGACACGGATACGGAATCCAAAACGAGTGACGACTTGTCAGAAGACGAAGAAACTTACGCAGGAGAAAAGATGGATCCGTGGGACTACTTTATAGGAGACGTGCTGGTCTTATACAAGGACGACTACGAAAAGAAAGTGAATGAATACACGGACCGTGGCTACTTGGACAAAGAAGCAGTAGCGAAAACAGAAAGGGATATGTTACCGCTTTATAGAGAAGGTCTAAAGAATCGTTACGTCTCTAACATTATGTGGCAAATGGAAATGGCACGAGATCCAGTTCACAAGAAGATCAAAGAGACCGCAAAACGACTGAGAGATGACGAGGATTATGAATATGAAGAGTCCTGGAAATACGCTACCGAGAAGAGAAAGTACCTGTTAGATGCGAAGATAAAACAGTTCAAATTGGACGAGGAGAGTGATGAGGATGAAGATTGAAACCTTTTACTATAATAAAGCATCGGAACTGATATTCGACTTGTTATCCATAACGCCAAATGAAACAATAGAAAACGATTACCATAAGCCTTATTCACCCAAATCCAGACAAAACATTACCTATTTACTAAAACACCCTTAAAAAGCCACGAGTTACTTCCCTTAGACTAGTCCCCACAGGTGAAACAAAGACATATTACATGTATAGTAAGCAACAAGAAAAAAGGTTACTTTGGGGTCAAATCCTGAGAGACCCCTGACCCTTACCAGCACAAAAAGCTCAGAATCAACCTCTAGACCTTAAAAGCTGTCTAATGATATACAACAACCCCACCTTTGAATAGAAATAAGAAATGGTCACCTGATGGTCAAGCCCCTAATGACCACTGACCAACACAATGGACATCATCGGAAAGACATTGTCTTACCCAAGACAATGCAACAAACCGGAAGGAAAACGGACAAGGAATAAGAAAGATATGAAATTTTAAAAATTGGCGGAATTTAAACTTTTTGGTGGGAAAATTATCTCCCCTTCTTAAACCGGAAATGACCGGAAATACGTCATCCAAGATGGCGGAACCGGAAGTCACGTGATCCAAGATGGCCGCCGGGATCCAAGATGGCCGACCGGAACCGGATGTGACGTCATACGCCTGCGCAAAAGGGCTAATCGGCCCTAATCGGCCCGAGAAATGATAACCATTTTAATCTCTAATACTACTTACGATCACTAAAAATCTTCCTTATCAACTACTTGTAGAAAATAAACAATTATGTTAGACGAAATTGACAAAGAAAGCAAGCTAGATATGGACATATATGTTTTACAAGTCTGGTATAAAGTGACAATAAACTGTCAGAATCTATCAGATTCTATTAACTTTATAGCTATATAGATACCATCCTTCACCCAGAGTTCATTTTATATCGCAATTAAGTGTGACAATGATCCGAATTCAGACCATCGATTCTGTCAATCGATTCTAGTGTGAGAGGAGCGCTACAGGTCATGCCTTATATCAAATTTTATAACTTTTTATCTTCATTTTTGCTGAATGACATGAACATGAAATAGCTTCAGTCAACCATAATACATTCTCTAAATTGTAATGAAATCTACCATTTAGGTACAAGCAGCTCAATTTTCATAAAAAATGAAAATAATAACAAAATTACAAAACTTGAAGGATCAATCTCATATGTTCAAGAGAAAAGGCATTTTAAGGAGGACAAAACGGAGAAATTGAGGATCGCAATGGTACTGATGTCTTTAAAGAAATGGTGGGTTAAAGAAGATTTTATGGCACCAAAACTTCTTTTTCCATTGAAATCTTGGGATCTGAAAGTAACACAAAACACAACATGGTTGTGAGACAATAGAATAGGGCTATGGAGGTGATTATAAAAAAGACAATCTCTAATCAAAATAATCACTAACCATACTGTTTCAAAAAAAATTCGATTTTTTTCGCCAGTTCCTGATAACGTAGAAAAGTGTATGCGACAAGTTTTTTTAATAACCTTGGTCTAATAGTCGATCAAAGACACAGTGGTGTAGGATAACAAATCTGCCATATCTAGTTGTGAAATATCAAATCCTGATGAATTGGGTATATAATTTTACAGCTAAGGATAATAAATACTTAAAACTGTAATCGTAAAGTTTTGTACTGAAGTGTCCACTTGTGGTTTTTTACTTTTATAATACTTTCATTTTAATTGGGCCTTTGTCAGATTTAGTAATATTAGTTTTAGGTTCTTTAATAACGAATATGCCTCAGACACATTCATAAATGTTTTGAAAATTTTGCTGTAAGTTTTTTATGAATAGTGTTTAGTTTGTTTAACCAATCTAGCTTGACATTTCCTGCCACTTTGTTGTAATAATGTTCTGCAATATCACATGGCTTTAAACACTTTGATATAATTTATCTGTTATTCCATTTTATTGGTCTCCCTGTTAAACTATCTAAGTCTATGATTTTTCTTTTATATCTTACAATCAGCTCAGATTCCCCAAGGAAACGGACGTCGTAAAGGCTCAGCATTGCTTTACAATAATCTGAGAGTAGCTTATAGATCAGACACTATAGCACATGATTGACAGAAGCCGTGTTATCCGATATCATTATACTGTTTATCCACAAATCCCGAGCTATTGATTCCGACATCACTGCTTTTAAAAGCGAAGCAACAGTGATGGAATTTCACTTGTTGGATTGCTTTAGTATGGAATGCACGTTGACTATAAATGAAATTAAAGAGAACTAGTTGTTATCTAAGAGAATTAATGGAACGTATTCTGTAGTCAAATTTGGTTGAGTTTATACACTTTATTTCATACTGTATATTGTTATAAGATATTTGGCTTACAGTCATCGGTAAAATAGAGCAACAAATGAAGCTAATATGCCAATAAGATATACAATAAAACAATTAGCTTGAAGTGTGTGATGCACAGAATAAAACTTCAATAAATAGACAAAGAGTTTTCAGCAACGTATGTCGTAATTTTTAATGTGAAATAATATGGAAGAAGACTATGAATAAACTGATATATACAATATGGATGTTACTAACAGTCTCAATCACATTTTTTGTCTGTTTCTGTATGTTTCAGCCCGCCTGGTATATACATGAGAATCACATCCACTCGTTTGGATTGACCACGTTCTGTGAAGGACTTCCAGTAAACGACCAATCAGCTCATGAGCAGGTGAACAGACTAATCAAGCAAAACTGTTATCCGTACGGTAAAACGTTTGATATCAAGAATATTCCGTCGGGAGCATGGCAGGCATCATTTCTTATGATGATCACCGGAGCGTTTTCTTTTGGAGCATCTATTATTTTAGGACTACTTGTTCTTTGTGTTTCTAAATCAGCTGCTTACAGCATAACGTCGCTAGTGTTGTATCTGCAAACGTCAGCAGGTAAGTCAATTATAAGTTATTGACAGCTTTGTTTTGTTTTTGCAGATTTTATAATGTGAGAAAGCAAAGAATTTGAAATGTCATATTTTACGAAAGCAATAAAGAAAAAAAAAACATTAAGAAATAGTTAAAACATTATTTTAATAAACCTAAAACCATACAACTTATTGCACAATACTATAATTAATTAACTGATTCAAACTTTACTGGATCCGCTTTTTTGCTGCTTAAAGGTAAAACGGAAATCACAATTTTAGTGCCATGATACTGGTATTCAGAAGTAACTATTTTGTGGCACATACCTTTTGTCCATTGCGATCAAACACGCCACAGTTGTTAGACTGCCTGGGGATAATGTTAGTACAACATTCAGCTAAAAACTACTAAAAAGTCACAATTCTCTGTGCATTAATTTCGAATATTAGATAAGGAAAAAGCTAGAACCGTATTGTATTTGTTTTTATTCATATAATTTTTTTTTAACTTTTGCTGTGGATTCAACATGTATCTTTTCATTTTCCCCCAGTTTTGTTGACGATAGCGGCATTAGTAACATATCCCATTGGACTAACATCACACTACTTCCGGTATTTCTGCGGAGATGAAGCCACAGTATACTATCCAGGAAACTGTTCGATTGGTTGGACCTATATGTTGTCGATTATGACGTCATCGATATCTATATTTTGTCCGGTTTTATGGTGCTTTAGAGAAACAAGATGGAACGAATTCCAGTTCAAAGAATATGTTTAATGTTCCAAAGATATTTTTATTCTTTCCTTGTAGATATTTTTTGTCTTTAACAGCGAAAAGTGTAATTTTTTTGGAGTTTTGTTTCATAATATTTAGTTTTGAATTTATTGATTGAACACATTTAAATGTTTTCTAATTTTGTTAAAGTTACATGTATGTAATTTTATCTTAAAATATAACATTCTAAAATTTTTATACTTTAATATTTTGTACTACATTTCGCGTACAGAAGGCTGTTTTTAAAGAAATATTTGCATTTGAAATATTTATAGTACGGTTTAAAGTTTCATAGATGTCTGCTTTAAAAAAAATATAATCAATAACAAAAGGCACAAAAATACATCAATTTGATAAAATTAATTTAAATCAAAACCGTCGTAAATATTAAATTTTACATTATGTTTAAATGTTTAGGGGTCGAATCCAAATGGGTTTCTTTTTTGTTTGATTTTAAAATGTTTTTTGTTTAATTATTGTTTAATTTACATGCAAAGAAAACGTTTACCATATTGTTGATTAAATATATTTTATTCTAAGTTATTTTGTGTTATTTCGAATTGTAGTTAAGGTTGTGATGTTAAAAAGTTGATATTTAGCAAATAAAATATGAAACCATTAAAAAGATATTATCTTGTGACAGTTTAAAAAATGATGAGTTAATGATTTAGTATGGATACTGTAAAATCCTCTATAAACAGTCTGTTTATGTTTTTTCATCATTTTCAGACCTTGTAAAATAAGGGTAATAACAAGATTTCCGATGATCAATCTCATATGTTCAAGAAATAAGACAAACAAGATACAGACATACGAGAGAAATTGAAAATCACAATGGTCCTCTTTGGTATTTCAAACGAAATGCTGGGTTTGACAATGTTTTATGGCACCGAACTCTCTTTCTACATTCCTATCTAAGGCTCCACTAACACAAAGAACAACATAGTTGTGAGACATAATAGGAATAGCGATCTCCGGAAAAGTAAGCAGTTCCTGTTAGCAATAACACCATCGCTACGCGGCCAATGTTCTATTCAGCGTGCCAAATGTGATAAAGGAATTCAAGGCAAACCCTATGAAAAAAATAACATCTGCATCTATCTAAGAGATAGAAATTCCATATTTGGCTATAAGCATATGATGTCATCCATAAAAAGTCTTGAATAGCTTAAAACTTATTTTTTTCTTGTGTGGTTTACTTTTGTATGGAAAATTCCAATTCTAGATGAAAATCCCAAAGTTTGTTTAGCTAGTAGCATCGATGGTTTCGTTCGTCCCTATATAACTTTGAAGGATATATTATTGGAAACAGCAACAATATAGCACTGCGTCTAGCTAAATACAATACAAAAAAACGGATATAAAACGGTTAATTTGGATATGCTTCATATTGATATTTCAAAGAGTAACCTCTAAACAGCAGCATTTGAATCAAAACATTCGAAAATCAAAAGCCAAAAATATTGAATGAAAAGTTCTCAAAACTAAAAAGTTCGAACTGGAAAGCCAAATCCAGGTTTTATGATGTCATACTTCCCTGTTCCAGTTAATGCGATCCTAGGGTCCCTAACCATTTTATTAAACTGTCTAGGAAATAAGAGTTACCGAAGATAATGAGATGTGGAATAAGTCTACGCGACACAAAGTACACTATAAATGACAATTTAAAAAAATCTACAATGGAAAATAACCAGCAGCCTTCAATGTGATCAGTGGTTGCTGCTCGCTGTTATTTGATTGGCTCTGGATTGAAAATAAACTACATATGATTAAAATTCAATACTAAAGTGCAACGATAGACCCTCTTCTTGACAAAAAAAAACCCAATTAATACAAATTCGACGAAATACAAACACGCGCTTTGATAAAGATTCCTAGTTAAGAACAGTTCATTTTATTTTCTCTGTCGTTTTCTTGCTTTTTTACAGATAAGATTAGGTTTTTGTTTTACTTTTTTCTCTCTAAAATCAATCTTATAACATTAATTCAATCTTAGCAATAAATTGCTTAACCTATATGACAGGATTGATTAAAACAGCTTTAATTATAGTTTTATGCACTGTTAATCCACAATCAATTACCCTGACAATAGGAAATCAGTACGCCATATAAGCCGAGCCTACAGAACTGTAAAATTCTTGATTGGCTCAATATGTTAGTACTAGATAAACCCTATAGGTAATGAAAATGGGTTTATAGAAGTGTAAGTGAAGAAACAGATAAAAAGTAAGCAACAACAATATGGAATGAAAGATGATGAGTCAATGATCTCTTAAAAAGCAATGGTGTTATTTTCTAATTTTACCTTATAAGTAATAGCGAAGCTCTATAGATATCTCACTGAACAAATATAATATATATATCAACAGTATGTATATTTGGATACACGCAATCTCAATTCAGAATAATCTAAAGATTTCTTTAATCTTGAAAACGAACTTGGGTTCAGACGAGGTTACTTATTCGACACTATTGCTTGATTAGACAAGTAACAAAAATTTGAACAACAACACATATCAAAGATCCATACAATTTAAGTTTCTGCCATTTACAGAAAGTCTCTTCCCTTTTCAGAGATTGGATTCCATATAAAATATTAACCATGAGTAAATGAACTTCCAATATCTTCAAAAGTTGACCAAAACATATATAATTCAAAATTGAACGCTAAAATACTATTTTTTATAATTTATAATATTTTGGGAACCATGACAAATAAAAATGAATAGAGAAGAAAGCAAGAAGCAAAGAGGCAACACGAGGGCATTCCGGTGTCAAAATTCCGAAAGGGCGACGACAAAACCGGCGAACACGGACATCACGCGGAAACACAAACCAAACAGAAATCAACAACGCGAACTCAAGTCGTAACAAGCGTTCCCGCCTGCTAAAGTGCACCCGTCGTGTTACTTATTTCCAATTCAGTGTGTCAAATCTGTAAAAGAAAGACAGACCAATATCTTCACTCCCACACAACCCTGTGTTAGCCATTTCTATGTCAAACGTGACGCTATGCCAAGGTAATCGGTGTAATTACCGCGGATCATGAGATGTCATAGAATAAGTGTACGAGAAAAAAGTCGCCTTAAAAAAAGCAACAATTAATAATGGAAAAAAATTAACAGCTCATATATGACAATTCCGTTTTGCAAATGGCAATGAATATTACTTTAAATCATACTCTAGTATTTTGCAAAAACTTTTTTGTGGCAATATGTATATTGCTTCGAAGTATACCCTAATGGTAGGTTTTCTAAAAATAAAACCTTTTCATGTTATTGATGTTTTGAAAATACTTTTTTTGTTAGTTAGTGCAAATTTCAATTCACCTAGAAGAAACATTTTCAGATGTCAAAGTCATCTCTCCTTCATTGTCTCTCTATTGGCTATGACTCCTAAGGCTCTTCAAAACTTTGACAATATGAAAGTATTCGATAAACCTACCATTCAGCCTACTGATAACCTTAGTAAAACGTTGTTATCAAATATTTGTATCGTTCATGTTAGAAAACCTTATTTTTAAGAACTAAATCATTCTTAGCATTAGCCTTTTAAAATCCTCTTCTTGCAAATTGCTTTTTATTATAAAATCGTTTTTGAAACTATCACAGGGAGATCGGATTTCATCTTAACAATAGAAAACATCGTATAAGGGTATTTCAAAGTTTAATATTCCAGATAATAAAAGACATGGTCTTATTCTAATTAGTGCAGCAGAACTGTTCTTGAACATTTTTAACATAAAGTATAAGCAGATTGGATTAAGCGTGATTAAGCATGATTATGGTTACATAAACGAAGATTACAGTATACATGGTAAACATCACATTCTAATAAAAAACTGTTCTAATAAATACTCTTTGAAAATTCTATTGCAAATTAAGCGAGTTTAATAAAACAGTTTAAAGTTGAATTGTTTGATACAAGCAACTAGTATTCAAAGTAAGAATGTAAACGACAAAAGTCTCTCTGACATAAACAAAGAATTGGCAATATTATTTTTATGTGTTAATGCTTATTATAAAACTTTTTTTAAATACTAAACGAAATACTAAATAGGTAAATAAATGGTAGGTGAAGCCACATTTAAAAGGTATAACAAAATATGAAATATAAATAAATAAAACCTTTAAAACAAATAAAAACTAAATTGCCCAAATTTTCGGACATAAAGTCCTTCTTCAGGGGCTAAAAAGTAAAAAGATGTTATCACATCGACTGACGAGGACAGAATGACACAAAACGACCCGAAGAACATGACGTAATGTCTTAATCCTGAACTTGATGACTACATAATGAATATTAAGAAAAGGTCTGTCTTTTAACATTAATACCCAAGGGTTGAAAAGTGCCTAAAAAACTGATTATTCTTTGCTCAAGAAACTGTCTTTGTTTTTCGCCGGTGCATGTTTCAAGGAGAACGGTCACCTGCATATCCTGGACGCTATGGTTTGGCAATGAAAAGTGCTGGCCGACTGGGCAGTCGTGGCATTTGAGAACACTTCTCCTGTGTTCAGCAAATCTGTCACCCAGTCGACGATAGGTTTCTCCTACGTAGATTTTTAGGCACTTAGCACAGCGGATTGCGTAAATGACATTTTCGGAGATGCAGGTAAAACCGTTCTTCAACTTGAAAGTATTGGAGGGTCCAATTATCTCCTCAGTCTCCCAGGTAAAGGCACATGTGACACAGACGGATCGACCACAACCCCTGGTGCCAGAAAAGTCAGAGCGAGGACGTCTCTTGGATTTGTCAAATGAACTAGAGACAAGATGTTGCCTCAAACTCTTACCTTTGCGGAAAGCAGTCAGGGGTGGTGAATCGAACACTGTCGACATGTGTTCGTCCTTCAAGACGATGGACTTGAAATTGCGCAGAAGAATGTCCCGTATAACGATGTTATGAGGGTGGTATGTAAGTACCAAGGGTATACGGTCATTCTTGCGTCTCGACAAGGGTTCCAAAGCCTTGGATCGTGTCACCCGAGAAACTGAGTCGATAGCTTTATCCAAGATGTTGTTAGGATATCCCCTTTTGACAAAGAATGATTTCATAGTGCTACTTTGAACTCTGAAATCATCCTCATCACTGCAAATACGTTTAAGTCTCAGAAATTGAGACTTAGGAATGGCATCTTTGCAGCTCTGGGGATGACAGGATTGATAGTTCAGGTAGCAGTGTGCATCAGTTGGTTTATAGAACACAGACGTTACTATTTTGCCATTTTGGATGCTACATTCCAAGTCAAGAAAGGAGAGTTTCTCTTGCGAGATGGTAAAGGTATACTGAATGGCAGGATGATAGGAAGAGACAAAGCTGATAAACGAGTTCAAATCATCTTCACTATCAGAGGATACACCAAAAACATCATCTATGTACCGTTTGTATAGGTCAGGGACAGGACCAACGTATTCGGAAAACATTTTCTCTTCCAAATACCCAACAAACAGACAAGCGAAACTAGGACCCATCTTAGTGCCCATGGCAACACCACCAGACTGAGAATAAAACTCTCCATTAAACTGAAAAGTGTTGAGATTGAGAACAAGTTCTGCTAATCTCAAGATGACATCCGTTTTTACAAAGGGGTTGGGTCTTCTGTCCAAAAAGTGTTTTAAAGCGATCATGGCATCGTTGTTCGGAATACTAGTGTAGAGGGCAGTGACATCCATGGAGAACAATCTGAAGTCATCTGGATTTTCAGGTTCAAAGAACTCTAGGATATTTAGAGCATGAGTAGTGTCCTTAACATAGGTGGGCAAGTTCTCCACTATTGGCATGAAAACATTATGGAGAAAACTGGAAATGTTTTCAGTCGGACAACTACATGCAGAGACTATGGGTATACCAGGGTTTCCCAATTTATGAATTTTAGGGAGCATGTAGAATCTCGATGTCCTGGGTTGGGAGACTATCAAGTTCTTAGCATTATCTGGTAGATCATTGTTCTCCACGGATGTCTTGATAAACTCCTTAATTTGTTGCTGATTTTTCTTAGTATTATTATTTTTTAATTTCGAATAGAAAGTTGGGTTTGCAAGTTGAAAATCGCCCTCGGAGACATAAGACTTGGCATCCCAAGCGACCACTGCACCACCTTTGTCAGCAGGTTTTATAACTATGTCTGTGCGGGTCTTTAAGTTTCGGAGAGCAGTTTGTTCGTCACAAGTCAGATTATGTCTTTTGAGGGGTTTGGTTTTTAAATTATCAATTTGGTTTAGACAAGATTTAATATATTTTTTCAAAACAGGAAACCAGGATGTTTTTGGAGTGAAGTTTGATTTTTTGTTGCCATAATCGCGAAACAAAGAGGCGGCTTCATTATCTTCCTCATCGAGTTGGTTATTTTCCTTTTCGTGGAAAAAAGCTTTTAAGAGGAGGCGTCTGAAGAAATACTAAATATTTGTTTAAGTTCCAAATTGATATTAAATTTAGAATAAAAAAGGAATTGATTGCAATTGTAGCTCATCATTTCATTTAAACTACAGGTGAGAATGCGAATGAGCGATCTTATACTTTTTAAATTGCACTACATTTTGTTCTGCCATCGCAGTGATCACGTTAGAGAGTATTTTTTATTCTTTAACTGTTTTTGTCATCCAGAAGCCAAATAAGACTTGCTGTGATATTTGAATAAATCACTAGTAGAATTTAAGTATTGGGTATAGATTAAGACGTGGATGTTGGTACGCAACCTTAATCTGGTTAAACAGACACTTAATTTTGCTCTTCTGTTAAATTAAGGTGGGAGTGGGACGATACCAAATGACATAAGCGAAGCTATTTTAATTGATTGCTTAACACAATCATTTAATTTGAAAAAAAAAATAATAGAAGCACAATGCAAATAATTAAAATTTGTTCAATCTATACTTGATTTTTTATTAATAAATACATACAATATTACCTTCAAAATGTTATTTTTTTAAGTTACTTAAAGCAATAAGTGAATTTTCAATGTCTGTCAATTACACAATTCAATGACCTGTGATTTGTTGTCTGCAATCTACACCAGGGTACCTAATAGAGATTTCTCAACTTCATACGGTTGCTTTCGTACAACGAAAGGGGAGCGGTTATTGGTCATGTTTTAATTGAAGATGAAAACAGGGATAATGTGCACGAATCCCCATTAAAAAAGTTAAAATTAAATATATTTTGAATATATATTTTAGTTTTTAATTGAATTCTCTTTTTATCTTTGCAAAGAATGTGCATTTTTATAGTAAATGATCTTAAATGCATATTCGGTCTTCAGTTAAACCAACGAATTGTTCTTTGGGAAGTAACCGTTGAGTAACGGTTGTGCTACGTACCACAATGACAAGTGAACAATTCTCAGGGATTACCTTTCTTTAAATTATTTAATCCCCCTAGCGGCCAGGTGAAATATCACCCAAAAAAAGGAATAAAATCAATAAAGATTTTTAAATTTGAAAGGCATTCATTTTTGGGGGGTCAGAATATTTTTGCGTATTGTGCCAACATACCGTATAAGTTTTTCGCGAATATCTAATTTTCGCTTTTTTCGCAGTACTTGGCAACTTGCAAAAATATAAACCCGCGAAAATTAAAAGTTGTAAAAAGTATACGCAAAGAATATACTCGCATTTAAACAATCGCTAAAATGAAATTCCGCGAAAAAAAGATCTTTCATTTTTTATTTAAAAAATCCGTAAAATTTAGTTCCCGCAAAAAAAACACTTGAACGGTAATGTGGATAATAATATAAATGCATGAGTCTGTCCGTTTGTGCGGTCCGTCACACTTTTATTTTGTAATATAGACATTTATGTCTCGGCTACAACTATTTGTAGGCTTTCAATATTTGGTAAGCGGCTTCAGTTGGGGTTCATTTTCAGGTTTGTCGCTTCTTAGCTTCCCGTTTAAAGAGCCGACTTAATGTTTTTCTTTTCTTATTTTTTGCATTCGGCAGGGGACCTAGGAAGTCTGTTCTTGTTCAATTAGCAAAAATTCTTCTTCCGAATATTTCTCTTCATGTCTCTAAACGCTTAAATCTTTTTAAATTTTACTCCTGGTTTCAAAATATTGTTTGTCAAGTATATGATTTAGAGTCATAACTGGTAGCCCCCTCATTTTCAAGTGAAATGGTTGACCCAAGAATGAGTCGATGTGTAAGCATGGTAAGGCTTGCCTGTCAGTTAAACCGAAAATCACTTTTTTAAAGCAGTATTTGGTGCATATTATATATATATTACGTGTATAACATTTGTTGTTTATCTACCGATTTTTATCTTGAGTATCATTAACTTAGCTTTGTGTCGTTAGAATAAAACTTGAGTAACAATTTCAAAGAAAAAGGGTTGTTTTAATTCAAACAAAAGATTCTGATCTGTAAATGAAAAAACATACATAATGCAAATCATCATGTACGTGTACCGAATTTGAAATTGACCCCTTTTATAATAGTAAAGAAATCTGACACGAAAATTCCCCTCTTGACTTTTTAACAGTCAAAGTCGGCTCAAAATGCAGAAAGTAGATTACTCACTGACATAAAACAAAGACACGATTCAACTCATTTAGCTACTTAGCTGTAAACCAAATTTGAAATAAATCCATGCAGTAGAAGCCAAAGATAAGTTAAACAATTAATTTTTCAACGGACAAATAGAGAGACAGACGGACGGACGAACAGGCAAGTAATAAGGAATATTGCCTCCAATTTTACAAGAGTAACTACAGAATAAAGAAAAACTACACAGAAATACCGACTTTTAAGCATGTCTGGAAAAACATACAGAACACTTATTTACTAAGTCAAAAACTCAAAATGCACAATATTACTGTAACAATCCCGTTTGAAAATTGGGATGGGTATTTTGTGGTAGGGGTGTCCCTTCGTCTTTCCATTACACCTCAGGGTACCCACTGTTTAACTGCAACTCGTAAACCTTTTAACAGATTTTCTTGACACTTTTACACAATCTTTTTGATATACTGTCTATGTGCATCTCTCTTTTTTTATCTGAATACTTTATAGTTTGAATGCTCATTTCCAAATATTATTTTTTTATTAATTTAACTTAACACTAAAACATTACATTCACCGTATTGTACTTAAATTAACGAAAGGATCAATTATACTTATACCCTTGACTTAACAGGTTACGAGTCCTCTTGATTTGAAAATGTTCGACTTTTCCAATTTCATGAAACAATTTTAAGTTTAGAATTTTTCGTCATTGGACTTGCAGTTTGATGATACTTTTAACATTTAAAATTGTAGCATAGATCATCATACCCGTAGTTAAATAAAAAAATAAAAGTGTAAAAACGAGTTATCGACAGATCTGAACATTAGTTCATCAATAATTTCTCCCGAAAACGTCTTACGGTTACGATACGTAGCAACCGTGCCTGATACGTAGCAAGTCAAGAAATCTCTAATAGGCGTGTTTTTATGTAAAGGAACAGAAACAATAACTTTTATGCGAAATTTTGGAAGGTGCATTACATTTGGGCCAAAAGTTCAAAAATAAAGATTTTCATTTGCGCTAATTGCACTCGATGATTGGGCTAATTAGATATTTACCTTTACAGGTAAATAAAGGTAGATATCTACCAAAGTATTTATAGATTATATACATTTAGGTGATAAAACAAATTTAGAAGAAAAAGATATTACACCCCTAACCATATAAAAAGGAATTCAAGAACTTGCGTATAACAGTTTAATCTAATGTCAGATTTCTGTTCATCTTTGACCACAAGCATCTATTGGAGGATGTAGATTCCATATGGGACAAGCATGGTGGAGGAAAATACAGTCGTTCGGATCAAGTAGGAAATATAAAAAGTTGGCTAATGGCTAACATATTTCTTTGCTTTGCCCTTTATGAAAGCAGAAGAATTTGAAGAAACATTTGTTGAGGACATTTTAGTACCATACCAGATGATCAGAGATGCAGACCAGGAAAAGCATGACTTTTTGTTAGAAATGCACATGAAATTCATGACTGGGAGTTTATCCAGACATCAGTTTCCGAAAGCTGTAAGCTACAAGTTCCGTGCATGGACTCGTCTTTAAAGACTGCATTGACTGTGTATTTATAGTTTTATGATTTTAGCATGTTCAGTGTGATTTTAACTTAAACAAACTTTAGTGCTTTATCATGTACATTTATGTCTTTGTAAAATGATAAGAAAATATACAGAATTTTATGGTAATTACCTGTATTTACCTGTATATTGTCCAATTAAGCTTTAGCCCAAACGTCGACTGCTGTTAGCCCAAACGTAATCTTTTTTTGGCCCAAACGTATTGCCAATAAGCCCAAATGTGGATCCCCCAATTTTCGGTGTGTTAAATTTTCGCGGATTGTTACCAACCGCAAACAGAGCAAAAATGGATGCGAGCAAAAAAAAAAGATATACGGTATCCAGATTGTAATACAAATCGGTAGACATATAGTTCGTAGTGATATTCATCCATATAAAAAATGACTAATAGGGGTCACATTCCTCGTTTTTTAAATAAATGCTTTTGCAAACTGAAATTTTGGTAGGAAATTACAAAGAAATATTGGAAGAACACAGCCTCAACATTATTTATTTCTACTATTTGTACACAATAATGTACTTCCTCTATCTAAATTATGACCGGTAGCTAGAATAATATTCCTTGGAAAATGTGTAATGCATTGCTTTAAAAATAATTATATGTGACAGACTTGGGTTTTTAGGTACGGCTTTGTAAATATTGCCTATACGTGAAAAATGTAATAGAATCGAACTAAAATTGATGTTGCGTTTCAAAACGTATAGACGGGTATTTAAGTGTACAGGTAAATTTGATCAGTAAGGTCAGTTTTTACTTAACGCCCCACCTTAATACTGGTAATCATTTTATTTTCCTTTTTTTTCAATGAGAACCTAGAACAAGAATAGATGGTATATATAACGTATAAATTAAACCACGTCTTTCAATAAGTGTCATGTAAATCTCTATGTCAACGCCTCGGATTTCCTGAGAGATGAAATTGATTCTAATAAACTTGATTACTGATGATTGTACAGTTACTGGAAATCAATGAAGGAATTGAAAAGAAACTCGCTGAGCTAAACAACCATATCCTAATGATACTAACACTTTAATTGACTCGATATTTCAGTACTCAATCTCAGGTGAAATTTGTCTCGTTTGATGATCTGGTTACAAGTCTACAACAACCATTGGGAGTCCATCATGTTCGTACCATTCTCTATTCACTACGAGTCACGAAACTTAAAGACCTACGTGATCTTGGGTTAGAAAAAGCAGGTACTGATCCATTTACTCCTTCTTACAGGCTTACTAGCATTATTTGCGACGTTGCTCTTTTCCGTCTTTTTAAGCCTGTAAGAAGTGAGCCTCTTACTACTGAGGATAGGAAATTTCTCCATATTCCATTTAAGAACAAAGGGATAGATGCTATAAACATTAGCAATATTTTAAATCGTAAGGAAGTTACATCTCAAATTCCTCAATATTTCAAAAATCAGTCAACACCAATTGTTTCCTACCGCTACACTAAAACCATAAGTAGTAAAATTTTCAACCACAAAAAGGCATTGCAGGACCTAAACATTGAAGAATATCTAAAGTCCCCTCTGACATGTGATTGCTATGCTTCTCCCTTTGTCTATGGTCCATCTGGTCATGTCATCACGGGTGATCTTAAGATAATTGAAAATGATTTATTACGTAATGTGGTTTCCCATGGACCTAAATTCAGGGAACCGCAACGTATAAATTGGAATCATAACTTTAAGATCATCATGGACGCTGTGGAGGACTATGCTAGAGCCTGGATAAAGAGGGAAAAGGACCAAGAACCAGAGCTTGAATCACTGTCGGACTGGGTAAGGACTATCCGATCTCTTGTACGAAGCCGAATAGACAAACTTCGCAAATGTGTGAACCCCCGGCCTTCTTCTGTATTTAGAGATCGTGAAGCTCTCAATTGTCTCTCTTCCTTACATGACAGGTATGTTGTCACGCCAGCAGACAAGGCTTCCAATAATATAGTTTTTGTATGTAAAGCACATTATTACAATTGTCTAATAAAAGAGAACTAGGCATTGATGGTAATACTTCCGCTAGTGCTACATACACACGGACTACATTTAACAAAGATGAAATCATAGCCAACCATAGCTCTTTTATGTCCTCTTTCAATATTCCAATGAAAGAGGAACATAAAGAGTTACCATATTTGTACTGGATACCTAAACTTCACAAAAATCCGTACAAAGAAAGGTATATAGCTGGATCTTCATCATGTTCAACTACAGAGATGTCCGTTCATTTAACTAAAATCTTGTCTGCTGTCAAAGAAGGTCAACAAGCATACTGCGACACTATTTATAATCGTAGTGGAATTAACCATATGTGGATTTTGAAAAACTCAAAAGATTTGTTAGATCAATTTAAATCTAGATCATTTTCTGAGGTTCACTCTTTGAAAACGTTCGATTTTTCAACTTTATACACTACCTTGCCACACGAAAAACTAAAATGTCGCCTGAAAAAACTTCTCGAAAAAGCCTTTTCAAACTCAAGGAATTTTGTTGTTTTGGGTTATAATTCTACATTCTTTTCCAAAACATCTTTCAAAGATAAAATTTGTTACACACTGGAACAAGTTTGCAGTATGCTTGATTTCCTAATTGACAACATATTTGTCACCTTCGGAGGAGAGATTTTTCAACAACAAATCGGCATTCCAATGGGCACAAACTGTGCTCCTCTCCTCGCCGATTTGTTTTTATACTCTTACGAGACTGAATTTCTTCAGGGACTCGTAAAGAACAAGAAGATGAAAGAGGCAAGGTCATTTAATCTTACATTCAGATATATTGATGATGTCCTTTCTATCAATAACACTTCATTTGGTAGTTGGATTCCTTCAATATATCCTCCGGAATTGGAGATTAAAGATACCACCGAATCCAATTGCTTCACGTCTTTCTTGGATTTGCACCTCGAATTTGACCCAGGTGGTCATCTCAGTACAAAAAATTTACGATAAACGAGACGATTTTAATTTTCAAATTATTAATTTTCCTAATCTACAGAGCAATATACCTACTTCTCCTGCATACGGTGTTTATATTTCTCAACTTATTCGATATGCCAGAGCTTGCACACATTTCACAGATTTTTTGATCAGACACTGGTTTCTTCGTGACCGACTTTTGAAGCAGGGCTATAAGAAAATACGTCTCATACGATCACTAAAAAAATTCTTTCTTCGTTATCAGCCACTAGTAGAAAAGTTCAAAATTGAATTAAAAGATATGATAGTTAATTGTTTTAATTAGTGTTTGACTAGTCTGCTGTACTGAGATGATCACCTCAATATCCCTATTGTGTCTCACAACTATGTTGTGTTCTATGGTCATTACCGGATCCTAAGATCGCAATGGAAGAGGGAGGTTTGGCGCCATAAAACCTGGTTTAACCCACCATTTCGTTTGACATGCCTGTACCAAGTCAGGACCATTGCGATCCACCAGTTCTCCGGTATGACTGATTCGTTTTTGTCATTTTCTCTGGACTATGAGATTGATCATTCAAGTTCGGTAGTTTTGTTATTACCTTTATTTACAAACTTTGAAATTCAGCATTTTTGTCTTTGAGAGTATTGGAAAAAGACAAAATTTGATTCAAAGAGACACAATGTAAATGCTGTGAATGCTGCTTTTCAAAACAAATATAATGCAGGGATTTTAATGTATAGTTCGAAATTTTTGCTGTGGATGCTTTGGTTAGGAAGCGAAATGCTAAAAACAAATATTTAAATACAACAATGATATATCTAAAAAAGTTAAAAATTCCGTAAAGAATGCCATATGTTTAATACTCAGCTAAGATAAACTGGAAGTGGCTTAAAGTTTACAACAACAATGTAAACACGGACAATTATAACGTATTAGACAAACATTATTGCCACCTTTCTGTACTGAAGCCTCTCGAGATTTTTACAGGCAAAGCAACTAACTGAAATCTGAAAAAAAATATCGGTTAAAAAAAACTCAAAAATTTGACAATTGAGTTATCTTTAACTATGTATTTCGAGCTACAGTAGATAACCACGGGGATTATTGCAATAATTATTGCGTAATAATTACGACAAGGAATAAAAGGATTGTCTGTCGTTTTTATGGTTTCAAACCGAACTATTTTAGCCTGCAAGTACTTAAAACAATTAGGCAAGTATATTTCAAATTTTCTTTTAATATTATATAATACAATCTGTGGGCCATTTTTCGTGTTGAGAAGATCAAATGTAGACTTTTACAGACAACCAGCGAACATTTATTCTAATGAAGGCAAATGTAAATAGAAGCATGTAGGTGTTCTAACACAGTGTTCTAGCGGTCATGATTTCCTGTGTAGACATATGTGAATAGAAGCATGTTGGTGTTCAAACACAGTGTTCTAGCGGTCATGATTTCCTGTTTAGACATATGTGAATATAAGCATGTTGGTGTTCCAACACAGTGTTCTAGCGGTCATGATTTCCTGTGTAGACATATGTGAATAGAAGCATTTCTGGTGTTCCAACACAGTGTGTTCCAAAAGATTTATTTATCGTTTCAAAACAGCTTATCATTGAGCAAATAAATATACAAATGTAAATAAATTGACCAATATAGACTCAGCTTTAATTCAATTGTTTGCCAGACTCCAACTGTTATATTGATTGACTTTAGCTATAGGGGTTTCAGTTTTTGATGTTTTTGTAGATCAGTAGTAGGCAAACATTAATAGCCAGTAACGGCAAAAACAGTCAAGTTCTGAAAAAAGAAGTTGCCCACCTTCAAGTGAGAATTTGATGGTTTATTACGCAGTTTCTGTTTAACATTCCATCTTCTATCCATCGATGTAGTTTTCACGATAAAATGAAACAAAAGTCTTAACCTCTTTCTTTAGTTCCTGTCTACTGTTTAATGTTAACTGACATGTACTATTCAATTATCGTCTATCCGGACATTTGGCTTAAGTTAGAAATGAATTCACAAGTAATCCCTTATTTCCTTTTAAGCACCAGTTTTTTATTTCATATGATATTGAATTGCCACTTTGAAGACATTTCCTTTAACAGTTTAATACAGAAATATTTAATTTCCATAAATGGCATAATGAGCCTGCATTTATCGACACAAATGCATTGTAGTTTGTAGTTGATTTTATTAAATACTTTATGCTTAATTGTTAATTTTAATTTCCAATTATATCATATATTTCATAAATTTTTAACAATTAGATTTAACTTTTTAGTAAGTTGATCAAAACAAATTTAGAATGTTTTATTATATATAAACCATAATAGGGAACCAATAAAGCGATGATTCTTTGTTTTGTTTCATTTCAAGAGAAACAACCTTATAGTAACATAAAATATTTTAGATTCTCTTTAGATTTCTAACAATTTGATTTAACTATACAGTCAGTTGATCAAAACAGATTTAGAATGTTTTATTATGTAGGGAACCAATAAAGATGTTTCTCTGTTTTGTTTATATTTTGAGAGAAACAACCCAATTGTACCACTCTCGATAAATTAATCATATGACATCACCAGGTAAGCAATCCTATTGTCTAAATGCTATGAACCAAACATACATTGTATAATAAAACAATTGATAATACCTCGACGCCACTGTATCCCCTTGCTAAGCCCTTTAAAATGCAATCCTGGATGTTACCCTCTTTTACGGGCCACAATTGTATATTGCAGTTTGATAATTTATGATTTTATGAATTGACATCAATTGGAAATATATTTGGTGATCTTTTTCTGCTGATTTTGTTTTTTTTTTCAGTATATTCCTAGTATTGTCTTTAGCAACCCAATACAGAAACGTTACATGTAAGAGGTTAGAAGGGAAAGAGACTGGCGGTTAAGGTTTTTCGTGTTATCTTAAAAAAAGATGTACATCAACAATTTCGAAAAACGTTTCATGATGATAGGCCTGTTATCTATCTGCATAGAAGAAACCTTTTTAGGATTGAGACAGCTGTAAAAGCAAAAGCAAAAGCAAAAACAAAAACAAAAACAGAAAAGATGAAAAAAATGAATGTACATCAAATATTTAGAGTTCATAGATTATCTCGTGCGTGGGATAAAAGGATTTGATTTAATCGGATTTTTAGTTTGCATGTACGTGAGACCTAACACAACCTTGATATTTCAATTGTACTTTTAATTGCTTTTAAATGTATTTATACCACCCGTAAGCCATTCTTCGTGTTTAGAAGATTAAATGCAGCCTTGTCAAGATCCCAATGGTCATCTATTCCAATCAAAACGAATGTAACTAACAGCATGTCGGTTTTCCAGGGAGATTAATTGATCGTTTCAAAACAGGTATCCATTGCATAATAAAATATACAAATAGATGATAATGAAATATGGAATAAGTGTACGTGACACAACCAACATAAAGAAACAGCAATTCAAAAAGATCACAAAACAGCCAAAAGTCTTCAACATCACCAGAGGTCGCTGCTCGCCGTCTTACATTGGCCCATGACTTTAAATACATTGCACAAGATTCAATACCATCCCAAATATATTGACCAATAGGAAATCCTTTTCAATTTGACTGTTTACCAGACTCCTACTGTTATATTCATTGTCGTAAAGAGTTTAACTTATTATTTCTTTTTGGTGCTTCAAGGGATCAGTGTTACGGAAAAATTTAAAGGTTTAAAAAAATCATAAATAAAAAAGACGGAAAAGAAATACTTTAAATAGCAGTATTCTTCCGACTCGAAAGAATTTTATAGCGTGAAGCACAGATACAAATGCCAAAACGGGTATAATACAATTGAATTTGGCTATGCTGTATATGCATACTTCAAAGAGTAGCATCTCATTAAAGTCGGTCAGTGGAATAGAAGACTTCTAATAGGACCTTGCATAAATGTAGAATCCATAACAAACAGTTTCATATACTGGTGATACTTAAATGGTTTTGACGTTGGTTTTGATGGATGGCTGACGGGTTTTCACAATGAAATGAAATACAAGTCTTATCCATCTCTTTAGCTCCTATCTAGCCTTTTATCTTTATTGGCGTATACTATTAAGTCGCCATATTAAATGCGTCTGGGTATTAAGCTCTAGTTTGCGCTCCTTTAATAAAATAATCTTTCATTTCCTTTCAAACGCCAGTACCGTTTTGTTCATGATATTGTTTTACCATATCAAAGACATTTCCCTAAAAAGAACGTTTGGGTTAATTTCCAAAAGTAGCGTAAAGGCCCGCAATTGATAGAAAAAGTGCGGTAAGTTTGAATTTGACGTATTTGGTGTTAAGTGCCATTCTCTGTAAGAATCAGGCAACGGGTGAATCATGATTAAAAAAACACACAGGTTTGACTTCAAAATACTGTTCAAAATGCTTAAAAAGTAACAAAAAAATAATTGCCACTGTTTTTTAAAGTCAGTAATTTGAGATATATTTTGGTTGAAATGCATATAAAATTTGAATCTAAGGGAGATAACTCTGTCAAGTCACACTAAATTCCTATCATTTTAACAGAAATTTTTCTCCATCCTCTGACACTTGAGACAATAACTAATGTTTGTTTCTTCGTTAGAAGGCTATTTTGAATGACAATTTATTGTCAAAACCGTGTGTTTTTAAAATCATGATTCAAAGTTTTTAAATTTTGCCTGATTCTTACAGAGAACTGCACTTAAGCTATCAAAATAATCTAAAAATATCATGCAAGTAATATGTTTTATATGGTATAAAAAATGACAGAACTTGAAACTGATTTCTGGAAACCATTTTTTTTTCACCTTAATACTTTTTTCTCCATACTTAAAAGAAACCAAAACAACAAATTCGAAGGGTTAAGAGATTAAGATAGTATCCAATGAAAAGGCAGATTGTTTTATCTTCTTTTATTAACATTTTATTGCCATTGCAGGTTTCAAGTTCACCGGTGTGTAAACGCCTAATGTTAGTCTCTTCTTCTTGGGAAATTTAAGACTGATAATTCATGCTCTTTATTTAAGTAACTACCTTTATCATTTTATTAAAAAAACTATTGTCCATCGAAAGTCGGTTTACAAATTTTTAAATTGTTTGCATGTAATAATTTTGAGAAAGAAAAACTACGGAAAAAATTATAAAAATTATAAAGGCGAACGATAACAGTTGATAAACAAGACTTTAAAGACGAGGAAAGTTGTAATATAATGTAAAATGTTTGATGTTTTTAGTGATTTTCATTTTCAAACAAATCAAACCTTTTTTATGTTTAACAAGTGAAATCCTAGTATGCTGTGCCCAAATATTGAAAATTGTTTTGCTATATTTCATTCAGCTTGATAAATCAAATCGCCAGAAATACATCTTAAATCGTCAACATTTAAAAAAATTTTATATTACAACAATTTCCAGACAGTTAACAGATTAGCGTTTTACATAAAAACTGAACCCCAAAATAGCTTGTGCGGTATTTTTTTGTGAGGAATTTTTTGTGTTTATATAGTCTTAAAATTATCAAATCAAAATGTATGCTGTGTCCTTTTTGTTGGAAAGAGATTTCATCTAGTCTATCATATGTTGTTAGCATTTTTCTTTATTTTAGTTCTTTACATGTAATCCTATTAGCATTAAGATAAACAACCATTCTTTGAGCAGGACAATGATGCCAGGATATTCTGTTTTGTGACTCAAGATTATTTGTCATTTAGGGTAATTACAAGCAATGGGACCGTGAAATTCTTCTTCTTTTAATGAAAGAAAATACAAAGGCTTTTCTTCAATTTGATGACAATCATTACAAATATGGGCAAAATATAAACAAAATTAGTTCCCTGGGCTAAACTGAAAAGAGGAATGTTTTTGACTTATGAGAATTTGAGGAGATGAACAATAGCATATTCAATTTAAAATATGACTAATGCAGACAGTTCTTACCAAAGCATTTTTTTCTTTTCGTTTAGTAAAAATGAATTTCGGATTGAATTTTCTTAGATATAGAAATGAATTCCATATTTTTTTCCATCTTTTCATTTTGAAATATGACATTAACAGGCAACAAAGGCCTCCAGCTAAAAGATATTATTTTTTTACATATTTTAACACGATATATATTTTGGCAATACTCTGTTATCATGTAATAAGGAAAAATGGCCACAACATTTATGGATTATTATCAAGTTATCATTTACATGTATTTGTAAATTTGGTTTATACAAGTAATAACATTTTCATGAGTTTATTTTTTTACAATTGGATTATGACTTGTTTTTTCATTGTTTTGATGTACAGTTTGGAATTCGTAAAAGCAAGAAGTCAAAAGAACCAATGTCCTTTAATCTCATTTTCAGGTAACTCCATGATGTCCTCTCTTTCAGAACACTTCGTTGGTAGTTGGATTTCTCCGATTTATCCTGCAGAGTGAGTGATTTAAGAAACCACCGAATCTTCTTGCTTCACATCATTAATAATTTGGATTTATATCTCGAGTTTGACTCAAGTGGGAATCACAGTACAGAAACATAACATTAAAGAGACGATTTTAATTTTTCTTACTCGGAAATTTGAATACTTACCTAATCTGCACGTTGTGTTTTTTTGGTTCACAACATTCGATTTGTCAAGGCTTGTACATTTTTTTCCAGTTTCATATCCGCCACCGTTGTCTCCGGGACCGCAGGTGAGTCTAAAACGGTCTCTTGAAAAAGTTTTTCTAGCCATACCAGGCACTGGTATAAAAACTAAAATGATGTCAAACGAAATGATTCGTGATTGTTTTGATTAGAGTTACGCTGTTTGTTGTACTGAAATCACCCTTTTGATTGCTATGACCCTAATATTGCAACGGAAGAAAAAGCTAAGGCGCCATAAATCTGGGTAGACTGATCATTTCTTTTGGAATGTCTGTACCAAGTCAGAATTTTTGCGATCTTTACTTGTGCGCATGCGGTATGTTAACCTTGCTTTTGTCTTTTATCTCCGATATTTGAAGACAATATGCGTGTATAGACAAATATGGGGTTTCGATCTCTCAGATAAGTGCAGATATCGATGTTGGTTTATCAGAGGGTTTTGATTTGTCTTCCATGATCTTATTCTACACTCTGAACTGACTGCTGGCATCGTGACATGTGCGCAAAAGAAAGCAGGAACTGCTTACTCTTCCGGAGCACCTGCGTTCACTCTCGTTACGATTAGAGTTCGCATTGTTAATTGATATTCAGTATCTTTTGTGTTTCCGTGCTTTACATGTCTTTCTCTGTCTTTTCGGACCTTGACATTGGTACCACTGTTTCTATAAGGTCATTAATTTTGCAAGGTCAAAAATCTGTAGGAAAGTCCGTGAGCCCATTTTTGTGTGTGCAATTTTTCAATATTCAGTTTTGAAAGTTTAAATCTGAAAAATAAAGAAAAAAATATGATGTTTTAGCTAATACCCAGAACCACCTTACAACAGAAGTGAACAGAAACATTTTTCTATTCAAACATAATGTGTTCTAGAGAAAAAAAATCATCGTTTACAAAACAGCTATTAGTTTGTTCAAACAGCTTGCTTAAACCTTCAGTCCATTTAGCTCTAATAAAGTCTCCATATGGTCGAAGATGTCAGATGACCCCTGATAAGAATTATGGACCTTTAAAGGTTAAAAATAGCGGGTTTTTTTCATGTTTTTGTCCTATAGAATGAAAAGTATTGCAGATAGAAGTAAAGATGTTGCTTGCTTTAATCTTCAGCCCATTGAGCTCTACGAAACAATTCATTTGGTCGAAGATGTCATATTACCCAGTATAGGGATTATGGCGTCTTAAGGTCAAAATTAGCGTTTTCTCATGTTTGTGCCCTTTAGAATAAAAACTATTGCAGATAAAGAAAAGCTGTTGTTTGCTTCAACAATTAGCCATCTCTTCAGATGTCTAAATTGGATCGAAGTTGTCAAATGATCTGATATAGTCATTTCTAAAGCTAAAGGACCAAGTGAGCGATTCAGGCATCTGAAAGACTCTAGTTTTATGTTTATAACGGAGTACATGTGACAGCTTTCAGAGTGTTTTTTTACGATTTTAAATACAGTTCCATGCCTGGTCTATGATGACGCGATTAATATATCGTTACAAATGCACAATAGATATACAAATATCAAAAACATTGGCAACTAGGAAAACATCTTTAGTTGAAATGCATTAGTATAATACATTAATATAAACTTTGGAAATATACAATAAAAACAAAAGGTCACGGTGCTTATTTTAGACTTAATTGGGTCCCAATCTTTAAGAAATTTGTATAGATTATATAGAAATCCTCCAAATCCATAAACATGTATCTTTAAAACCATACATAGAATGTTGTACAAATTTGTTTCAAATATCAATAATAGGATATGATTTAAATTTCTGTACAAAAATCTGGGGTCGCGGTACTTCTTTTCAAGATTTTTAAGAAAAAAATAGCTTTTCTAGTGGCATATGAAGGAAAAAATCATGGAATTTCCTAAAACTATCCAAGATAATACCAATTTCGTTATTAAGTTCTGAATTACTTTATTTGAGATTTAGTTGTGCAGTGAAACAATACGTGAAATATTACCGCGATATTGTTCTCTATATAGTCAGTAAAAAATACATACTACATTTACACAAATTTAAATGTAGAATCTGGCTGGAATTAGTTTTTATATCAAATAAAGGTAATAACAAAACTACCGAACTTGAATGATCAATCTCATAGTCCAGAGAAAATGCCAAAAACGAATCAAAATGAATGCTATTGAGCCAAAAAAACCTAAAATAAAAATAGAATGGATGTGCCGCCCACTGTCTAACCTTTATGTAGAATACTACATTACAGCTTAGTTTTCGGTGGACAAGACAATAATTCAAACTAGACGGGTGTACACAAATACTGTATGACAAAACCAGTAAATACCAACAATAACGGGACAAAAACAAACAACATGTATCGTAAGATCATACGTTTTCGTCTGTCATATGAATTCGTACTTCCCATGTTTTTTCAATGGAAAGATGACATCACAATTGTTTACTAATGGTACGAAAACTGGTTATCCGAGGCTAAAACAAGGAAACACAAAATAACTGAATATCAATCAACAACGCTAACTCCAGTCGAAACAAGAGTGAACTCAGGTGCTCCGGAAGAGTAAGCAGTTCCTGCTTGCTATAGCACACCCGTCGCGTTGCCAATAGTCCATTCAGCGTGTCAAATCCGGTAAAGGAAGACAAAACAACACCCTATGACAAACCAACATCTGCACTCATCTGAGAGATCGAAATCCCATATTTGTCTATAAGTGCATGATGTCTTCCGTAAAATTTCTTGAGTGAAGACAGCAACCGAGGAGCAACATAACCTTGTGTGAGCAATTTTTGCGTCAGACGTGTTGCTCTGCTAAGGAAATCGATGTAAGTCCCGCACGATCTGGAGTAACGAATCAATTGAGATACGTAAACTCCATAAGCTGGAGCGGACGGAATGTTGCTACACAAGAAGGGAAAGTTGACGATTGGAAAGATGAAATCATCACGTTTGTCATAGAGCCTTGTTGAAAGTCTTCCTTGAGAGTCAATTTCTAGATGTAGATCTAAATATGAAGCAGACTTCCTAGAATCCGTTGTGTCCTTTATCTCAAGCTCCTGGTGATATATGAGAGGGTGAAAGTCATCAAATCGAGAATTGTTTAGTGAAAAGACATCATCAATATGATGTCAAACTTGAATCTGGACTATGATAACTTGAAAAGCAGACTTGATACTAACTTTAACTTCCCTTGTGATTGGTCTGGTGACTGCCTTAAACAGACGCAAGGCTGAATCATGTTAACTTGAAAAGCAAACATGATTCTATGACTGAATTTGAGACTTTTTTGGTGAAGTTAATTTTACTACACAGTTTCTCTATATACATATATGATACATATCACGGGTATCCTAGAGCAAGCCATGAACTGCTTACTCTTCCGGAGAACATGAGTTCACTCTCGTTACGACTTGAGTTCGTGTTGTTGATTTCTGTTCAGTGGATTTTGTGGGTTTTTTTTTAAATTGTGTTACTTCATGCTGTTCTTGCTCGTGTTTACTTGTTTTTTGTCATTGCCTTAACTTAACTTTTAACTTTTAAGCAATGAAATATGTTTAAACTAACTTTTTAGCGCATTGACTTTTGTCAAAGTTATTTTCATTGTAATAAACAGTAGTTCATATGAAAATTAAACAGACCTGTCATTTAGGGTAAATTATGTAATAGCAGTCATGATTGGTAATTTACCAGTCCTACAAAAGCTGTCACAAGTCAGCTTTAAGTCTAGTCAAAATAATCGTTAAGGTTAAACGGGTGTACCATACCTAGACATGAAAAGATTGGTTTGCAATCGGATTTGTTTCAGCTTAGATGTACTAAATACATGATATTTCACATGTTGTATTCATCTTTCTCTATTTTACGTCCGATTTATCAACCTCTCAAGCAGTTGTGGAAAAATATTTCTCACCTCTAGAGACAATTTTGTTTTCAGCGTAATTGCACGTGCAATTGATGATCAACCTTTTTGCAATATTTTACCTGTATTCATCAGAGAAAATCCTTCTACAACTAAATTCTCGATGATTATGGAAGCCTCGTCATTAAAATAATCAAATTTATTTCCCTTGATGTTAGAAATTCCATAATCACCTCGATTGCGTTGTAGAAGCTATATTTTACAATTTTTACGTCATTTTCTGGAACTTTTTCAGACACCCAATGGTCATTTATCTAATTAAGTCAGATGTGAATAGATAAATACAAATACTTTATTGGCACAAACACATCAATATTACATGGTTAAGGCCCAATATAATAAGTATACAGATATCAAAATTTAGAAGTACAAATATAATTGTTAATGTAAATAAGAACAAATAGATGCAATTTTTTAAAAAGTATAATCTATCATAATAGGCTTTTTCTGATGCTCATACAATTTATAATGAGGTAGGAGGTTGATTTGGGGATTTTGTATGAATTGCTATTAAATAATAATGATATTTTATTATTTGCATTAACTGCTTTTTTATTATCTAATAAATTTAGTATATTTGAATTAAATGTGTCTCTTTGGTTTTTAAGAGCGCTGCAGTTTAGGATAAAATGTTTTTCATCTTCTATTTGTCCAGATTTGCATATTGGACAATTGAAACATGTTGGTGTTCAAAACAGATTATTTTGACGTCGTTAAAAAAATTTAAATGCACAATAAACTTACAAATATCAATAAATTGGAAACTAATAACTCATCTTTAGCTGAAAGTATTCTATGGTCATACTGTTACATAAATTGATTAAAAGTGTTTTATCTATGTAGAACAGCTGTGCACAAAAAATATCGCTATTTACAATAAAAAACAGTGTTATCGAAAAAAAAACTTTCGAGAAAGAAATGTTCCTAGTAATAGCTGTATACCAACTCAATCAAGTTCCACAGAGCGAAGCGCTATTCTCTTCGAAGTTTCCATTTTTTCTACATTTGTTCCACGAGTCAATTAAACAGGGAATTTTTTGTGATATTCAATTGAAATCAGAATTAATGTGAATTCACGTGAAAAGTTCATGTGAGTTTTACACTGCGTTAAAAGAGTGATTAACGTAAATTTCAAGTAAAATAAATTAAGATTCGCATTAAAATACGCTTTCCATGTGTAAATTCTGAACAATTAGAATTTTTATTCTTATTTTAATATAATTCCATGACAGTCACTGACAGTTAAAACACAATAAGAATGTTAAGAACATTTTTGCACGTTATTTTGTTCATGTGAACCTCGCGAAAAATTACTCGTTTAACGGAAAAATTCATGTTGATTTTTTTCAAGTGAATTAAACGTAAAATTCATTTACGTTATGAGCGGCTTGCCAAAATGTGCCCCATTTCAACAACTTAAATAATCTAATTTCATTAACTGATAACTATTTGCATCTCAGATAGACTTGGTAGTTTTGGAGAAGGCATTTGCGATGACGGTTCTTTTGCTGAAAGGTTTTCACAATAAAATGAAATACAAGCCTTAGCCCTTCCTGTAGCTCCTCTATCCTCTAAACTGCTTTGCTGTGTACTACTAAGTGGTCGTGTTCAGCTTGTCTAGGCATTTGACTTTCGATAAAGCTCGATTCTAAATAATAATCTGTTATTTCCTTTTAATCCCTATTATCTTATTCGCTCTTGATATTATGTTACCATAGAAAAGACATTTCCATGCGAAGCTTTAAAACGGAACGATTGGTTTAGCTTACATAGGTGGCATAAAGCCTGCATTAAATGACACGACTGTTTTGTGGTTAGTTTGCATTTGAAGATATTGTTGTTAACCTTTAAACATTATAAACCAGATGTTCAATGATATCAGATAATGACGAAAAATGAAAACAATTTTAAACCAGTTTTTGGTCACTTCATATCGATTTGTCTGAATGTACATCATTTAATCGTACACAACCAGGTAAAACAAGGAACAAATGATCAGGATATCATGCAGAAAAGTTTTCTTTGTGTTAACAAGCAAGTCAAAACAATTAAAGCTTTATTTCTCCGGAGTGTTAGTGTAGTTAGAGTTTTACTCTGAAAGAGTCGTTTTAGACTGATAATCCTTAACTGGTCGTTATTTTTGTATATCAATCGAAATTGGTTTGATGTTCAAATTTTAAGAATAAAACTGTACAATATTTCACATAAAAATAAAACACATAAAAAGAACCGTTACATTTTTTGGAAAGACATTACTTTCATATAGACGAAGACGATTATGTTGTATACAATAATTGGTGTGTTTTAAAGATTTTTTGATAAATCAAGTTGCATTCATTTAAGCAAACCAACTTTTCAATATTTGGTCTAAACATCACATGGCATTACCATGTATGGTTAAGGTTGACAAAATTAAGACGGTCCCCAAAATATACGATGGGTTAGTTTTAAATAAGAGTAAATAGTGTACAACAATCCAGCTTATTATTAACTATGGTCTCTGTTTTCTCCCAGAGTCAGAAAACATAACTTAACACTTTAAAATATCTTTGTCTTGCAAATCGTCAAAATGCGTGCAAGTCATTAAGAAAAAAATCTTGCATTAAACGTTGGTACTCCAGTTTCCATTGATAGTATAAATTACAGAATAATCTCCGATTTCCTCTCAATTATTTTCATAGCAATTTCTTTTGTATTAACATGCATATTAAAGCTTTCCGTCTTCAGTTAATATGTGGACCGTGATATTGGTTATTTTAAGAGACTTCAATTGTCTTTGTTCAGCAAACTTAGCATGGAAAGGCTTTGTATGTATCAAAAGCTCTTAAAGGCTTTGCATAAGACACGAAAAGTAAAATTATATTAATCATCCTTTTCCATAAAAAAACATAGTATAAAACAACTAACTAAAAAGTACATTATAAGCAGACATAATTTTAAAAGTGTATGTCTGAAATTAAAACTACAACAAAATTCCAGGCAATAAATTATGCTTTGCTAGACGCGTATTCCTTCTATTCAAGACTCACGAGAAGAACACTAGCGAAATGTTAAAAAGATAAATACCAATCGCATAAAAAAGAATAAAACCAAAACATCCAAATATATAAAGGTTGATAGTCAAATTATTTACCAGAACAATTAATATATAACTAAACAGAAAGAACTGGATATTCTACAATTTAAAAATCTAGTAAAAAGGATCAATTTTTATTTCAAAGAAAATTATTAGATTTGATGTAACCTTTAAAAAAAGTGTATACACCGGTGGTAAATCAAAAGTCTCTCAACCAGGATTGCAACAAAGTTCAAGATAAAACATGATATTTTGTTATATAGAAGAGAAAAGAAAATTTGATTTTTTTTTATTTCTATCGTATTTTTTAAATGAATATGCTAATGTTATATGTGTTTCTGTTTTGTATTAGAATATCGATATCATTATGTATAGTATAAATTGTATTCCTTAAACCTTAACATAAGACTCTAAGTCTTGTTTCCGTATCCTTTTGATTAATTAAATTATTGATAATTGAACATGTGAATTTTATACACTTCACTTAATGAATAGTTATGTTTACGCTTAAAACTTTTTGGAGAAACGGATGTTCATTTATCTTTCATTTGTTTTTTTATAATTTATTTGAGCTCTTCTAACTAATTACGTTTTAAGCAGTCATTGAGCAGGACAATAATAGCAGGACATTATGTTTTGTGACTCGAGAATATTTGTCATTTGGGGTAATTACAAGCGATGGGACCGTGAATTCTTCTTCTTTTAATGAAAGAAAATGCAAAGGGCTTTTCTTCAATTTGATGACAATCATTACAAATATGGGCGAAATTAAAACAAAATTAGTTTCCTGGTTTTAAATGCAAAAGTCTCAAACTGAAAAGAGGGATGTTTTTGACTTATGAGAATTCGAAGAGTTGAACAATACTTTATTGAATTTGAAATATGACTAATGCAAAAGAATTCTTTTTAAACCCAAATGTCTTTTTCTTTCTCATTTCATAAAAAAACTTTAGCTTTGAATTTTTAACACATAAAGATGAAATTCCATATTTTATCACCACTTTTCATTTTGACATATGACAGTCACAATCCAAAAAAGCTGTCAGCCAGAATGAATTGATTTTCTTTTATAAAGAAGCAGAGGTACCAATGGGGCATAAAGTTTTGAAAACCAAATTCTTTTTTCTTTATCATTCTTTTCTCAAAGGTGGCTTTATGGCTTTTATGGGTTTTTGTGTCATTTTCAAATCATAATTCATTTCAAGAAATTATTTGATAATGCCGTTCTTCATAATGCCATATTGCATTACTTTAAATGTTTGTTTCCTCTAGGTAGGTATCCAGTTCATAGTAGGGTTCTTAAAGTATGTTGGGTCAATTCGTAGTGCTGTGATAGATTTGATATCATCATCGATAATACATGCTTCAGTGCATTACATGGGGATGAAGTGTTCGAGCCTTTTATTTCGTTCATTAAACTTTCGTCATACCACAACAATATTGTTAATGACAAACACGTATCGCAAATCAAGTTAATAGATCTTTGACTTTATTCTATTGGGGTCTAAAATCTACAAATGAATATTTAAAACGTCTTATTCTGAGTTTAGCAATAGCAATAAAATGGTTTAGAGATTAAATGTCTGCAATTAATTTTCAAAAGGGAACGTCTTTTCTTTAACAATAAAAATTGTCTAAAACCTAATTTCCCACTTCGTAATATCCATGGGATTGTTTACGCTTTAACCTTATAAAACACATTGTGTCTGAGAGCTGAATGTTTTGAGGTTCTATATTCTAATTCTGTATTAACTACACCAAAGCTAAAGAAAATTCAGAAAGTTCTTAAACAAAAACCATTTACAAATAAGTTAAAAACAAAAGCAAATGACAAACAAAAACAAGTGAAAAGGTACAAAGAAAATATGAAAGCTGACTAATCTTCTACTTCTATTAGTTTGGTTTTAAATCAGATTAGTTTTAGCCTACATGTATTTATACAATTTCAAATGTTTTAAATGTCCTTTTTATTTTTATACAATACAAACATCATTTCCCGTGACTTTTTCAGACACCCAACGGTCATTTATTCCAATTAAGACAGATATGAATAGAAGCATGTTGGCGCGCCAACACAGTGTTCCAGAGATATTAATTGATCGTTTTATTACAAATAGTCTTACTCTTATATAAATTTACTTAAAGTGCTTTTTATTTTTGCGTAAACCAGTTTTACTCAAATAAAGCCAATATATACAAAAAAATACAAGCTTTAAGAGAGCAAACATGGGGACGAAATGCTTCCAACAATAGTGGTCTACCAACTCAATCGAATTGAAATCATCAAGCACAATTCCCGTCAAATTTTTAAGTTTTCTACAATCGTTCTCCGCGTCTGTTACAGTAACAATAGAGATGACTATGAGTTATCTGCCAAAATATATATTTATTCCACAACATCCTTATTTATAACCGCTCCATTGATTGATAGCTATCTGCAACACAGAAACACTTGTGTGTTTTGTGGTACACAGGAAAAATAGCTACGGATGTATTACGGATGGTCCTCAATCCATCCGTAAATCATCCGTTCTTTCATCCGTAAAACGGTTATTTCATCCACGTCCTAATTTTATCCGTAATGAATTATCCGTAAAACGGGTGAACATTTACGAATGAATATCATTCTATCCGTTTTTCATCCGTAGCTCAAACCATCCATAAAACGTCAGTATTTCATCCGTTTTTCATCCTTATCATGAAAATACCATTTTTACAGAAAAAATTTCCCAAAACCTCTCTAAAATTAATGGTAATGACCTCGATCATATGGAACAAAAATACAGGGTATTTTAAATGCTACGGATGAATTCCATCCGTAAACCATCCATACTACGGATGATTATATACGGATGAAAAACATCCATGTGCTCGATTTTTCCGTATTCATCCGTACATTTACGGATGAATAACGGAT
Organism: Arcuatula senhousia; assembly: GCA_963971305.1. Taxonomy (NCBI): domain Eukaryota; kingdom Metazoa; phylum Mollusca; class Bivalvia; order Mytilida; family Mytilidae; genus Arcuatula; species Arcuatula senhousia. The sequence continues at coordinate 1,793,604 of OZ020308.1, read as the reverse complement.
GGTGTACGGATGAAAACATCCATAGCTATTTTTCCTGTGTATGCATTTGCGATGATGAATTTTCTTTAGCTGAAAGATTTTCACAATAAAATGAAATACAAGTCTCAGTACTATCCATTCATTAAGCTACTGTCTAGCCTCTTATTTTTATTGGAGTGTACTTTTAACTGAAATGACAACAAAGTTCATTTATTAATTAGTAAAGCTATCGTGTAAAGTTATTTAGCTTTTGTTTGAGCTCAATCTGTAATTTCCTTTCTCATCTCAGTACCTTATTACACATTATATTGTGTTTCCATATTAAAGACATTTCCCTACAAAACTTAAAGATTGAACGATTGGTTTAAATTCCATACGTGTCGTAAGCCTGAATTAAATGACCCAGTGGCATTGTGGTTATTTTTCGTCATTGGTGTAAAGCTGGTAAATTATTCTAAAGACATATATCAAGCAAAGAAAATGTTCAATTTTGAACTATGAACGATATCAATACACGATTCTATGGACCTGGTGAAATGATATTGACTGAGGCTGAAGTCCGAAGTCTACTCCAATATCAAAACACTTCAATCTTCTCGAAAAAAAGAAATTTAAGTGTAGATTTTTTTTCAAATTTGAAATGATATTTCTTTCTTGATTATATGTCATTTCACAACTTATTCGATATGCCATAGCTTGTACTCATTTCACAGATTTTTTTATCAGACACCGATTTCTTCGTAACCGACTTTTGGAGCAGGGCTATAAGAAAATACGTCTCATACGATCCCTAAAAAAAAATTTTCTTCGTTAGCAGCCACTAGTAGAAAAGTTCAAAATTGAGTTAAAAGTTACGGTGGTTAATTGTTTTAATAAGTGTTTGACTGGTCTGCTGAACTGAGATGATCACCTCAATATCCCTATATTGTATCACAACTATGTTGTGTTCAATGGTCATTGCCGGATCCTAATATCGCAATGGAAGAGGGAGGTTTGGCGCCATAAAACCTGTTTTAAATGATTTTAAAAATCGTTTGAAATGCCTGTACCAAGTCAGGACCATTGCGATCCACCAATTCTCCGGTATGACTGATAGGTTTTTGTCATTTTCTCTGGACTATGTGATTGATCATTCAAGTTCGGTAGTTTCGTTATTACCTTTATTTAGTGTCTATTTGATCGTGTATCGTGATTTCGTACAAAGTCCAAAATTGAAAAAAGTTTAAGATCATTTTGGTGATCATTTTTTATCTCTAGATTTCAAGTCACATTTTCTTTACACTTAACCATAGAGAAACAGGTAAAACAAATACAGGCGAGATAAAGATGATCAAATCAAATATATCCAGAACAATTGTTTTAAGTCAGGACCATTTCGATCTTCAATTTCTCGGATGTGTACATGCCTTATTTAAATGGCCAGATTTTTCTTATGGAGAGACAGAAATAATTAAACTACCTTATTTTATCTTTCGACAGTAATTTCTGACATTTTAGACTGATAATCCATGTTCGATATTTTTATTGTAAACTTTATTTAAGAACTGTCTATGGTCAATTCTATCTTATGGCTTGGAATTAAGAAATTGGTTGCAAATGCTTTATTTTGAGAACGAATGGATCACCAGGGAAAAAGTTTGAAAATAATGTTTACCGTCTACTGAAAAGACATTCAAATAGAGATATTATTTCTATTATAAAATTTCTAATATTTTTGTCGCTGGAATTTCTGATTTTTGAATTCAAAATTGTTTAAAACACCAGGTTTCTTTCCTTGTAATGCATATGGTCGATATCCTCGGTTCTGGATTTGGCTTCCTTGATAGAACGTTTTGGTTTTGAGTAATTTTCGTTTTCAACAATTTCGGAATTTGACCCTCAAATGTTTTGATGTAAATGCTACTGGTGAGAGGTTACTCCTTGAAATATCGATATATAGCATATTCAAATTAACCGTTTATCTGTTGAAGTAGATAGTTTTGATATTGAAAGTAGACAATTCGGTAAAATGTGGTATTTATCGCTGCTCCATTTGATTCCATTCATAGTTTCAAAGAAATGATAATCTCCAATTTCCCCGCTATTGTTTCTATGGCACATTCTTTTGTATTATCATGCATATAAAGACTATCATTATTTCTTTTCATTTTTAGACAGTGAAATTGGTTATTTCAAAAGGCTTCCTCTGTCCATGATTAGCAATATAAGCAAAACTAGTATGGAAGGCTTTGTATGTTCTTATTCAATATTTATACCTTGCTATTTAAGAAAATCCGTTAATATCAATTCGCAATCGTGTATTTAAGTTCTTACAGACTATGAAGGAAACCCACAAAAATGAAACTTTTATCAACTATACGCACTGAAATGTATGTCATCATAAGCAGACTTAATTTCAGAATAATTATACATATTAATCAAAAATCAAAACTGCAACAAAACTCCAGGCAATAAATTTGCTTTGCCTGATGCAGATTTTGTTTATTCAAGACTCACGTGAGGCCCTCTAGTAAAATGTTTAAAAAACAGGACACCAAACAAACATAAGAAGCAAAAAAAAATAGAGAAGGAATGTTTCCATGGGACGCAGATGCCCCGCTGGCGCAAAACAGAGAGTAGAAGTCCGACATGTCTGAAAGTCGCTAGGGATTTACAATTTGTCATACTGAACAATCCTACCAAGTTTCAAATCATTTTCATGTACGGTCTCTGAGAAAAGCTTGACGGAAATTTTCAATAATAATCACATTTTTCATATGGATCTAAGTCCCAAACAAGAAATAGATGTCCGACAGGTCTGAAAATCGCTTAGGACGTATATTTTGTCATACTGAACCATCCTACCAAGTGTCAATAAAGGTTATAACAAAATTACCTAGCTTTAAGGATCAATATCAATGTCCAAGAGAAAAGACAAAACATGGAAGACACACCGGAGTAGTTATAGATAGCAATGGTCCTGACTTGGTACAGGCATTTCAAACAAAATGATTTCAAATCATTATAATGAACGGTTCCTGAGAAAAGCTTGACGGAAATTGTTATATTATTTGTTCATATATTTTCAATCGGCCCTAGTCCCAAAACGGAATAAGATGACCCATAGGTCTGTAAATCGTTTAGGACGTACAGTTTGTCATATTGAACCATCCTACCAAGTTTCAAAGCATTCTCATGTACAGTTTCTGAGAAAAGCTTAACGTAAATGTTCATAGTATATGTTCACACATTTTCACTCGGCCTGAGTCCAAAACAGGACGCAAATGTCCGAAAGGCCTGAAAATACCCCGAGAAAAAAGTTTTCAAGAGACCATTTAAAAGATATCTTTAGAGCCGGACATAACGGTGTCGGATATTGAATTCTAAAAAATTGTACAAGCCCTGAAATTAAATGAGTTGTAAAATATAAACACAACATGCAGAATAGGTAGGTATTTTAAATTCCTGGTAAGGAAAATTATATTCGTCTCTTTTATCATATGTTTTTTGTACTGAGATTACCACCTCTCAAACTCGAGATATTTATGATGTAAAGCAAATAAATTCGATGGTTTCGTTAATCATTTACTCTGCAGGATAAATTACTATGTACTACTAAGTGGTCTGTTACGCTTGTCTTGTTATTTAACTTTCTGCAGAGCTCTATTGAAAATAATAATCTGTTATCTCCTTTTAATCACTTTTATCTTATTCGCTCTTGATATTATATTATATACAAAAGACATTTCCGTGCGAAGCTTTAAATCAGAACGATTGCTTTAGCTTCCATAAGTGGCATAAAGCCTGCATTGAATGGCACAACTGCTTTGTGATTAGTTTGAAATTGAAGTTATTGGTATTTAACTGTTAAAATATTCTTTAACAAATGATATTAGAAAATGATGAAAAAAAGAAAACGATTTTTTAAACAGCTTTGGTCATTTCAATTCGTATTGTCTCACTGTACACCATTTTATCACACAGACCCACGTTAGACCAGTACTGAAGAGCTCATGGATTATCAAATCGAAATCAAACTGAAAATTTTTCCTGGTGTTAGTAAACAAATCAAGACCATTAGAAGCTTTTATTTCTCGTTGTAATAGTGTTATTCGTTTTACTCTGACAGAGACGTTTTAGACTAATAATCCATAATAAAAATGTTCGTTATTTCTTTTATTGCTTTTTATAATTCCATTATCACTAGAAATTGGTTGCATGTCAAAAGTTTGAAAATAAAACCAGTACAGTGTTTCACTTGAAAAAAGAACACATAAAAAGAAACATAAACATTGTTAGCATAACATTCATGTAGACGAATATTGGTATAATTTTGTGTATTATATTAAATGTATTTTTAAAACTTTTTGATCAATCAAAAAATAGTTACAAGAAATTAAGCAAACCAATTTTTCGATATTTGAGCTGAACATCACATGGTATTACCAGCTATGGTTAACGCTGACAGTCCCCAAAATATAAAGATGCATGACTTATAACAAAGAAAAATCCGACAGGAGAAAATAGTGTACATACAACAGTTCAGCTAGTTATTAATAGTGATCTCTCTCTGAATCAGTAAATAAAGGTAATAACAAAATTACCGAGCTTGGAGGATCAATCTCAATGTCCAAGAGAAAAGACGAAACCTGGAAGCCACACCGGAAAATATATTGTCACACTTGAACATAAGATATATCTTGAAAATCTTCAAATCCCATGGAAGCAGACTGTCGGATAAAGTTCTGACATTTAACGTTGTTACACGATTAAAGAATAATCTCCAATTTCCTCTCTATTATTTCGGAGCTCTTTCTTTTGTATTACCATGCATATCTAAGCTGTCCTTCTTCCGTTAATTTGTGGGGCGTGATATTGGTTATTTCAAGAGGCTTCTATTGTCCATGTTTAGCACAAATAGCGTGGAAAGGCTCTGCATGTTTTTATTTGATTGTATCAATAACATGTTTAAAAGAAATCTCTATTAATATTTGAAATTTTGTTTTAAAATTTCTGAAATGCTATGTATAAGACAAGAACAGTGAAATAATATTAACCATCTTTTTACATTCAAGTTTATGCATAAAAGAACTAACTAAAAATAACTTATGATTATATTCAGACTTCATTTCGAAAGTGTATACATGTATAGACGACAAAGAGATGTGGAATAAGTGTACGCTACACATCCAACATTAAAGAAACGGCAATATAAAAAATCACAATGGAAAACAGCCAGCAGTCTCCAACATGACCAGAGGTCACTACCCGCTGTCTTGCATTGGCCCAAGACTAAAAATACAATACATAAGATTTTAAAAATCCCTAGAATATCAAAGAAAGACCAATTTCTGGACATAAAACAAAAATACAGATAGTAGACAAGGACAAACAAAAGCTTTGACAAGGATTCCTGACTTAGGACAGGCACATATAAAATGTGGCGGGGTTAAACTAGTTTTTTGGGCCCAACATTCCTGTCTAAAATCAAAACAACAAATTTCTAGGCAATAAGTTATGCTTTACAAGACGCGTGTGTCCTTTTTTCGAGACTCACGAAAGCCACTCTTTTTGAAAACGAAGTTAAAGAATGAAAACGAAAATAATCAAATTCATCATGTATGTTCAGTTTGAATTTCAAAATTAATCTACGACTGACAAAGAAGAACCGGAGATTTTATAATTTAGAATTCTATTTAAAATAAACACTTTTTATTTTTTTAATCAGTAGCTTTGATTTATCCTTTAAATAAAAGTGATGATACCGGAGCTAACTAACGGCAAATCAAAGGTCTTCCCAACCATCTATGGTATTCAAGACAAGATTGATACAAAGTTCTTCAAGACAATAAAAAGATTATTTTATATATCTAAAAAAAAACGATGATATTTTTTCTGTTTTGTAATAGAATAATCATTTCAATAATGCAAAATTAATTTTTTGCTCCTTTTTATAATTTTTATATAAGTTTGCTGAGTATAAATAGTATTCCCAAAACTTTTTTTGAAAAACAGATGTTCATTTTTCTATCATTTGTTGAAAAAGCATAATTTATCTTAACACTTCAGCCAATCTAATGATAGGACAATAATAGCAGGGTTTTCTGTTTTGTGACTCAAGAATATTTGTCATTTAGGGTAATTACAGGCGATGGGGCCGTGAAATTCTTCTTCTTTTCATGAAAGAAAATTCAAAGGGCTTTTCTTCAATTTGATGACAATCATTACAAATACGGGCGAAATTAAAACAAAATTTGTTTCCTGGTTTTAAATGAAAAAGTCTCAAACTGAAAAGACGAATGTTTTTGACTTACGAGATTTCAAGGAGATGAACAATACCATATTCAATTTAAAATATGACCAATGCAGAAGTTTTCTATTCAAAACCAAACGTATTTTTCCTTCTCTTTTCATGACAAAAAAGAACTTTAGATTGTAATTTCTAAGATATGAAAATGAATTCCATATTTTCTCTCCACACTTCGTTTTGACATATTACAGTCATATACAACAAAGGCTTTCAGTTGAAATGAATTTCTTTTCTTTTACAAAGTTTTGAATACCAAATTCTTGTTCTTCAATTATTTTCTTATCAAATATGGCTTTTTGGATGTATGTTACATTTTCAAATCATAATTCATTTTTGAAGAAACGATTTTATATTGTCATTTTTCAGAACTAGTTGGGGATTTTTACGGGCTATCCTTTAGGTTATATACAAAATGAAAACACAAGAGTTTTGTAATCTCTTAATAATCTTAAATTCTGTCGTGAACGTTTTGGTTGAGTGTTTGAGGGTATCACTTATATATGCATTATTGAATTATTAAAAATGTTTTGTTCCGGTTAGATAGGTATCCGGTATGTGAGTTTACCATGATGAGTTACAGATCAAGTTCGAGTACCGTGTTGGTCCGCAAATCATCACGGGAATAATGGCCTATGAACTTTGAAAATTCACTGAAAGTTCAGTTTTCTACACTTTTTTCTGAACGCTTATAGATAATTATAGAAAATAATGAGATGTGGAATGTGTGTACTCGACACAGCCCATAATCAAGCGGCAATTCAGAAAAACAAAAAAGGACAACCGCCAGCAGCCTTCAAATAGGCCAGTAGGTGCTGCTCACAATTCTGCAATTGGCCCATGGTCTAAATAAACTGCATATAATTCATATCCAGTCCTGAAATAGTCGACTGGTTTTTGGTATGCGAGTTTACCATAATGAGTTATAGATCAAGCTAAAGTTTAGTACTGGTCCGTAAAATTGTATGGGAGTTATGGCCATTTGAAAATTCACTGAAATTTCAGTTATCCACACTTTTCTGAATGTTATAGATAACGAACTGATTTTGGGTATGTGAGCCTACCATGATGAGCATGCTTATGCTGGCTGTTTTACATTGTGATTTTTTAAATCGTCGTATGTTTAATCTTGGATCTGTCGCGTACAGTACACTTATTTCGCATCTCTTTATCGTCTATCATTTCCATCCGGAAAATGTTGCATGAGTCATGACCATTTGAAGTTTGAAAATCCACTGAAATTGTATTTCTGCACTTTTTTATTTTCCCTTGTAGATAATGAACTGATCAAGTTTGGGTTTTCATTTGCTTGACATTTTTTTACCAATGACTGAAATATGAGCCCGGTAGGGGACTCTGTATTTCTTTGCAATACTCTCAGAATGCTTGTTTAGCTCTAGTTTGAGCTCCCTTCAATATAATAATCTGCCATTTCCTTTCAAATGCCAGTATCTTATTGCACAATATAGTGTGTTACCATATTAAACACTTTTTCCTACAAAACTTTAAGATTGAACGATTGGATTAATTTCCATAGGTGGCATAAGCCTGCATTTAATGGCACAGTGGCATCGTGGTTTTATCACTAGTATTGGTGCCCGACAATTGACAAAAGTTGGAGCTATTTTTGGTGATCAGCTTTAAGTCTCTAGTCTTCAAGTTGCATGTTTCTGTACTCCTACCTATAGAAAACCACATAAAACAATTACAGTAGAGCTAAAGATGATCAAATCAAAAACGTGCTGAAAATTGTGTCTTTATGTTAACAAACAGGTCAAGACCATTTCAATGTTCAATTTGTCGGATGTTTACATGCCTTTTTTCAATGGGCCGATTCATCTAATGGAGAAACGGAATTAAGTAAACTACCATATTTTGTCTGTCGACAGTTATCTTGGACATTTTGGACTGAGAATCCATTCTCGGTATTTTTGCTGTTAACTTTATTATGCATATTGGAGGTCAATTCTACAATTATTGTCTGGAACTTTGTTGTCATTTGAATTTCGAACACACGTGAAGGTTAACACTGCTGGTGGAGTTTTAATTCCCCGAGGTTAGCCCGCTCCGGCACCAACACTTTTGTGCTGGAGAAAACATCAAAGCTTTAAATTATCCGTTTAAATTTCAAAATTGTCTAAACCCTAAGGTTCTTTCTACCCCAGACTTAGGTTGATTATCTTAGTAATAATTTGGTTCCCCAGTTTGGTATATTTGGTTTTACTGTTCTATGCTCTTCAATTTCATATAGTGTTTGGCATTTTCAATATTTTTGGTAGAGCGCCTCTGATGAGTCTTGAATAGACGAAACGCGCGTCAGGCGTAGCAAAATTTATTGTCTGGAACTTTGTTGTCATTTGAATTATGAATTGGTATTTAGAAATTGGGTGCAAATGCTAGTATTGAAAATAAATCACAAGGGAAAACATATTAAGAGAATGAAGATACTACTTCAATTACATCTATCTCCACTATTTGATACAATTCAATTTTAAGTTGACTAGCGAAAGGTTTGAAAATACAGGACACCAAACGAACATAAGAACCCAAAAAACGCTAAAATCAAGATTTGCAGACAGCAAATAGGTTATCACTTTTAACATAAAAATCAAAGACAAAAAATATTGGCAATTGTTTACGCATTTAGTTGAATGCTCTATAAAATGCGGTTACGTATTTTTTTTTATCCTTGTTAAGCTAATAGTATTAGAGTAATCAAATCAATTGATAAATCATATAGCTCATGTTCAGTAAATGAAAGATATGGGGGAAGGAGACTTTTAATTTTATATTATTTGTTTATAAAACTATAATTTATTACAGTTCTTCTTACTGATTAATTTTTAAGCAGCCATTGAGCAGGACAATAATAGCAGGACATAATGTTTTGTGACTCAAGAATATTTGTCATTTAGGGTAATTACAAGCGATGGGACCGTGAAATTCTTCTTCTTTTAATGAAAGATAATAAAAGGGCTTTTCTTCAATCTGATGACAATCATTACAAATATCAGAGAAATTAAAACAAAATTAGTTTCCTGATTTTAAACGAGAAAGGCTCAAACTGAAAAGACGGATGTGTATGACTTATGAAAGTTCAACATGTTCAAGGAGATGAACAATAGCATATTCAATTTAAAATATGACTAATGCAGAAGTTTTCTATTAAAAAAATAACGTCTTTTTCCTTTTCTTTTCATGAAAAAAGCTTAAAATTGAAATTTCTAACATAAAAAAATGAATTTCATATTTTCTCTCCACACTTCATTTTGACATATGACAGTCACATACGACAAAAGCTTTCAACTAAAATGAATGGCTTTTTCTTAAACATAGTTTTAAAACCAAATTTTTTTTGTCTTATCACGTATCATGAAAAAAAACAAACAAGGCTTAATGGATTTTTTTATATTTTCATTTCATAATTTGTTTTTGAAGAATTCATTTTGCAATGTCAATTTTCCAGAATTTTTTTTTCATTTACGGGCGATTCTTTTGAGTTAAAGTAGATACAAAAATAAAATACAAGAATTTTGTAATCTTTTCATAATTTTAAATTCTGTCGTCGACGTTTTGGCTTAGAGTTTGAGAGTGTCACTTATAAATGCCATATTGCACTATTAAAATTGTTTTGTCCCCTCTAGTTTTAGATAATGAGAAAAACGATGAAAGAGAATCATTTTTATAGTACAGAACGGAATAGTTCTCAGATACTTTTAAAATTTTTGGTACCAAAAATGTACTTATAAAGTAGTACTATATTATCATGAGTTCACTCTCTTTACGACTTTAGTTAGCGTTGTTGATTTCTGTTTAGTTGGTTTTTTTTGGTGTTTCTCCGTGCTGTTCTTGTTCGTAATAAGTGATTTTGTCGTTGATCTTTCGGACTTTGACACTGCAATGCCCTATTGGTGCTTCTTTGCTTCTTAGCGTTGTTTATTTCATTTAACATGCATATTTTGTTTAATATTCACGTTCTGCCAGTGATATATTTATCTTCGAAACATGCATTAACACAAACATACCAAAATTAGAATTTTTACTGAAACCAGTCTTGAAATGAGAGGGGCATTTTGTATTTTATATTATGAAATGGTGTCATGATATAAAATCTAAATTTTTAGTTCTCATTATTGTGACATTTAATTTGATAATCCCTTCTTATTTCCACTTTTTATCAAAAATCTTGTTAAAAAATCTAATTACGTTAATACATTATCCGGTAATATTGTCAAAATTCTGAATCTAAATGAAGCTGTCAAGAGAACAGCGATAGCATGACCAAGGCTATAGCCTAATCCCTCGGAGCCGGATACATTTTGACAAATGAGTTTCGCTTAGTCATGACCAGTATAGGGAGAGAGTAATATTATTTTAACTGTCCGTTAAGACAAAATGGTATCATGAGAATTCACGGGCTCATTTCCTTCTCGAGATTTTGATGAAATAGTCAAAGCAATTAACAAGTTTGATTTATAAAGTTGCTTTCAATTATAAAAGTCAGCGTGAGTCACCGTTTGGCTCGGGTTTCAAAATAAAGTGGAATTTCATGCACCGTATTTCCCATATAAGGATATGGTTGGTATTAAAAATACAGATTAGTTTTGAATGTGTGTTACAACCTACGCATTAGACATAAGATTGAAGAGCACACTAATGTAAAGATCAACATGTATAGATCATAATGAATCCCTCAACGAAAACATATCCACACGAAGGGACATTGAAAAAATTTCTTTCTTGTATTATTTTTTTTCGTTTCAATTAGAAATTTAAGCTTTAGACTTTTTTTAACTTTTGTTCTTCAATCTGAACTTTCTTGTTTATCAAAATGTTTATTAAAAAGTTTTGAGGTAGTGGCATTTTGCCAAGAAAGACATATATACCAATAATAAAAATAAACCAATACACAAAACATACCATTACACATATATTGATACCAAAGTTTAAAACAAATGAGACGAGTTGGATCTATTTCCGGATCTTGTTATGTCTTACTTTGCATAGATGTTGAAGGTACATAGTCGTGACTGTTGGGGGAATGCCCCCGCAGCGACTATAAATGACTGGCTCTGTGGCTCTGTGGCATGGGTCGTCTAGCTCATATCACATCATCACCAGCGCTTGCTTCTCCAGAGGATCTGGTGCCATGACCATCGTTTTGCCATAATAGTTGCTATCTTCCACCACCAGGGGTTCTGGTCGGAATTCCGAATGACTTTTACATACATTATATTGAGTCGTAACCAGGCAGATGTGAATCAGTTAAATATTATAGAAAATGCAGCATTTATATACCTTAAAATCATGTTTATGTTGCCATAAAAGGATTTTACCGAGGAAAACCCTACATAGCGACTATGTGTTTTACAGCAGTTTTTCATGACAATATGTTTAACTGTGGGTATTAAATTTGGCTAAAAAAATAAACGTTTCAAAGCATTATTTTGATTGTAAAAAGGGAAAATGCTTTTTTTTGTTCCAGTTTAGTCATAAGAGTAGTAAATAATACCATAATGTGATATTACTGCTGATTAAGACAAAGAGCTTCCCCGGGGAAATAAATTTAACGCATTAATCGCTCAGCTTTGTAGAAATTCACAGAGCATTTAACAAGTTTGATTAACGAATATTTGTTTGATAATTTGCAGTGAGTCAGTCTAAGTATTATTTAATTGGTTTTAACTCGTCTCTTGGTGGTTCTGGGGAAAAAAGTATCTGACTAAATATATTAGAATAGTGGTATAAATAATAGAATTACCAACTGAGTGGTATTAAATATAAAAGTTAGATCCAAAAAAAAGAGCATATAGACATGATTAATGACTTCATGAAAGTCTCCGATGAAAGTAGGAATTGCAAAAAAAAACTTATTTGAATAAATATGTACAATTGGCAGACATGTATTGCTATATACTTAGAGAGAGATTATATATTATTGATATATAGAAAGGTTGGCTATGGATATTATTTTCAGTCAGCCGGGTTTTTTTTTCGAGAAAAATCGGTGCATGTTTCTTTTAACTTCCTGAATTTTAGCATATCCTGCTTTTTCAAAATTCACCATAGCCCCCACTACCATAAAAATCAATTGGTTGCTCCATTATACTGACGACAGAGCTTTCGCCTGGTCAAACCATGCGACTGTATTTTCTTGATTTATTTAAAAACATTGGTACAAGAAACTAAAAATCAGTTAGTTTTGTTTCAAATAAACCACCTAGATTGGTTTCGTTTCTTAATCATCTTATTAGTTGTTTCCTTTCACGTTCATTTTTAAGTGTTTCTGATAGGTCTTTTTCATACAAAACACGCGTCAAATACAATTTTGAATGTTCGCCAAGCACTTCCATGACTTCGTTGTTCGCCAGGCACTTCCATGACTTCGTTGTTCGCCAGGCACTTCCATGACTTCGTTGTTCGCCAGGCACTTCCATGACTTCGTTGTTCGCCAGGCACTTCCATGACTTCGTTGTTACGTTAAAGTGTCGTAATGAGACATTAGACTATCATCAATCAGAAAATAAAACTGATCGGTAAATAATGTTAGTGAATTCTGAGAGCTGGTCCTAAAATGGATTAGATTTCAGCAAAATATTTCATCCTAGGACTTCAATTACCACATAAGTGCAAAATAAATCTTCTGGTATAATCATTTTTAGAGTGAGATAGATTTAGAATATAGTCCAGAGCTTTACCTTAGGCTTTAGAATCAATTAGGAGACAAAATTAAATAGGAATTTTAGTCATCGATCAGCCATTAGATACCTTGTCACAGAGAAACATCTGTAAATGAGTTAGGCTAGAACTTATTGTTATGTGATTTATCAAAAGAGGAATGTCGGTCTATATTCTCATCAATCTTTCATTAAAATCTGCACTTGTATAAAATAATAAGACACAAGAAAGTCGTACAGGAGATGGAGTTCGAGCAGCAGTAGGAGACAGAATAATGTACTGAAAACCGTACAAAATGTGTTTGAAAGAAGTAAAGAAGCATCAAAGGGGCATTGGAATGTCGGAGGTACAAAAAGGTGAACACTCGTACAGAAGACAAAAGACAACAAACCAAAAAAGCGCTCAACTTAACAAAAACCCAACGAAATTGCAATCATCAATACGAACAAGGCATGCAAGTCAGAACTCGGCTGTTTCTGAGGAGGAACTCAATCAATGCGCATGTCTCAATGTTTTATTTTTTTTTGTTTTTTTTAAGTCTCAAATGTTATTTAGAATTGCTTTACGTTTCAGGACTATAGATATTGTATCTGCTAAGATATTTTTTTGAGTAAAAATATTTATTAGTACTTGTTCAACCTTTCATCTTGATTGTAAAAATATTCTTCCGGTAGTGTTGTCTAGTGTAGGGCAGTCTTATGAAATCTTTCAGGGCGGGTCTCATTTATGTCGGACCACTTCATTTTTGTTAATGGAAATGTGAGCTGATTTTTAGAAAAAATTTCAAAAGGAAAAAATATGTACAATAATGTTAAACCCTTACATTAACTGAATCAAATATCACCCAACAAATGTCAGTTTTCATTATTGTATTCCTGTAGAAATTTCTTGGTACCGCTGGTATGATTGGATTAATTTATTCACTTTAACATTCCAAATTTCGTGTAATCTGTAGAGTAATGAAATTTGAAATCTGTATACGACATTAATTTTATTTAAAATTCAGAATTTCCTGAAAAGTTGAAGAAATGTTCATTAATGAATTGGAAGTATTTGCTTGTTGGTGACAGGTTGACAGAAACATTGCACGGAACACATTCAGTAATTAGATTGCGAGTTGTTTTCTTGTTAGAGTAAACACCATTACATCAACCAGTGACATTGTTGTAATATTTTTGAATGAAATTGACAAATTGGTTTAGACATATTGAAAAATCGTGTCTATAGATCCTGAAACTCAGTAAAACTGATGTCTAGGGTCAACTTGTGGAATTTTCTGAATCATTGATCAGGCTGTTTTCCCCCTTTTTTCAATCAATTTAATCTTCTTGAGGTAAACAAAATGGTAAATCTTAGTTAAATGTTGTTAATGGCTTGATTACTGTTCATTTTATTTCAGGGCTAAAATTAAAAAGTGACTTCACATGACTGAACTGTGGTTCCAAGCCTTACCATTGTATATATTTAATAAGCGAGAGGTCGAATCAAATTGACCAAACCACATAGTATATCATGATGCTTGAACATGTTAGTTTCGGAGCATGCACACACAATTCCGTTTCGGTCAAGAGCCACAACTGTATATGGCTTGGTCAATAAGCCTGAAAACATGCAGCACAGAAATTTGGTGATTTGTAAGATAATTATGATCAAATAAACAAAAACAAAAGAAATAAGAAACTGAGTATCAGAAGTGACAACTATTGCAGTATTGACCGTCGGGGCTAAAGTATGACTCTATAATTAATACCTGACATAATCCCTTGAGTTGCAGGGTATACTTATAAGGTTCACAACAAATGTAGGGCTTCAGTCGTATGCACGTCCTTTCAGTTTGGAATCTGGATCTGTTGTGTCTTCCTTCGGGCAACCAGTCGAGAGGTCACTTCCGGTTTGTCTAATTTTGGTATGGCCCATTCTGGGAACACTTCCACATTCCCCTCCATTCCATTTGAGAAAGAGTTGATTTTGGGGTTCTTAAGATGCGTATCTTGAGATCACTGGCTGAGGGTCAAAAATCGAATAAGTACCAAGAGAATATAAAACAGCAAACAAACATCTACAGGTCACCACATGTACGTACAGACAAAAACATGTACAACATCAAAATATTCATTATGGCTGGGTTGCTTAAGGCCAGGGCTGCCGGCGATGTAAGCTACACAGCTACTCTAAATTCTTAAAACATATTCAAAGGCAACGTATATACACGGTGATTAAACTGGATCTTCCTCTCTAGAAGAATTAATGAAAACAACTATTTACACGGTCCTAGGCCACCACATAACAATTCATCGTCTGTATATCCTGGAGGCATTCTCCGAGGTTTTAACACAGACCTCCTCCATGGATACGTTTAAGATACGGCCTAGCTCTTCAGCAACGTAGTGGACCACATATGGAGTAGTGGTATCTCCTCTGTAGGAAATGAAAGGTGCATCTGATTCAAGTACCAGATAATCCAATGCTCTGGAGCCGAGTGTCTTTACAAATTTGGAAATTTGGGTTGACTTTTGAGGATGAAAGATAAAGGGAGTTATGCCGAATACAATATTGGAAAAATGACCAGAAACAGAATTGAAGACATGCTGTGTGCTGAGGAAACAATGCCAGTGTATCGGATGGTCGGGTTGAAGTTTTCTACTGAGAGAATCCACCAGTTGTAAATGTAGTTGTTCATCCCCTCGGCAGTGGATCACTACTGCCAACCCTGTTTTGGCTGCTATGTCAAGCTGGACCTCCAAATATCTAATCTGCCTTCTTATGCGAGAAGAGCTGGCCCCGTCGGTGGTGTCTAGGCCACACTCTCCCACTGCCACTGTCCTTGTTGCCTTAACTAGATCCTTAAGTTGGTCCATGAATCCATCTAGCTGCTGGCTGGAATGTTGGTGAACCAGCCGAGGATGTAGCCCAAAACTGAAAGCATACTCGGGCGACCGCCTCATTTCTGACCGCTGACTGGCCGTTGGGAATTTATCTGGGAAGCAGAAATTGGCGACTGCTAAACTCATGGTCGTTTTGAATTTCTGTGTTCCCATCAAGTCAAGTCCAGTCAGGCCAGGGCTACCGGCGTTTGACTGGAACTTGTCCAGATGGAAATGACTGTCTGCAATCGGGAATGGTGGTATCTCCCTCAAAGGATCTGGAATGATAAACCCCATTGGATCTCTTCCCTCTGTTGAGTCTCTGATCCTCACTTGATAGGTAGGCGTCAGCAATGAAAGGAGAGCTGCGAATACTTTCCAATGAAGAAGGGATAAAATCCCAAAGGTGGAGACCGAGCTATAAATAGTAACTCCAGTTAAAGGACACTGATTGTACTTGATAAACTGAGCAGCCAGTAGTTTCGTTCCCTCACTCAGTTCCAATGGTTGGGTGAGGGTAGGTGGTAGAATTTGATTTATCACGTCGACAAGTTCTGAGGGGACCTGCCTTCCAAGACCTTCTGCCAACTGATAAAGGCTACCATTTATCAGCTCCACCCACTGGTTTTCACGCTGATCGGGATCGTATCTACAACCACTATTTACTTCAGGGTGTACCTCCGCTATATGGTTCCTCACCTGCTGTTCCCTCCCAATATGTCTGTGACAGACCCAACAGGCTGTTTCCGGTGCCCAAAACCATGGCAAATGCACATAGGCATGCCTTCCTGGGTGTCGCTGTTTTTCCCCACATACTAGGCAGGACCCACCTCTTCTTCTTTCATGTAGTTTCACTATTCTAATGTCCTCACTTGTCAGTTCTTTCTGTTTGTCAACTTCCTCTGTCTCTAACTCTTGCTGTTGGTTCACTTCCTCTGCCTCTTCCACCACTTCTACTTCCTCCACTACTTCCACTTCTTCCACGTAGCCTACCTCTTCCTCCAGTGATATACCTTCTCCTGCAAAAGAGAGATTATTAACAAAACTGTTAATTATCCATATATCATTACACAGTTTAAAAAAAAAATTGTGGTTTTTAGTCTTCTTAAAATATATTGGTACGCAATATCAACTATATTTTATTTACATTTTAAAACAAACAACTTTTTTTTTTTTTATGCCATATAATCTTTAACATTATTGTTAATTCATTTATTCAACAAACATATATTACACTCATTTTTATTATTATTATTATTTTTTAATTTTTTAATTTTTTTTTATTTTTATTTTTTATATTTTTTTTTATTCTGGCACATAGTCCTTCAAATAAGCCGGGGGTCTCCTAAACCTAGCCGACTCTTTAGTTGCGCCACTACTCTGTCCCTCATATATGGAAGGTATTCCCTTATTTGCTTCAGTCCCTTGGTGGCTCTCTTCGTCTGAGATGAAATCTTCCGTATCCGATTCAAAAGCATACAGGAAAGTCTCGTCATTATCATTACTAATGTCACCTGGAGCCTCCATTTCATCTGCCACTATGGTTAAGTCTGCAGTATCTGGTGTCGTTTCATCATTATCATTGCTATTGTCACCTGAAGCCTCCATTTCATTTCTCTCTATTGTTAAATCTGCCGTCTCCGGTGGCATGTGTTTTTCAGGATCATTCAAAGTGAGGTTAAGACGCTTTCTGACTACCTCGATCCATCGAGCAGGGTTTCTATCTTCACACAGTTTAAGTTGGTCATGATGTATAACCATCTCTTTCTTCCTTCTTTGTATTTGATAAAGCACAGGGGTAATTACTCGAGTGACGATATATGGTCCTTGCCATAGTGGTTTCAGCTTCCTACATTCTCCTTTTTTGGTCGCTGGATTGAGCCGGTAAACAATGTCTCCCACCTTGTAGGTCTTTTGGCAAAGCTTCAGATCATTATCTCGTTTCTGTAGGATTTGCACAGACAATAGGTTTTCTCGAGCAATCTGATGAACTTCCTGCAAACTTTTCTGCAGGTTGACGACATAACTATTGCTGTCCATCTGTGTTGACTTCAAAGAGGCGGTACCATAAACCAAGTCTACTGGCTGATGAACTTCTCTGCCGAGCATCATCATATTGGCCGAAAAACCAGTGTGTCTGTTGTAGCAAGAACGAATGGACCCGGCTAGCACGGATAAATGCTCATCCCAGTCTTTTTGTTTACCCTTGATGTAGCAGCGTACAACATTCATAATGACGGAATTAAACCGCTCAACCTGGCCATTGGAAGATGGTCTGTACGGAGTAGTTCTCGTTTTGGATATATCCAACAACTTGCACATCTCCTTAAAAAGATTTCCTTCAAAATTTCGCCCTTGATCAGTGTGGATTTGTAGAGGGCATCCAAACCTAGCAAAGAAATTGGCTACCGCGACATTTGCTATATTTTCTGCATGTTGGTTGGGTAAGGGGTAGAATTCGACCCACTTTGTAAATTGATCAATTATGGCTAAAACATATTTATTACCCCTATTACTCTCAACAAGTGGACCTAAAATATCCATATGGACACGCTCCATGGGGGCTCCTGCATGGAATTGTCCTAAAGGGCCTTTGGCTTTCCGATTTGCTCCTTTATTTCTATTGCATGCCTCGCAGGACCTCACATATTGTCTTACGTCTTGCCCAATACCATGCCATATGAACCTTTGTCTCACTCTATCCAAAGTTTTGTCCCTTCCCATATGACCAGATGTCTTGTCATCATGACAATGACTTAAAACTTCGCTCTGAATTGCTCTGGGTACCAACAGCAACGATTTATTAGCTCCTGGACTGCTCCATACATACATCAAACAGTTGTCTTTCATAACTAATTGCTGTCTACAGCTCCACCAGTGCTTTACAGCTGGACTGGAGAGTTGCAATTCTGCTGTTGTTGGTTCCTGACCGGACTCCAACCATTTGATGAGCAATCCAAGATCTGGATCTTCCTGTTGTATAATGGACATCTCCTTTTCGGTCTTTCCATCCAGCCAATTTATGAGTCGTCCTTCGTCATTCTGGAGGCCAGAGCTACCGGCATTACCAGAAGAACGAGGAAAACCCATCTGCCAGTCACTCTTTTCAGACTCTGATCTCCCCCCATCATCCTGGAGGCCAGGGCTACCGGCGATCCCAGAATGATGAAGGGAACCTAATTGCCGATCACTTCTTTCAGATTCTGAGCCACTCTTAGTCCTGGTTCCTGAGAGAAAAGTAGTTCTCACAGTCAAGGGTCCCACATAGTCCACTTCCTCTTCAAAGTCTCTCCATTGTCTGTAGATTCTGGAGCAATAGGCACATCCTCCACACGGTAAATTTCTAAGATCGGCACCAGCAATGTAATTTCCACACTTGTCCAATACATCCGGAATTCTGGACATTGCGTCTGCATTAACATGTTGACTGCCTCTACGGTGTCGTATGTCCATATCATATTGTGCTAGCTCTTCCATCCACCGAGCCAATTGACCTTCTAAATTTTTGAAACGCATCAACCAGATGAGACTGTGGTGATCCGTTCGTACGATAAACTTTCGACCAAGAAGGTAGTGTCTAAATTGTCTGGTAAATGTAACTACAGCTAATAACTCCTTCCGTGTTGTACAATAGCGCTTCTGTTCTGGGGCTAATACTTTACTGGCAAAGCAGAGGACATGCTCCTTTCCATCTATTACTTGAAGTAGTTCAGCACCAATTGCCGTGTCAGAAGCATCTGTGTCTAAGATAAATGTTTTATCTGGGGAAGGAAAATGTAACATTGTCGAGTCTATTATTGCCGTCTTTATGGCCTCGAAAGCCCTCGTATGTTCTTCCTTCCAGAGAAAGGTGCTGGACTTCTTGGTCAACTCGTGTAAAGGTTGTGCCATGGCTGCTAAGTGCTGGATATGGTCCCGATGATAGTTGGCAAAACCTAGAAAGGATTGTACTTGTTTCTTGGAAGTAGGTAGCGGCCATTCTTTTATAACCTTGATATTTGAAGGGTTAATGGATATACCTTCTTCTGATATCAGTTTGCCCAAATAAACAACTTCCTTTTGAAAAAGGCTGCACTTCTTTGGCTTGAGCTTCAGGTTGTTATCTCTGAATCGGGTTAGCACTTCTTTCAAATTGTTTAGATGGTCTTCAAAGTCCTTCCCTAAAACAATAATGTCATCAAGATAAGCCAGACATTGAGACCATGTTAACCCAGTGAGGATAAGCTGAATCACCCGCTGAAAGAAGGCTGGGCTATTACACAACCCAAAACTCAATCGCACATGTTCAAAGAGCCCATATTTGGTGATGAATGCGGTCTTATGACGATCGTCTGGGTGGATCTCAAATTGGTAGTAACCTGCACTCATGTCCAAACAGCTCATAAACTTAGTGCCTCGAAGTTGATCAATGCAGGATTCTATTCTGGGTAAAGGAAAGGCGTCCTTCCTAGTTACCCCATTGAGCTTCCGATAATCAATACAGTATCTTATTTTGCCGTCACGTTTTCTACAGATTACTGGCGCGGCTGACCATTCTGAATGGGAGGGTTGTATAATCTTCCGATCCAACAAATCTTGTAGATGTTTTTCCTCTTCTTTTTCTAAACCCAGAGGAGTCCTTCTCAAGCCTTCCTTAGTAGGGGTGGCATCTCTAGTATCAATTCGGTGTTGGACCTTTGAAAATTGACCAATGTCCAGATCATCTTTAGAGAATGTGTCTTGAAATTGGCAAAGAAGCTCAGCTAGTTGGAGACTTTGTTGGTCATCAAGATGTGTCTTAGACCTCTCAAAAAGATCAGTCAAGTGGGGAGGAACTATACTGTTATCTATCTTCCTACTTTGTACTTTCCTGCAATTAGGTTCCCTTCATCATTCTGGGATCGCCGGTAGCCCTGGCCTCCAGGATGATGGGGGGAGATCAGAGTCTGAAAAGAGTGACTGGCAGATGGGTTTTCCTCGTTCTTCTGGTAATGCCGGTAGCTCTGGCCTCCAGAATGACGAAGGACGACTCATAAATTGGCTGGATGGAAAGACCGAAAAGGAGATGTCCATTATACAACAGGAAGATCCAGATCTTGGATTGCTCATCAAATGGTTGGAGTCCGGTCAGGAACCAACAACAGCAGAATTGCAACTCTCCAGTCCAGCTGTAAAGCACTGGTGGAGCTGTAGACAGCAATTAGTTATGAAAGACAACTGTTTGATGTATGTATGGAGCAGTCCAGGAGCTAATAAATCGTTGCTGTTGGTACCCAGAGCAATTCAGAGCGAAGTTTTAAGTCATTGTCATGATGACAAGACATCTGGTCATATGGGAAGGGACAAAACTTTGGATAGAGTGAGACAAAGGTTCATATGGCATGGTATTGGGCAAGACGTAAGACAATATGTGAGGTCCTGCGAGGCATGCAATAGAAATAAAGGAGCAAATCGGAAAGCCAAAGGCCCTTTAGGACAATTCCATGCAGGAGCCCCCATGGAGCGTGTCCATATGGATATTTTAGGTCCACTTGTTGAGAGTAATAGGGGTAATAAATATGTTTTAGCCATAATTGATCAATTTACAAAGTGGGTCGAATTCTACCCCTTACCCAACCAACATGCAGAAAATATAGCAAATGTCGCGGTAGCCAATTTCTTTGCTAGGTTTGGATGCCCTCTACAAATCCACACTGATCAAGGGCGAAATTTTGAAGGAAATCTTTTTAAGGAGATGTGCAAGTTGTTGGATATATCCAAAACGAGAACTACTCCGTACAGACCATCTTCCAATGGCCAGGTTGAGCGGTTTAATTCCGTCATTATGAATGTTGTACGCTGCTACATCAAGGGTAAACAAAAAGACTGGGATGAGCATTTATCCGTGCTAGCCGGGTCCATTCGTTCTTGCTACAACAGACACACTGGTTTTTCGGCCAATATGATGATGCTCGGCAGAGAAGTTCATCAGCCAGTAGACTTGGTTTATGGTACCGCCTCTTTGAAGTCAACACAGATGGACAGCAATAGTTATGTCGTCAACCTGCAGAAAAGTTTGCAGGAAGTTCATCAGATTGCTCGAGAAAACCTATTGTCTGTGCAAATCCTACAGAAACGAGATTATGATCTGAAGCTTTGCCAAAAGACCTACAAGGTGGGAGACATTGTTTACCGGCTCAATCCAGCGACCAAAAAAGGAGAATGTAGGAAGCTGAAACCACTATGGCAAGGACCATATATCGTCACTCGAGTAATTACCCCTGTGCTTTATCAAATACAAAGAAGGAAGAAAGAGATGGTTATACATCATGACCAACTTAAACTGTGTGAAGATAGAAACCCTGCTCGATGGATCGAGGTAGTCAGAAAGCGTCTTAACCTCACTTTGAATGATCCTGAAAAACACATGCCACCGGAGACGGCAGATTTAACAATAGAGAGAAATGAAATGGAGGCTTCAGGTGACAATAGCAATGATAATGATGAAACGACACCAGATACTGCAGACTTAACCATAGTGGCAGATGAAATGGAGGCTCCAGGTGACATTAGTAATGATAATGACGAGACTTTCCTGTATGCTTTTGAATCGGATACGGAAGATTTCATCTCAGACGAAGAGAGCCACCAAGGGACTGAAGCAAATAAGGGAATACCTTCCATATATGAGGGACAGAGTAGTGGCGCAACTAAAGAGTCGGCTAGGTTTAGGAGACCCCCGGCTTATTTGAAGGACTATGTGCCAGAATAAAAAAAAATATAAAAAATAAAAATAAAAAAAAAAATAAAAAATTAAAAAATAATAATAATAATAAAAATGAGTGTAATATATGTTTGTTGAATAAATGAATTAACAATAATGTTAAAGATTATATGGCATAAAAAAAAAAAAAAGTTGTTTGTTTTAAAATGTAAATAAAATATAGTTGATATTGCGTACCAATATATTTTAAGAAGACTAAAAACCACAATTTTTTTTTTAAACTGTGTAATGATATATGGATAATTAACAGTTTTGTTAATAATCTCTCTTTTGCAGGAGAAGGTATATCACTGGAGGAAGAGGTAGGCTACGTGGAAGAAGTGGAAGTAGTGGAGGAAGTAG
This sequence comes from Arcuatula senhousia, assembly GCA_963971305.1. NCBI lineage: Eukaryota > Metazoa > Mollusca > Bivalvia > Mytilida > Mytilidae > Arcuatula > Arcuatula senhousia. Next base: position 1,770,713 of record OZ020308.1, on the reverse strand, counting down.
AAGTGGTGGAAGAGGCAGAGGAAGTGAACCAACAGCAAGAGTTAGAGACAGAGGAAGTTGACAAACAGAAAGAACTGACAAGTGAGGACATTAGAATAGTGAAACTACATGAAAGAAGAAGAGGTGGGTCCTGCCTAGTATGTGGGGAAAAACAGCGACACCCAGGAAGGCATGCCTATGTGCATTTGCCATGGTTTTGGGCACCGGAAACAGCCTGTTGGGTCTGTCACAGACATATTGGGAGGGAACAGCAGGTGAGGAACCATATAGCGGAGGTACACCCTGAAGTAAATAGTGGTTGTAGATACGATCCCGATCAGCGTGAAAACCAGTGGGTGGAGCTGATAAATGGTAGCCTTTATCAGTTGGCAGAAGGTCTTGGAAGGCAGGTCCCCTCAGAACTTGTCGACGTGATAAATCAAATTCTACCACCTACCCTCACCCAACCATTGGAACTGAGTGAGGGAACGAAACTACTGGCTGCTCAGTTTATCAAGTACAATCAGTGTCCTTTAACTGGAGTTACTATTTATAGCTCGGTCTCCACCTTTGGGATTTTATCCCTTCTTCATTGGAAAGTATTCGCAGCTCTCCTTTCATTGCTGACGCCTACCTATCAAGTGAGGATCAGAGACTCAACAGAGGGAAGAGATCCAATGGGGTTTATCATTCCAGATCCTTTGAGGGAGATACCACCATTCCCGATTGCAGACAGTCATTTCCATCTGGACAAGTTCCAGTTAAACGCCGGTAGCCCTGGCCTGACTGGACTTGACTTGATGGGAACACAGAAATTCAAAACGACCATGAGTTTAGCAGTCGCCAATTTCTGCTTCCCAGATAAATTCCCAACGGCCAGTCAGCGGTCAGAAATGAGGCGGTCGCCCGAGTATGCTTTCAGTTTTGGGCTACATCCTCGGCTGGTTCACCAACATTCCAGCCAGCAGCTAGATGGATTCATGGACCAACTTAAGGATCTAGTTAAGGCAACAAGGACAGTGGCAGTGGGAGAGTGTGGCCTAGACACCACCGACGGGGCCAGCTCTTCTCGCATAAGAAGGCAGATTAGATATTTGGAGGTCCAGCTTGACATAGCAGCCAAAACAGGGTTGGCAGTAGTGATCCACTGCCGAGGGGATGAACAACTACATTTACAACTGGTGGATTCTCTCAGTAGAAAACTTCAACCCGACCATCCGATACACTGGCATTGTTTCCTCAGCACACAGCATGTCTTCAATTCTGTTTCTGGTCATTTTTCCAATATTGTATTCGGCATAACTCCCTTTATCTTTCATCCTCAAAAGTCAACCCAAATTTCCAAATTTGTAAAGACACTCGGCTCCAGAGCATTGGATTATCTGGTACTTGAATCAGATGCACCTTTCATTTCCTACAGAGGAGATACCACTACTCCATATGTGGTCCACTACGTTGCTGAAGAGCTAGGCCGTATCTTAAACGTATCCATGGAGGAGGTCTGTGTTAAAACCTCGGAGAATGCCTCCAGGATATACAGACGATGAATTGTTATGTGGTGGCCTAGGACCGTGTAAATAGTTGTTTTCATTAATTCTTCTAGAGAGGAAGATCCAGTTTAATCACCGTGTATATACGTTGCCTCTGAATATGTTTTAAGAATTTAGAGTAGCTGTGTAGCTTACATCGCCGGCAGCCCTGGCCTTAAGCAACCCAGCCATAATGAATATTTTGATGTTGTACATGTTTTTGTCTGTACGTACATGTGGTGACCTGTAGATGTTTGTTTGCTGTTTTATATTCTCTTGGTACTTATTCGATTTTTGACCCTCAGCCAGTGATCTCAAGATACGCATCTTAAGAACCCCAAAATCAACTCTTTCTCAAATGGAATGGAGGGGAATGTGGAAGTGTTCCCAGAATGGGCCATACCAAAATTAGACAAACCGGAAGTGACCTCTCGACTGGTTGCCCGAAGGAAGACACAACAGATCCAGATTCCAAACTGAAAGGACGTGCATACGACTGAAGCCCTACATTTGTTGTGAACCTTATAAGTATACCCTGCAACTCAAGGGATTATGTCAGGTATTAATTATAGAGTCATACTTTAGCCCCGACGGTCAATACTGCAATATTGGTGTCAGGTGTGGGAAAAGGAGAAAAGGAGTGGGCCATGGACTTCTTGGTAGGGAGTTTTGCAATCATCATAGGTTGAAGTGGAACTTGGTGCTTGAACATCACAATCTTACTGAAGTGTCAAGACAGTAGACCAAATTGATGTGCGGAAAGTAGTTATACAGCAGGCAATTTCCGCTTGAGCACATGTACGTGAGGAAAGTGATGTGGACAGTGGATGTAGATCTTTTATAAGAACTCCAGTTTACCAGAACATCTATGTCTATATGTTTCGCAGTATATTGATAATTAATAATGTAAATTCCATTGAGTGAAGCTGTATGGTGAATCATTCCATATGCCAAATGGTAAAATCAAGGTGAATGGACTGCATGATGCCTAAGGCCAGGGTAACCGGCGCTGTAGGCAACACTAAGCCCTCACAAAACAACATAATTAATACACAGTAATTTATCAAAACATATTTCAAGCTAAAATTATTTAAATACAAACACATTTAATATAAACAAACTAATCATGTACATTGCACACAACACAAAGCACACTCAATATACATGTATACAAATATATTTAATTTTTTTTCTTATTTTTATCTTTTTTCTTTTTTTTCTTTTATACATAAAACACTAAAAACAATCTTTTTGCTGTTAACGGTCAGTCTGACAATATATGATGTCTCAGATAGGCCGAGGGTCTTTTAATCCTAACTGACAAGTCTTTAGTCTCTGTGTCAGAGCTGGTAGCATCAATTATGTCTCCAAATAGAAGGCGCCATCTTGTTTCTGTCTGACCAACATTAAAAATAGCTTTGATTCCTGCTTGAACAGGTATACTATTTTCTTTTCCAGTCCAGCTTTTAGTGGTCAGGTCACATACTGAGTCTGCCAGAGCCTTTACTTTTAAGCCATTGATGTATATTATTAAGGCTATCTTCATTTTCCGCCCTTGTTCTCTTTGAACCTCTGGTTTTTCTTGACTCCCTGTACTCCCTATGCCACCAAGGCCAGGGTAACCGGCGCTAACAGTGGCACAGAGAGCTGGATGTTCAACCTGACTTTTATCTCCATCCCTGTGATGTAGGCCAGGGTAACCGGCAGTTACATCACAAAGGGTGGAGATCTGCAAATTTATTTGAGGTGGTTGACCTGCTCGTGTCTTATGGATCAGGGAACGGTCTACTTCCCTGCTCCCTGACAGTTTAAAGGCTTACTGGGAGTCAGAGATCCCTTGTTTGGGCACTGGTTTTGGGATTCACTCTGATTCTTGTTTGATAAAATGGCCAGAATCTTCGAGACATTGTCTTTAATACCGTTCGTACCCTTCTCTGTCTTTTCCCTATGATGTTCTAAAGCCTGTTGCCACTGGGGTTTCACATGTTTACTTGAAAACAGATGTACATTATTTACTCCAGCCTCATCTTGGTCACCGTCTGGCATTGGATCTTCGAACTGAACCCTCCTAACTTCATGTTTCCTGTTTCCTAATAAAAGGCGCTGGATACTCTCCTTTTCCCTGGTAACAACAAACTCCTTTGTTACTATCATTTCTGTTTTGAGAGCCGCTAACTGTTTGTTGACATCAATCTCATCTGTCTTCTTATCTTCAAAAATTATCCAACCTGCAGCAACTAATGGGTCCCACAAAGTTGATGGCACACCCTCAATCTGCTTCAAGTCATCTAAAGTAAGGGTACCTTTGTTCACTCTAGCTGCAATTATTTTCTTAGCTCTGGCATCTCCGATTTCTTTGATGGCTGTCAGTTCTTCTTTTTGGCCTTATTTATATTTATAGTAGTAGTAGCCATTTTAACTTTTAAATACTTAGTTTTTTTTTTAGATTTATCTTTTTATTTATATTAGAAATTTGTGTGATTTTTTTTATTCCAAGATAAAGAGATGTAGACAAAACTAAGATTTTAATATTCAGTGAAAGCCAGGGTAACCGGCAATTAACTGAATTTATGATGTTTTTTAAGTATGGTATACCAAAACAAATACTGTTTATTTTTCAGTTAAAGCCAGGGTAACCGGCAAGTAACTGAGGTTTTGTTTTTATATCCAGTAAATGCCAGGGTAACCGGCAAATACCAGTAACAGAATAAAATTACAAATTTAATTCTATTTTTTTTAGCTGATACAATTAAAAATCAAAATTGATCTACTAATTTACCAGATTTACAGGAGACTACACAGTTTTTTATTTTATTTATTTTTTATTTTGTTATGCTGATTTAAGACTGAAATAGACAGGACAGGGTAACCGTCACAAATCTATCACAGCCAGTCCCTAACCAAAACAAAAACAATGTTTCCACTATTTTTTATCTGTACGATGGGCCAAAAAAGGAAAATATGATTTTCTGTGTTGTTATGTATGTGGTATTTTTACAGACAAAGCCAGGGTAACCGGCAAAGACTGCTCAGGAACCTAACATTCCCTACTCTTAACTGCCAAGGATGAAAGTCAAAATTTGAACGGCCAAATATGCTAGCAGCCACAATATTCTCAACAAAATGTAGAGTGTAATAAATTTCTATAAAATTTCAGTAAATCAATAAACTGATAACACAAGACTTTCAGCCAGGTTCATATGAAGTAAACACATAAAATAAGGGCAAGGGCTTTTTTACATAAACTGTGCGAACTGTGCAGTTTATAATAAATGTGTGGGGTGAAAAATTGCTTTATTTTAACAATAATATTATAATCTTAGAATCACTGACAAGAATAACTCAGTGAAATGAAATCACAAAAATATAACTGACAAAAATTTCTGTGAAATAAATAAGCAAATTGGGAATCACCTCACTGACGAAACAAAATCTCAGTGAAATGACCAGAAATCACGTCACTGAACAAAACATTTACGGTGAAATGACATAAATTTCAAAAATTCACCTCACTGACAAAAATACTCAGTGAAATGACAAAACATTCATGAAATCACGTCACTGTACAAATAATTACAGTGAAATGACAATAAATAAGGGTCAGGTCAGCGAAAATATTGATGAAATAATCGCGAACAAATATTGACAGAAGCCCGCGAAATATGAATCCCGTGCAACACCTGATGTCAAATATCAAAGAAAATTTTAACACCTGACACCAATATTGCAGTATTGACCGTCGGGGCTAAAGTATGACTCTATAATTAATACCTGACATAATCCCTTGAGTTGCAGGGTATACTTATAAGGTTCACAACAAATGTAGGGCTTCAGTCGTATGCACGTCCTTTCAGTTTGGAATCTGGATCTGTTGTGTCTTCCTTCGGGCAACCAGTCGAGAGGTCACTTCCGGTTTGTCTAATTTTGGTATGGCCCATTCTGGGAACACTTCCACATTCCCCTCCATTCCATTTGAGAAAGAGTTGATTTTGGGGTTCTTAAGATGCGTATCTTGAGATCACTGGCTGAGGGTCAAAAATCGAATAAGTACCAAGAGAATATAAAACAGCAAACAAACATCTACAGGTCACCACATGTACGTACAGACAAAAACATGTACAACATCAAAATATTCATTATGGCTGGGTTGCTTAAGGCCAGGGCTGCCGGCGATGTAAGCTACACAGCTACTCTAAATTCTTAAAACATATTCAAAGGCAACGTATATACACGGTGATTAAACTGGATCTTCCTCTCTAGAAGAATTAATGAAAACAACTATTTACACGGTCCTAGGCCACCACATAACAATTCATCGTCTGTAAATCCTGGAGGCATTCTCCGAGGTTTTAACACAGACCTCCTCCATGGATACGTTTAAGATACGGCCTAGCTCTTCAGCAACGTAGTGGACCACATATGGAGTAGTGGTATCTCCTCTGTAGGAAATGAAAGGTGCATCTGATTCAAGTACCAGATAATCCAATGCTCTGGAGCCGAGTGTCTTTACAAATTTGGAAATTTGGGTTGACTTTTGAGGATGAAAGATAAAGGGAGTTATGCCGAATACAATATTGGAAAAATGACCAGAAACAGAATTGAAGACATGCTGTGTGCTGAGGAAACAATGCCAGTGTATCGGATGGTCGGGTTGAAGTTTTCTACTGAGAGAATCCACCAGTTGTAAATGTAGTTGTTCATCCCCTCGGCAGTGGATCACTACTGCCAACCCTGTTTTGGCTGCTATGTCAAGCTGGACCTCCAAATATCTAATCTGCCTTCTTATGCGAGAAGAGCTGGCCCCGTCGGTGGTGTCTAGGCCACACTCTCCCACTGCCACTGTCCTTGTTGCCTTAACTAGATCCTTAAGTTGGTCCATGAATCCATCTAGCTGCTGGCTGGAATGTTGGTGAACCAGCCGAGGATGTAGCCCAAAACTGAAAGCATACTCGGGCGACCGCCTCATTTCTGACCGCTGACTGGCCGTTGGGAATTTATCTGGGAAGCAGAAATTGGCGACTGCTAAACTCATGGTCGTTTTGAATTTCTGTGTTCCCATCAAGTCAAGTCCAGTCAGGCCAGGGCTACCGGCGTTTGACTGGAACTTGTCCAGATGGAAATGACTGTCTGCAATCGGGAATGGTGGTATCTCCCTCAAAGGATCTGGAATGATAAACCCCATTGGATCTCTTCCCTCTGTTGAGTCTCTGATCCTCACTTGATAGGTAGGCGTCAGCAATGAAAGGAGAGCTGCGAATACTTTCCAATGAAGAAGGGATAAAATCCCAAAGGTGGAGACCGAGCTATAAATAGTAACTCCAGTTAAAGGACACTGATTGTACTTGATAAACTGAGCAGCCAGTAGTTTCGTTCCCTCACTCAGTTCCAATGGTTGGGTGAGGGTAGGTGGTAGAATTTGATTTATCACGTCGACAAGTTCTGAGGGGACCTGCCTTCCAAGACCTTCTGCCAACTGATAAAGGCTACCATTTATCAGCTCCACCCACTGGTTTTCACGCTGATCGGGATCGTATCTACAACCACTATTTACTTCAGGGTGTACCTCCGCTATATGGTTCCTCACCTGCTGTTCCCTCCCAATATGTCTGTGACAGACCCAACAGGCTGTTTCCGGTGCCCAAAACCATGGCAAATGCACATAGGCATGCCTTCCTGGGTGTCGCTGTTTTTCCCCACATACTAGGCAGGACCCACCTCTTCTTCTTTCATGTAGTTTCACTATTCTAATGTCCTCACTTGTCAGTTCTTTCTGTTTGTCAACTTCCTCTGTCTCTAACTCTTGCTGTTGGTTCACTTCCTCTGCCTCTTCCACCACTTCTACTTCCTCCACTACTTCCACTTCTTCCACGTAGCCTACCTCTTCCTCCAGTGATATACCTTCTCCTGCAAAAGAGAGATTATTAACAAAACTGTTAATTATCCATATATCATTACACAGTTTAAAAAAAAAATTGTGGTTTTTAGTCTTCTTAAAATATATTGGTACGCAATATCAACTATATTTTATTTACATTTTAAAACAAACAACTTTTTTTTTTTTATGCCATATAATCTTTAACATTATTGTTAATTCATTTATTCAACAAACATATATTACACTCATTTTTATTATTATTATTATTTTTTTAATTTTTTATTTTTTTTTTATTTTTATTTTTTATATTTTTTTTTATTCTGGCACATAGTCCTTCAAATAAGCCGGGGGTCTCCTAAACCTAGCCGACTCTTTAGTTGCGCCACTACTCTGTCCCTCATATATGGAAGGTATTCCCTTATTTGCTTCAGTCCCTTGGTGGCTCTCTTCGTCTGAGATGAAATCTTCCGTATCCGATTCAAAAGCATACAGGAAAGTCTCGTCATTATCATTACTAATGTCACCTGGAGCCTCCATTTCATCTGCCACTATGGTTAAGTCTGCAGTATCTGGTGTCGTTTCATCATTATCATTGCTATTGTCACCTGAAGCCTCCATTTCATTTCTCTCTATTGTTAAATCTGCCGTCTCCGGTGGCATGTGTTTTTCAGGATCATTCAAAGTGAGGTTAAGACGCTTTCTGACTACCTCGATCCATCGAGCAGGGTTTCTATCTTCACACAGTTTAAGTTGGTCATGATGTATAACCATCTCTTTCTTCCTTCTTTGTATTTGATAAAGCACAGGGGTAATTACTCGAGTGACGATATATGGTCCTTGCCATAGTGGTTTCAGCTTCCTACATTCTCCTTTTTTGGTCGCTGGATTGAGCCGGTAAACAATGTCTCCCACCTTGTAGGTCTTTTGGCAAAGCTTCAGATCATAATCTCGTTTCTGTAGGATTTGCACAGACAATAGGTTTTCTCGAGCAATCTGATGAACTTCCTGCAAACTTTTCTGCAGGTTGACGACATAACTATTGCTGTCCATCTGTGTTGACTTCAAAGAGGCGGTACCATAAACCAAGTCTACTGGCTGATGAACTTCTCTGCCGAGCATCATCATATTGGCCGAAAAACCAGTGTGTCTGTTGTAGCAAGAACGAATGGACCCGGCTAGCACGGATAAATGCTCATCCCAGTCTTTTTGTTTACCCTTGATGTAGCAGCGTACAACATTCATAATGACGGAATTAAACCGCTCAACCTGGCCATTGGAAGATGGTCTGTACGGAGTAGTTCTCGTTTTGGATATATCCAACAACTTGCACATCTCCTTAAAAAGATTTCCTTCAAAATTTCGCCCTTGATCAGTGTGGATTTGTAGAGGGCATCCAAACCTAGCAAAGAAATTGGCTACCGCGACATTTGCTATATTTTCTGCATGTTGGTTGGGTAAGGGGTAGAATTCGACCCACTTTGTAAATTGATCAATTATGGCTAAAACATATTTATTACCCCTATTACTCTCAACAAGTGGACCTAAAATATCCATATGGACACGCTCCATGGGGGCTCCTGCATGGAATTGTCCTAAAGGGCCTTTGGCTTTCCGATTTGCTCCTTTATTTCTATTGCATGCCTCGCAGGACCTCACATATTGTCTTACGTCTTGCCCAATACCATGCCATATGAACCTTTGTCTCACTCTATCCAAAGTTTTGTCCCTTCCCATATGACCAGATGTCTTGTCATCATGACAATGACTTAAAACTTCGCTCTGAATTGCTCTGGGTACCAACAGCAACGATTTATTAGCTCCTGGACTGCTCCATACATACATCAAACAGTTGTCTTTCATAACTAATTGCTGTCTACAGCTCCACCAGTGCTTTACAGCTGGACTGGAGAGTTGCAATTCTGCTGTTGTTGGTTCCTGACCGGACTCCAACCATTTGATGAGCAATCCAAGATCTGGATCTTCCTGTTGTATAATGGACATCTCCTTTTCGGTCTTTCCATCCAGCCCATTTATGAGTCGTCCTTCGTCATTCTGGAGGCCAGAGCTACCGGCATTACCAGAAGAACGAGGAAAACCCATCTGCCAGTCACTCTTTTCAGACTCTGATCTCCCCCCATCATCCTGGAGGCCAGGGCTACCGGCGATCCCAGAATGATGAAGGGAACCTAATTGCCGATCACTTCTTTCAGATTCTGAGCCACTCTTAGTCCTGGTTCCTGAGAGAAAAGTAGTTCTCACAGTCAAGGGTCCCACATAGTCCACTTCCTCTTCAAAGTCTCTCCATTGTCTGTAGATTCTGGAGCAATAGGCACATCCTCCACACGGTAAATTTCTAAGATCGGCACCAGCAATGTAATTTCCACACTTGTCCAATACATCCGGAATTCTGGACATTGCGTCTGCATTAACATGTTGACTGTCTCTACGGTGTCGTATGTCCATATCATATTGTGCTAGCTCTTCCATCCACCGAGCCAATTGACCTTCTAAATTTTTGAAACGCATCAACCAGATGAGACTGTGGTGATCCGTTCGTACGATAAACTTTCGACCAAGAAGGTAGTGTCTAAATTGTCTGGTAAATGTAACTACAGCTAATAACTCCTTCCGTGTTGTACAATAGCGCTTCTGTTCTGGGGCTAATACTTTACTGGCAAAGCAGAGGACATGCTCCTTTCCATCTATTACTTGAAGTAGTTCAGCACCAATTGCCGTGTCAGAAGCATCTGTGTCTAAGATAAATGTTTCATCTGGGGAAGGAAAATGTAACATTGTCGAGTCTATTATTGCCGTCTTTATGGCCTCGAAAGCCCTCGTATGTTCTTCCTTCCAGAGAAAGGTGCTGGACTTCTTGGTCAACTCGTGTAAAGGTTGTGCCATGGCTGCTAAGTGCTGGATATGGTCCCGATGATAGTTGGCAAAACCTAGAAAGGATTGTACTTGTTTCTTGGAAGTAGGTAGCGGCCATTCTTTTATAACCTTGATATTTGAAGGGTTAATGGATATACCTTCTTCTGATATCAGTTTGCCCAAATAAACAACTTCCTTTTGAAAAAGGCTGCACTTCTTTGGCTTGAGCTTCAGGTTGTTATCTCTGAATCGGGTTAGCACTTCTTTCAAATTGTTTAGATGGTCTTCAAAGTCCTTCCCTAAAACAATAATGTCATCAAGATAAGCCAGACATTGAGACCATGTTAACCCAGTGAGGATAAGCTGAATCACCCGCTGAAAGAAGGCTGGGCTATTACACAACCCAAAACTCAATCGCACATGTTCAAAGAGCCCATATTTGGTGATGAATGCGGTCTTATGACGATCGTCTGGGTGGATCTCAAATTGGTAGTAACCTGCACTCATGTCCAAACAGCTCATAAACTTAGTGCCTCGAAGTTGATCAATGCAGGATTCTATTCTGGGTAAAGGAAAGGCGTCCTTCCTAGTTACCCCATTGAGCTTCCGATAATCAATACAGTATCTTATTTTGCCGTCACGTTTTCTACAGATTACTGGCGCGGCTGACCATTCTGAATGGGAGGGTTGTATAATCTTCCGATCCAACAAATCTTGTAGATGTTTTTCCTCTTCTTTTTCTAAACCCAGAGGAGTCCTTCTCAAGCCTTCCTTAGTAGGGGTGGCATCTCTAGTATCAATTCGGTGTTGGACCTTTGAAAATTGACCAATGTCCAGATCATCTTTAGAGAATGTGTCTTGAAATTGGCAAAGAAGCTCAGCTAGTTGGAGACTTTGTTGGTCATCAAGATGTGTCTTAGACCTCTCAAAAAGATCAGTCAAGTGGGGAGGAACTATACTGTTATCTATCTTCCTACTTTTTCCCGTGAAAAAGCGTCCGAACTCTTCAAGTACTAGATTGGTAACAGTCTTTCCCACGATCCTCCGATTGGCACTTCCGGTTTGGGCTGTTGTAAAATCCTCCTTCTTTGGAGCACTCCAACACTCCTCCCCGTTCTATCGAGAAAAGGAGTGGGCCATGGACTTCTTGGTAGGGAGTTTTGCAATCATCATAGGTTGAAGTGGAACTTGGTGCTTGAACATCACAATCTTACTGAAGTGTCAAGACAGTAGACCAAATTGATGTGCGGAAAGTAGTTATACAGCAGGCAATTTCCGCTTGAGCACATGTACGTGAGGAAAGTGATGTGGACAGTGGATGTAGATCTTTTATAAGAACTCCAGTTTACCAGAACATCTATGTCTATATGTTTCGCAGTATATTGATAATTAATAATGTAAATTCCATTGAGTGAAGCTGTATGGTGAATCATTCCATATGCCAAATGGTAAAATCAAGGTGAATGGACTGCATGATGCCTAAGGCCAGGGTAACCGGCGCTGTAGGCAACACTAAGCCCTCACAAAACAACATAATTAATACACAGTAATTTATCAAAACATATTTCAAGCTAAAATTATTTAAATACAAACACATTTAATATAAACAAACTAATCATGTACATTGCACACAACACAAAGCACACTCAATATACATGTATACAAATATATTTAATTTTTTTTCTTATTTTTATCTTTTTTCTTTTTTTTCTTTTATACATAAAACACTAAAAACAATCTTTTTGCTGTTAACGGTCAGTCTGACAATATATGATGTCTCAGATAGGCCGAGGGTCTTTTAATCCTAACTGACAAGTCTTTAGTCTCTGTGTCAGAGCTGGTAGCATCAATTATGTCTCCAAATAGAAGGCGCCATCTTGTTTCTGTCTGACCAACATTAAAAATAGCTTTGATTCCTGCTTGAACAGGTATACTATTTTCTTTTCCAGTCCAGCTTTTAGTGGTCAGGTCACATACTGAGTCTGCCAGAGCCTTTACTTTTAAGCCATTGATGTATATTATTAAGGCTATCTTCATTTTCCGCCCTTGTTCTCTTTGAACCTCTGGTTTTTCTTGACTCCCTGTACTCCCTATGCCACCAAGGCCAGGGTAACCGGCGCTAACAGTGGCACAGAGAGCTGGATGTTCAACCTGACTTTTATCTCCATCCCTGTGATGTAGGCCAGGGTAACCGGCAGTTACATCACAAAGGGTGGAGATCTGCAAATTTATTTGAGGTGGTTGACCTGCTCGTGTCTTATGGATCAGGGAACGGTCTACTTCCCTGCTCCCTGACAGTTTAAAGGCTTACTGGGAGTCAGAGATCCCTTGTTTGGGCACTGGTTTTGGGATTCACTCTGATTCTTGTTGGAGTGGGCGAAATATATGGCAAGGTATACAATTAGGGTTACCAGAATACCTGACATTATATATGGTCACAAGTCCGCAGCCTCGAAAAAGCGTCCGAACTCTTCAAGTACTAGATTGGTAACAGTCTTTCCCACGATCCTCCGATTGGCACTTCCGGTTTGGGCTGTTGTAAAATCCTCCTTCTTTGGAGCACTCCAACACTCCTCCCCGTTCTATCGAGAAAAGGAGTGGGCCATGGACTTCTTGGTAGGGAGTTTTGCAATCATCATAGGTTGAAGTGGAACTTGGTGCTTGAACATCACAATCTTACTGAAGTGTCAAGACAGTAGACCAAATTGATGTGCGGAAAGTAGTTATACAGCAGGCAATTTCCGCTTGAGCACATGTACGTGAGGAAAGTGATGTGGACAGTGGATGTAGATCTTTTATAAGAACTCCAGTTTACCAGAACATCTATGTCTATATGTTTCGCAGTATTTTGATAATTAATAATGTAAATTCCATTGAGTGAAGCTGTATGGTGAATCATTCCATATGCCAAATGGTAAAATCAAGGTGAATGGACTGCATGATGCCTAAGGCCAGGGTAACCGGCGCTGTAGGCAACACTAAGCCCTCACAAAACAACATAATTAATACACAGTAATTTATCAAAACATATTTCAAGCTAAAATTATTTAAATACAAACACATTTAATATAAACAAACTAATCATGTACATTGCACACAACACAAAGCACACTCAATATACATGTATACAAATATATTTAATTTTTTTTCTTATTTTTATCTTTTTTCTTTTTTTTCTTTTATACATAAAACACTAAAAACAATCTTTTTGCTGTTAACGGTCAGTCTGACAATATATGATGTCTCAGATAGGCCGAGGGTCTTTTAATCCTAACTGACAAGTCTTTAGTCTCTGTGTCAGAGCTGGTAGCATCAATTATGTCTCCAAATAGAAGGCGCCATCTTGTTTCTGTCTGACCAACATTAAAAATAGCTTTGATTCCTGCTTGAACAGGTATACTATTTTCTTTTCCAGTCCAGCTTTTAGTGGTCAGGTCACATACTGAGTCTGCCAGAGCCTTTACTTTTAAGCCATTGATGTATATTATTAAGGCTATCTTCATTTTCCGCCCTTGTTCTCTTTGAACCTCTGGTTTTTCTTGACTCCCTGTACTCCCTATGCCACCAAGGCCAGGGTAACCGGCGCTAACAGTGGCACAGAGAGCTGGATGTTCAACCTGACTTTTATCTCCATCCCTGTGATGTAGGCCAGGGTAACCGGCAGTTACATCACAAAGGGTGGAGATCTGCAAATTTATTTGAGGTGGTTGACCTGCTCGTGTCTTATGGATCAGGGAACGGTCTACTTCCCTGCTCCCTGACAGTTTAAAGGCTTACTGGGAGTCAGAGATCCCTTGTTTGGGCACTGGTTTTGGGATTCACTCTGATTCTTGTTTGATAAAATGGCCAGAATCTTCGAGACATTGTCTTTAATACCGTTCGTACCCTTCTCTGTCTTTTCCCTATGATGTTCTAAAGCCTGTTGCCACTGGGGTTTCACATGTTTACTTGAAAACAGATGTACATTATTTACTCCAGCCTCATCTTGGTCACCGTCTGGCATTGGATCTTCGAACTGAACCCTCCTAACTTCATGTTTCCTGTTTCCTAATAAAAGGCGCTGGATACTCTCCTTTTCCCTGGTAACAACAAACTCCTTTGTTACTATCATTTCTGTTTTGAGAGCCTCTAACTGTTTGTTGACATCAATCTCATCTGTCTTCTTATCTTCAAAAATTATCCAACCTGCAGCAACTAATGGGTCCCACAAAGTTGATGGCACACCCTCAATCTGCTTCAAGTCATCTAAAGTAAGGGTACCTTTGTTCACTCTAGCTGCAATTATTTTCTTAGCTCTGGCATCTCCGATTTCTTTGATGGCTGTCAGTTCTTCTTTTTGGCCTTATTTATATTTATAGTAGTAGTAGCCATTTTAACTTTTAAATACTTAGTTTTTTTTTTAGATTTATCTTTTTATTTATATTAGAAATTTGTGTGATTTTTTTTATTCCAAGATAAAGAGATGTAGACAAAACTAAGATTTTAATATTCAGTGAAAGCCAGGGTAACCGGCAATTAACTGAATTTATGATGTTTTTAAGTATGGTATACCAAAACAAATACTGTTTATTTTTCAGTTAAAGCCAGGGTAACCGGCAAGTAACTGAGGTTTTGTTTTTATATCCAGTAAATGCCAGGGTAACCGGCAAATACCAGTAACAGAATAAAATTACAAATTTAATTCTATTTTTTTTTAGCTGATACAATTAAAAATCAAAATTGATCTACTAATTTACCAGATTTACAGGAGACTACACAGTTTTTTATTTTATTTATTTTTTATTTTGTTATGCTGATTTAAGACTGAAATAGACAGGACAGGGTAACCGTCACAAATCTATCACAGCCAGTCCCTAACCAAAACAAAAACAATGTTTCCACTATTTTTTATCTGTACGATGGGCCAAAAAAGGAAAATATGATTTTCTGTGTTGTTATGTATGTGGTATTTTTACAGACAAAGCCAGGGTAACCGGCAAAGACTGCTCAGGAACCTAACATTCCCTACTCTTAACTGCCAAGGATGAAAGTCAAAATTTGAACGGCCAAATATGCTAGCAGCCACAATATTCTCAACAAAATGTAGAGTGTAATAAATTTCTATAAAATTTCAGTAAATCAATAAACTGATAACACAAGACTTTCAGCCAGGTTCATATGAAAGGAACACATGAAACGGGTTTGGGACTTTTTAATCAATTGTGCGAACTGTGCAGTCTATAATAAAATGTTGGACATGCATGCAAATTGTGTACTTCTTTATTTCTCAAAATGAAAACTAAATTTATGATGAAAGATATACTCTATGAAATCAATATGAAAATCACTTCACTGACTACAATATCCAGCAAAATGACAAAATAAATATGCATGTAAACAAGTCACTGACAAAATCTCAAAATTCTTATCACTGACTAAAAATAATCAGTGAAATAATATATATATCAAAGTTTCACCTCGCTGTCAAAAATATTCAGTGAAATGACTAAATAAATAAGGTCAGGTCCACGAAAAATATGACAAAATAACTCGCGAACAATGTGACAAAAGCCCGCGAAAATTTTCCCGTGCAACTCGTGATGTCAAATATTAAAGAAAATTTTAACACCTGACACCAATATTGCAGTATTGACCGTCGGGGCTAAAGTATGACTCTATAATTAATACCTGACATAATCCCTTGAGTTGCAGGGTATACTTATAAGGTTCACAACAAATGTAGGGCTTCAGTCGTATGCACGTCCTTTCAGTTTGGAATCTGGATCTGTTGTGTCTTCCTTCGGGCAACCAGTCGAGAGGTCACTTCCGGTTTGTCTAATTTTGGTATGGCCCATTCTGGGAACACTTCCACACAACAATAATATTAAGACCAATCCGTTGTACACTATATTAGTGAATAACTGCGTTTACGATGTGGGTAATCTCCGAGGTTAATCAAATGCTGCCGATGAGAGGTTACTCCATTGAAAAATTGATAAACAGCATATCAAAATTAACGGTTTTATACCCGTTTTGGGGGTGTCACAGTCCCCGCCCCCGGAATACTGAAAACCGTTTAAAAAAGGACAAAATACCGTTAAAAAGACTGGAATACCGAATACTCTAAAGATCACAGCGTACGCGTACCAAAAAGCCTAAAAATTCGGAACATCGCGTACCGCGTACCACACCTTGGCGTACCGAATACCCTTTAAAAGGCACGGAATACCGCGTACCAAAAGGGCTGTGACACCCTCCGTTTTGGTATTTGTATTATTAAATTTGGAGCCCTTACATTGACGGTAAGCTCCGAAGTTATTAAACTGATTAGGAGTGATTTGAAGAACTATTTCACAGACGACACGCGATTTTTTTCAAAAATAATTGCTATTTCACACAGGATTAATTTGGAACAAGACAACATAAAATCTTTATATTTGTCTTACTTCCTCATTAATAATTTGATACAATTATATACAATTTGTCAGTCGCCCACAGTCACTCTTAGTATGATATTTCTTTCAGTCATTTTTAGTAAGAGCATGCACATTTTACTTAATCACATATATCATCATAGTTTTAAAATTTTGCTTCTTAGTACTTCGATTAAATCTTTTTTCGGTGCATTCGGTAGAGTTTAATTTCAAATTGTTTTACTTGCTGCAGGGGACTTATAATTTTTCTCCGAATCTTTATCTAGCCTAGGTGGCCTAGTGGTCTAGGGCGCTGGACACAGTGCAGGCGAAGTTGCCATAGATGACAGAGTATGGGTTCGATTCCAGCTCAACCCCATGCTGGATTTTCCGATGTCAACGGCTTTAAGAAGATAATTTTCATCACTGTTGGCACACGGACACCCCTTTCTAACTTTGCAGCTCACTATATCCCTTCTATATTATATCAATTACTTTACAGAGCTGTGCGCAACACCATTTATCATATATATGAAATAAAAAGCCTATATTACGAGCGTGTAGTTGCTGATCTGTCATAATGTGGGCTGTGTCGTCTACACTGATTCCACATCTTATTATTTTCGTAAAACCTTAAGAGAGCCCATGCAAGACGATGAAGGTCGTTCTAATGTGGATTTTTTCATATGCCTCTAGTTTATATGTATACATGTAGGGCCTGTCGTGTACACAAGTACTTCCAGATCTTTTTATTGTTGACTTGTGTCTATTTCAAATTTGTATGAAAATTGCTAATTTTGTTTTTAAATACATAGGCACAAGATATAGAATCTTTTATTCTTAGATTAAGGCACAGAAAACAGACATAAAATGTATACAAAATATCACTTAAAACGACGGAAATTTGATTTCCTTAATAGACAAAATAGTACAGAGATTTTCAATACATAGCAAAGTTCTTCAAGATTTTCCAATAAAAAATTAAATCACATTAATTAATACTTAATCTTAATAGTAGTGCTAAGATGCAACATGAACGACTAATTTATGTCTTGGAGTTACGATCGTTGAGCCGGATTTCACTTTCCTGCTTTCTTCAGATTTGTATATAACTTTAACCTCACGTGGTGCTGTTTGCGCTTGCGTGGGTTTCGACTGGTCATGTTTCTGGCCGCATGGCAAACTCTGAACCGCTGATCCGTGAACAAATGGTAATGGCCATCTAAAAGAGTAAAGCAATATAAATACAAGGTAGATCAAACTAACAGAAAACCTCAAAAGAATTCATTTTAAATCAAATGCTAGATGCTGCAGAATTACTAAGTCGCGGTTGATATTCCTTAATTAATATCATATATCCTGCCGTTCAACATGGTAAAACGTTATTATTATTTTTTAATCAAGCGTCAAAGCTATGCAAAATTATTCTGTAACCTTGACGGTCCGAAATCATAACCAAAATAATCAGAAAAAAATCACAAATAAACAAGCGATGAAGTCCCACGAATTACATGAATTATATTAATTACATGAGTAAGAATACTAACACAGCTTGTTGGAAGGCCTGGTTGGTATAGGCTTGCATCTTACGCTCCCTGCACATGTTAGCTCTTGATGCTGGTGTGATCACTTTAAACTTGAACCCATTGCTGACAGTGGTGGCTCTGGTAGATGCAAACCTGTCGTTATATAACCTGTAGCCAGACGGTGGCACGCTAGTGACTGTGCCTTTTGAATCTCGCTGTAAACAGAACCACGGAGCTAATAATGAGTGTTTTGCTGAATAAACAGCGAACACATAGTTTTCAACTTTTTGCAATAAAACATGATGAACATTTCATTTTTAAAAAGAATCAATTGGTACCTTTAGGAATTTACTCTTGCTTTAAACTGCAGTTTTTAAACAAAACTTTATAATGCACATGAAAGAGATGAAACAAAGTACATGAAGCTATACACGATTTGAATTTTGGTTTCGTTTCATCATTTTTTCTGGTCTATAAATAATCTCAAAAGGAAATACAAATACATATCGCAACATTTGTTTGTCAGGCATCTGAAAACATAAAATTTGATTTCTGATTGATCGCTGACATTAAAACACTAAAAGCTAACCTGACTTAGTTGAACGATGTTCGGTCTTACACTATGACGACATTCAGGACTGGCAGATCTTTTTGAAACAGGAATTGGACTTGAATAGTTGATCATCTGCTTCTTTGTGGTGGGTGAAGGTATTTCTGCAAACGATGGAATTGAACATTGACTTGCTTCATCGTCTTTAAGTGACGACAAGTCTTCGCTATGGGCAGATTTCCGAAGCGTCGTTTTACTCTTTTTCTTTTGACTCGCTGATGAATCACATCGTATGTGAGATTCTTGTTTCTCTGTACCGGAACTGCTTGGGCGTGATACAACTGCGCATGCTATACATCCGGGTGATGGTGAATCAGTGGGCGTTTGAGGCTGTGACATGTGTTTACCAAGTAAAGTTGCCTTTTCAAAATCATTTTGGTGACCTTCCGCGGTCAAAATCTACAAGAGTGGATATTTCAAATTATCATACATTCATACATGGTTTATATTTAAAAATGACAACACAGCTGGTATTGCCAATTCGAAAGATGAGTACAAAGTAAAAATACAGTCAACCACTTCTAATCATAATATCTATAGAATGAAGATGTTGACCCTATCGTAATGATAAGAAGAAGAAATCCCATTAATTCTGACATTTCGAGTACATGTAAATAGAAACTGAAAAAAAATATGGGCATTAAGGTATTCCATGTCTTAAATGTTACAATTAATATATCATAAAGGAAAGGCAAAGAAAAAAACAGTCTATACAAAAGAAAACAACCCGTAAATTGATTTGATTTGAGATTTAATTGCACGCAAAAAGCAGCCAAACTCCAATCAGTACAGTGAACCCATGTTGTAACAAGAATGAACACAGGTATCCCGGAAGGGTAGCATTCTGCTTGTTGCATGACACCTGTAACGTTGCCAATGAACATAGATTCCGTAACCTTAATTCAGCAAATGTAGAACCAACCTGATTTAAAAGCCAAAGTGGAACCTGCTTTGATATATCCTTTGAATTTGTAAATGCTTCTCCTTGCTTGTATTTATCGACTATCAACTTCGCCACATTTCTGATGTCCGCTCCTTTGTGTGTTTGGTGTGGCTGTCTCGACTTGTTCCCGGACTTGGTCGGTTGCGGTGAACCTTCTTTACTTCTTGGCCACGTGGCTGGTCTTGTTGGTATAGTGATCTTCTTCTGAAATGCTGAATAAATGAAAAATTGAAAGTTTGTTTTGGATATTTCCGTCGATATTTAAAGGTTATGACAAAACTACCGAACTCAAATGAGTGCAGATGTCGGTGTGTCGTAGAAATATGTTTTGTATTCCTTTACCGTATTTGACACACTGAATTGGAAATTAGCAACATGACGGATGTGTTATAGCAGGCAGGAACCGCTTACTCTTCCGAAGCACCTGAATTCACTCTTGTTTTGACTTGAGTTCGCGATGTCGATTTCAGTTCGGTTGATTTTATCTTCTGTGGTTCTTCGTGCTGTTCTCGTTCGTGTTTACCGGTTTCGTCGTTGTCCATTCGGACTTTTGACACTCGAATACCCATTGGTGTCTCTTTGCTTCTTGCAGAAACAAGTCAAATTTTTAAGAGCAAGGCAAAACAAGACGAACACGCCGGAGAAATTGAAGATCGCAATAATTCTAATTTGCTCGAAATGAGAGATCCAGAGCTATCTCAACAGTAAGTCGGTATCAAAGGAAGCCAATTGCAAAAGCTTTCTTAGCTGCTGGGAATACTACGATGTGTCCTTTCTATGACTACGACTATGACAACGGAAACTCTCATAGGTAGTCTGTTAAGGAAAAGGCGACATAAACTATTAAGTTTGAACGCTTATAAAAGGATAATCCATAAATGGGTAAAGAAAACGAGTTAAACAATTGAGTTGATTAATCACACCGACCAGATCTGTTTTTCAGTGTGACAGTGGCCCAACTTAAACTCGCCCCGACTAGATCTATTCAGTGTAACCGTTTCTCACGCTGTTACTCACCCCGACTATCTACTCTTCAGTATGACAGTTTTCACTGCTTTTGCTCACCCCGACCAGATCTACTCTTCATTATGACTGTTTTTACTGCTTTTACTCACCCCGATCAGATCTACTATTCAGTGTGACTGTTTTCACTGCTTTTACTAACCCCGATCAGATCTACTCTTCAGTGTGACTGTTTTTGTTGTTTTTACTCACCCCGACAAGATCTACTCTTAAGTATGACAGTTTTCACTGCTTTTACTCACACCGACCAGATCTACTCTTAAGTATGACTGTTTCCACTGTTTTTACTCACCCCGGCCAGATCTTCTCTTAAGTATGACTGTTTTTGCTGCTTTTACTCACCCCGACCAGATCTATTTTTCAGTATTACCGTTTCCCCCACTTTTACTCCCCTCGCCTAGATCTACTCTTTAGTATGACTGTTTTTGCTGCTTTTACTCACACCGACCATCTGCTTTTCAGTATGACTGTTTCCCCTGCTTTTACTCACCCCGGCCAGATCTACTTTTCAGTATGACTGTTTCCCCTGCCTTTACTTACCCCGACCAGATCTACTTTTCAGTGTGTCTGTTTTCACTGCTTTTACTCACCCGGCCAGATCTACTTTTCAGTATGACTGTTTCCCCTGCTTTTACTCACCCCGGCCAGATCTACTTTTCAGTATGACTGTTTCCCCTGCTTTTACTCACCCCGGCCAGATCTACTTTTCAGTATGACTGTTTCCCCTGCTTTTACTCACCCCGGCCAGATCTACCTTTCAGTGTGACTGTTTCCCCTGCTTTTACTCACCCCGACCATATCTACTTTTCAGTAGGACTGTTTCCCCTGCTTTTACTCACCCCGACCAGATCTACTCTGCAGTATGACTGTTTTTGTTGCTTTTACTCACCCCGACCAGATCTACTCTTAAGTATGACAATTTTTGCTGCTTTTACTCACCCCGACCAGATCTACTCTTCAGTATGACTGTTTTTGTTGCTTTTACTCACCCCGGCCAGATCTTCTCTTAAGTATGACTGTTTTTGCTGCTTTTACTCACCCCGACCAGATCTACTTTTCAGTATGACTGTTTCCTCTGCTTTTATTCACCCCGACCCGGTCTACTATTCAGTATGACTGTTTTCACTGCTTTTACTCACTCCGACTAGATCTACTTTTCAGTGTGATTGTTTTCATTGCTTTTACTCACCCCGACCAGATCTGTTTTTCAGTGTGACAAATTCCCCCGCTTAAATTACTCACCCCGACCAGATCTACTCTTCAGTATGACTGTTTTCACTGATTATACTCACCCCGACCAGATCTGCTTTTCAGTGTGACTGTTTCTCCCGCCTTTTGATTGAGCGTGATTGTTCCCATGAGAGTCTCCGTATATGATCTCGGTGAGACGTCAGGACGGTAGCATATCGTGTTTTTCCGCATATTTGGTGGCAATTCGAGAATTTCTGCAGGGGTGTGGACCGCATTCGGTGACTCTTTGGTTGCTTGGTTTTGTGGCTGTAGCATTGAAAATGAAACTTGCAGTTACTATGTTGCTGTTTGCATTGAACGCATGAATTATTAACGTTTCGAAGTCGCGCTTGGCTTTAACATTTAAGTGATTGCTCTGATTTCAAACAGAAGAAATGAAAATCAATTTGTATAAACAATAGAAGTGTGAAGCTGTAGGGAGTGGTTATAAACTATACATGAACTCAAACTGATATTATGAGAAAATTTGTATGCATATGGATTTTGAATTCATTGCACTACCATCTCCTTTATAATAATACGTTTTAAAGCTTGAACTTTAAAATGGGGCCATTTAAATTTAACATTATTTAATTACAACAAACTACTTTCGTTTTTTGAAAACCACATTATTACTATATCATACTACTTTTTTTTGTATAAAACAGGATTTGAATTGAAATGAGTATATGTTTAAAAATCATAAGAAATGGCGGGTCCAGAAACAACCACCGGATATCTCCTTCCTTATATTTTTTTACTTTCGTTCAGATCAAAGTGTAGCAAAAATTGGCCAAAAACCACCCCTTTTTTATTAAGTTACCTGTAACCCCCCATTTCTAAACATTCGGGATCCGGTCTCTGTAAAGTCTAAGATACTTACAACGTATTTAGGTCTGTGCACTTGTCTGGAAATGGGCTTTTTACCACTGAGCCACAGATGTGCCACAGATCGTGTATCAAGAATTGGCCAAGAACCACCCCCTTTTTATCAAATTAAATGTATCCCTTATTTCTTAACATTCAGGATCCCGCCTCTGTAAAGTCTAAGATACTAGTACTTACAACGTATTTAGGTCTCTGCACTTGTCTGGGAATGGGCTTTTTACCACTGAGCCACGGATCGTTCAGTATTAGATCGAGGCTGGGACGTTCGGAAGGGTGGTACTGCAGTAACTTCCGGATCAGGACCATGCAATCTACATAAAACCAATCCATGTTCAAAATGTGCGTTGTCACTTATCAAAATAAACAAATGTGCCTTCAGGAGATATAAATTTCATTCAGTGAATTGTCTACGAACCATAGATCCATCTATCATTTTTCACCAGAAGTGAAATAAATTCTCTTACAGAAAGACTCAGACAAAAGAATTCCTCAGTTTCTATAATATCAAAAATATATGATCGTTTTTAAACATTATAAATCAAGGTAGATAGACTGCCAAAAAACTTAATTAAAAAGGTGTAATTTCGATTTAAACTTCACCCAATCGCCAAAGTCTGACCTTAGCATTATGGAAGATTATATCAATATTAGAATTGTTGTATTATGGTAATATGCACCAGATCGTTTTAAAACACTTAAGTATTTAAATGTATTTACTTTTTAGTATTTTATTATGATAAATGTAATTCCCAATGACAGACGTTTTAAATATGAAATACAACTGAGAATAGTAGACTAATGTTTATTCATAGAAATCGTTTAAGGCAAAGTAACAAAGTTGACGATGCTAGAGTTTTCTCCAGACTTCTAATAAGAAATATAAGGATTTGGAGCAATCATTTTCTAAAGTAAATTTCCTCCAAGAGAAGCAGAGAATTGTTCAAGAGGTACCATTTCCGTTCGGTTGATTCGTGTTTTGTGTTTCCTCTTCGTGCTGTTCTTGTTCGTGTTTACCGGTTTTATATCGTTGCGCTTTCGGACTTTTGACACTCGAATGCCCCATTGGTGCCTCTTTGCTTCCTTCTTCTTTTATTGCTTCTTTCTTACCAATAGGTCTTTCGAAAGTCAAAAGTTGGAAAGGGCAGAGACAAAAATCAGAAAACACAAAGGAGAACAGCAAGAAGACAGAGTCAACATCAAAACACACAAAACAAATGACTGGCCGTCAACAACGCGAGATCGAGAAATATTTGGAACATCTTTCATGCTCTATATAAAGTAGAAAAACGTCATACTAGCTAATCGTTTAAGTTTCGATATCGCCAAAAACTTTTCCCTTACCCAAAACATAAGTTGATCTTAGTAACAATTTGGTTTCCAGTTTGGCATTGTTGGTTTTGTTGTTCCATGTTCTTTTAATTCATAGTGTTTGTCATTTTCAGTATGTAGGCAGAGTGCCTCAGTGAATCTTCAATAGACGAAACGCGCGTCCAGCAACTTTATTGTCTGGAACTTTTTTTTTCATTTGTCTGTCATATTCATTTTGATGAATGTAAATATTTTTCACATTCAAATTCCTTATTCTTATAACTTTATACAGATATTTTTTTTATTTCTTCTTGTAAACTTCTTATCAAATTCGTTAAAACATTTTATTTTATTCTTTATGTTGAAGTTCTCACCAAACGTTGTCGATCTCTCAAACCGGAGTCTCTGCATCTTCATGTCTTCGTCCATCTCCAACATCTGTGAATCGTTGAAGGGCAGACGGCCATTTATCATCGCGAACAACATGATACCCCTACAGAACAAAAATCAATCAAACAAGTCATTTTCCGTAAGTAATTTTGGACTACAACCGCAAAAAAAATACATTATAGGCTTCACATATCTCTGTGGGCTGTTTTCTTGTCAATTTTGTCAAATTGTTTGGTTGAATGTTGTGCTATGTTATATTTGTTTCTTCCAGAGACACCATGAACATCTACGATAATTGAATTAAACATTACAGTCTTTTACTAAAGAAACTCGCACTTGACTGATGCAGCTTTCAAGTTTGCATGTGTATGTAATACTATTGTTTGTTTTGTTTTCTTTGCTTTTTGTTTTGTTTTGTTTGCTTGTTTGTTTGTTTGTTTTGTAACCAACCCAACTTACAAGCTCCATATATCGGCTTTAAATCCCTCATACGGTTTGTTTCTGATCACCTCCGGTGCAGTGTATGCATAAGAGCCACACGAAGTCCGTAACATTGCCTTTGGGTCTTTGATTGATGCTGAGAACCCAAAATCTGGAAATACAAATGTCAGGCATCTTAACGGACATAATTTCATTTCAAGACTACTTATTCAGTATGCGTTAAGTTTTGCTCCTCTGAAGTCAAGATCGATTATAAGAAAATGTAAAATTAGTTACAATTAGGTTGATAATATTTAAAAAGTGAACATTAGGTTTTTGTTGAACGTTCTTGCTCAAAAACATCACCTTATTCAGCGACGAAATCAGAAATTTTGTTAAAAGGGGAGGGGGGCATTTGATTAAACGATGGAACAATGCCTCACTTATTACTCTTAAAATGTATTCAACAAATAAAGGGACATTTACATATGTCTATATAAAGGTTTTAAAATTTACCAGTGAGCTTTGCGTCCAAGTTCTCATCTAACAGTACATTTTCGCATTTAAGATCTCTGAAAGAAAAAAGGACAATATTTTGTCTAGATTATAGAGTTATAAGGAGAATTCAATTACTATGTATTTTAGCCTCTGTGCAGTTTTTTGTATTTTGATTGTTTGTTTGTTTTTTGTATTTTGGTTGTTTGTTTTTTTTTCATTTGTCTTTTATAACAGAACATCAATTGTCCATCATGATTTGGTTTTGGAATCAATAACGGCAAGTAGCATACACGAATTGAGTTTTATTTCTCGTTTACATTCTTAAGCATGTATGTACAGTACAGTGTATAGTATAACCCACCTATGGACTACGTTATTACTGTGGATATGCTGTACACCTTCACAAATTTGGCGGAAAATCTTTCGGGACATTTCTTCCCCTATCCCTTTCTGATTAGTTCCAATATATTTGTTAATCAGATCCAATAGGTCGCCATTCTTACAATATTCCATCACCAGATAGACATGTTCTTGAGTGTTGAAATTATCATATATTCTGGCCTGAAAAAGAAAGAGACAAATAAGTCGAATCTTAAAGAATGAAGGAGAGAAAGATCCAGTGATTTTGAAACTTATTTTAAACTGAAAAGTGAAATGAATAATGAGTTGTGTACGCAACACAGCTCACATACAAGTGGTAATTTAGAAAAACCACCAGGAGCCTTCAACAAGGCCAGAAGGCACTGCTCGCCGTTCTGCAATCGGCCCATGGTCTAAATAATATCAATCCAGTCCTCAAATAGTCAAAGATTGACCCCCTTCTTAAACAAGGAACAGAAACATAAAAAAAAAGAAAAAGCTTTGTCAAAGATTCACGACCAAGGACAGACACATATAAAATGTGGTGGGGTTAAACTAGTTTTTTTTTGGGGGGGAACGTTCAGTCCATGACACCAAAACTAATTAAACTTACACAGGATAAAGATACAGGTTTGAGCACAAAGTCTAAAATGAAATGAGAACAATTCTAGAACAAAAATACTACGTCCACTTACGATGTTACGGTGTTCTGGCATTTTCGTATGATTCTCAACTTCGCGTGGTAAAAATTTCATTAAGAACTCCTTAGGGACTGATGTTTTTGAAATTACTTTTATTGCTACCTGAAAATAAAAAAAAAGTATATCATTTTTAAAAGTAAATAAAGATGTAAGATTGATTCGGGAATACAGCATATAAGAACAATAGAACAGTAGCTTATTGTTGCATAAAATATATATTTGGTTGAACTTAATCAGATAAATATCGGATTTGGAAGTGCGATGTAAGTTAATGCGAGTCCCTCCACCGTTTGCAGCTACTAAGTAGGTATAGGCGAGGATAGGATTGGAGGCGGTTCCCGTTTAGCCTACTCTTATCACTACAAAACAAACTTTAGGGTCTTTGACATGCACATGATGAATTTCTCTCCCTATAGGCAAGAGAACCTACATGTATGTTCGTCCCTTCCGATAACTGGCATCGATTCTTGAAATCCATTTTGCAAACTGGTGCCAATAGAGAGTCGGCTTCTTTGTGTGAAGCCAAGTAGCACAAGAAGTCCAAATGTAGATTAAAACAGAAAATGTGAGAAATTTAATTGCAGATCACCATATGTTAAGTGTTATAATGAGCGAAAGTGAGATTTGATAGGCATACCTGTAATTCTCCGTCGTTAAACTCTGATTTTATTGACATTTCTTCATTTCGCGCCAATCTGCTAGCCATGACTTCCGCCAGTTTAACTTTTGCATATGCCCCTTCTCCAAGCGTTCTGATAATCCGATATCCATGGTTCATGCAGTCTGTCTTGATGGTATCGCCCGACATTTCTTTCTGTTTGGCTTCGCATTCAAAGATTGACTTTCCTTTCTTTTTGCTATGTTCCCATGTTGTAGTATTTTTTTGCTTCTTTTGTTTCATCATGATCCTTAGTACAAAAAAGTTAGAACAAGGTTTCACTGGGAGCTTCGCCCGACGTTATAGAAACGTTCGTGACGTCCGTCGAGTAATACTGTGACGCGACACTCGATTCCGTCGTCTTTCTTGACATGAAAAAAGCTGACGTTCATTCAGTTCTTTTTTTAATTTCAATAGCAATAAATCAAAACATGCCAATGTGCAAAGCAATCGTTCAATGCATCTTCTCCTTTTTTGAAGACGCTTGTGATTTTTTTTATTTTTTATTCAACGGCTCGAATAAATCAGCAAACCAAAACGGAAATTGTTAAGAATAAGGTTGATCAAAGTAAAATGCAATTGCTTAAATGTTCGTCAGGAATTATTTTTGAAATGACATAATTCGGTCCTGCTAATATATAATCGCCACCCCCAATGTATATATGTCATTTTTACCACGAAGTTTGACACGTTTTTTTGTTTGTTTATTTGCAAATAAACTTTATCACCGCCTTTTTTGTTTCCTCTCTCGCGCTTCATTCATGTCTGTGTTCATATGAAACTGAAGCTAAAGTGATTCATTTTTTGACATTTTAATTACATAACTGCAGAAAAAAGTTCCTGACATTATCGCAAAAAAATATCCTTCGACTACCGGTGACGTGTCCACATGGATTTATTAAAAACAGAGAAGGAAGCAGAGGTACAAATGGGGTATCCGAATGTCAAAAGTCCGAAAGACAAAACCAGTAAACACCAACAAGAACGGGACAAAAACAGACAACATGTAAAACATGGAAACACAAAATACTGAATATCAATCAACAACGCGAACTCCAGTCAAAACAAGAGTGAACTCAGGTGCTCCCGGGAGAGTAAGCAGGAACTATAGCACACCCGTCGCGTTGCCAATAGTCCATTTAACGTGTCAAATCCGGTAAAGGAAGACAAAACAAAACCCTATGACAAACCAACATCTGCACTCATCTGAGAGATCGAAATCCCATATTTGTCTACAAGTGCATGATGTCTTCCGTAAAATTTCTTGAGTGAAGACAGCAACCAAGGAGCAACATTACCCTGTTTGAGCAATTCTTGCGTTAGACGTGTCGCTCTGCTAAGGAAATCGATGTAAGTCCCGCATGCTCTGTAGTAACGAATCAATTGAGATACGTAAACTGTATAAGCTGGAGCGGACGGAATGTTGCTACACAAGAAGGGAAAGTTGACGATTGGAAAGTTGAAGTCATCACATTTGTCATAGAGCCTTGTTGAAAGTCTTCCTTGAGAGTCAATTTCGAGATGTAGATCTAAATATGAAGCAGAATTCCTAGAATCCGTTGTGTCCTTTATCTCAAGCTCCTAGGGATATATGAGATGGAGAAAATCACCAAATCGAGAATTGTTTAGTGAAAGGACATCAGCAATATAACGGAACGTGAGGCTGAAAGAGAGAGCCAGTCTTGGTCTTTTTTGTCTAGAAGAGATTGTAAGAAGTCTGCTTCATATGAATGAAGAAACAAATCAGCAAGCAAAGGTACACAATAAGTGCCCATTGGAATCCCTATTGTTTGCTGAAAAACACGTCCACCGAACTGAACAAATATGTTGTCAATAAGAAAGTTGAGCATGTCGATTATTTGGTCTTCTGTATACATGTATTTTGTTCTTTTTCTTCGACTCATTGATGACAAAATAAGTCTTGTTATAATAACTAGATATTTGTACCTGCGTTTTCCATTCTTTTTGAAAAAGCTGCGTTTAATCAGCTGTGCCAATCGCGATTTCAGTTGTTCATGTGGAATAGAAGTGTAAATTGTGGAGAAATCGAATGTTTTGATGCTGTTACAAGATGAAACTGATTTAGAGTTAAGAATCTCCATCAGTTCTTTCGAATTCTTCAGGATCCACATTTGATTGACACCATTTCTAGAATAACAACAATCGTAATATTTCTGAAGGCCGGATTTTTTCGCCGTAAGTATTGAAGTCAACAGAACTGAAAGAGGCTTAGTTGTACATTTGGATGACCCTGCAATGAAGCGCTGTTTGTATGGGTTTTTATGTAATTTAGGAATCCAATACAGGGATGGAATGTCTTCATTATTGCCACCAAGCTGTAGTATAAAAAAGTTTTGGCTGCACATATGGCTTCAGTTCGTAAAATTTGGTGTTGCGTTAGCATTAAGAATTTGTTTAGATTACTCTCGCTCCGATTCTCAAGAAGAAAATGCCGAAACCAACATGACAAAGAATCAACGTTAGAACGTTCAAATGTGAAGTTATAAAGGAGTTTTCTGGCCATGTTTCGGTCTCGTTGAAATCTCTCGTTTGCAGATTACATTGAATTAATTCAAAATGTATTTACAATGGTATTGAATTTATAAAATATATGTTTATTAAATATATTTATGAAAGGAAACTCGGATCCGAATAGATCCAGCCGCACCGAATGTATTGGCCATGTGCGGTAAAAGGTAATAATCTGGTGTTTTTAACAATTTGGATTTTAGGCAACCAGGAATTTTGATTATATATGCGTGTCAAAGAAGTCTGACGACCAGGCAACCTCTAGGCCATTTGCAGTGCTTATCCAACATTTGGTCTTAAAATACTTTTTTTAAAGTGTGTATAAAACACGGTTATGCTATAAACGCATATTCCAAGGAATAACCTTTCATCAGCAGAATATGAAACAGAAAATTGGAAGGTCATAAAAAGTCGAGAGCAAATTGTATGGAAGGAAATGAACCCTACATGCCAAAAAGCTCGATGGCCAATTAAATCCAGCACGAAGGATATCAACCGTGTGCAGTGCAAGGTATGAAACCTTGGGCATTAAACTATTTGGAACTTGGGCAACCGTAAATTTCAATAACACAATAACAGAAATACAAAGCTGTGTTTTTTCCGAGTCCCTCCCATTTTTAATAAAAGGATTTGCACTACCTGCCTTTTAAAAAATCAAACCTCGGGAGACAGCTTTCTTCACTCAGATATACTAGTATTCAGTTAATATAGTTTTTGGCTGAGCCTAGCTATTTTTTTTTTCTTCTAAATTTGTCTTTTAAAGATGACTAAAGATGTTACCACTAACCTTTACTGCTTGGTATAGGCTTTTCCTATGGTATAGAGTTAGGCCACTGTTTAAAGTCCTTGTCACGATACTAGTATAATACAAGTAGTACTTTTTATTGTATCTTCTATGCTCAATCTGTCATATTCTTACACTTCTATGACCCGAACACACATGTGAATCGGACATATAGTTTTACCCATGTCCGTCCGCCAGTAACACCTTGGTTAAGGTCTTGATTAAGGTCCATTACTCGGATACTAGATGTCCACGATATTTGACACTAGATATGTCTTGAGTAAGCTAAACATCCCAACAGAAATTAGGTCACTGTGGCCTATATTTTACACATGAACGACTTTGGTTAAGTTCCAGAACTTGGATACTAGATGAATAATATTTCACCACTATGTGTCTATGGTAACACGAAACCGTCCACTAGAAATTAGGTCACTGCGACTTAATTTTTTTCGCATAAATGACATAGGTTAAGGTCCATATCTCAGATTCTACATGTTGGGGTCAATAATGTTTCCTATTAGATTTGCCTTTGGTAGTATGACACTGGCCACTAGAAATTAAGTGTCTGCAACTTATATATTTTGCATAAACAACCTAGGTTAAGGTCCATATCCTATGTAATACATGTTGGGGGTCAGTGGTATTTCAAGGACGGGAGAGCCATCCAGTGGCTCATATACACATTTTCTGGTTATCTATTTTTCCCTTGTATTTTCCCACTTATCCCTTATTTTGATCAGATATAGTTTCTACTCAAAACGATCTGCACTGGCATCTTGACCTCTCTGTCATTTCATTTTCATTTGTTCATTCTTTTTTTAATATGCATGAGCCAATGGTGTTTTATTTTGCAATTGACTTGTAATGTTGAAAATTGACGGTAA
Organism: Arcuatula senhousia; assembly: GCA_963971305.1. NCBI lineage: Eukaryota > Metazoa > Mollusca > Bivalvia > Mytilida > Mytilidae > Arcuatula > Arcuatula senhousia. Next base: position 1,739,312 of record OZ020308.1, on the reverse strand, counting down.
ACAGGAAGTAGATATCCGACAGACCTTATTTCGGTACTCGCGATAAAGAACCTCATACTGACATAAAAAAATTCAATCACTGTGATATGTAGTTGCTGAGAAAACTGTTACGAAAGTTATATTGCGGACGAACAGATGGACGGAGGTAAACCAGTATACTCCCCTCTTCTTCAAAGCAGGGGTATAAATATTATAATGTTCAATGTGTCTGGAATCGTAATCTTACAGGTATTTTGTTTTAACTTTAACGAATGTACATTTTGATGAAAGCTTGTTCAAATAAAGGAGTCTTCTTTGGGTGTTCACCTTGTTGAGCAGATAATTGATGTAGACCTTGATCAACATAAGTGGCTAAATTCATATTTACGAAAAAAAAAAAAAAAAAGAAATCATCACACTTAATAATTATTTAGTAGCTGCACACCTAAATGTTCATGCACAAATCTTTTTCACAATGAGTCTTTAAATTGTGAATTTCATGAATGGAACATGAAGTCGGCAAGAGTAGTTGGTAGACTTGTGGAAGCCCTTCAACATGAGTGAAGCATTCAATTTTTTGGCAACGGTACCTATAAATATAACTTTCTACTTCATGATAAAAAAGGTTCTGTGGGTGTTTCATGAAATCCATTCAGGATATAGTCTTGACCCCTTAAGTTCTTTAATGAGCAACAGTCCCTAGAGTTAATATGAGGATATTGTAATACACAAGGTGGACATCTGCAACATCACAAAGGGTCTGTCAACATTTCATGAAAATCCATTCAGTGGTATTTAGTATAATACATAAAGTGCACATCTGCAACATCAAATAGGCTCTATGCAAGTTTCAGGAAAATCCATTAATGGTATAGGAGCAGCATCAGATCTCAATTATATGGGACTTATTTATATGGGTACCCTGAAATTTTAGTAGCTAATTCCATGTTTTTGTTAACAAGCACTTGTTTCTAGAAAAAAAAAACTGAGGTATGATTGGTATATCAGTTTTTTTTTCTAGAAACAAGTGCCTGTGTTTTTGTACATGAAACCTTGACTTATCAATCTTAGGAAATCATCACATTGGAATTATGTAAGAGTTTCATCAACATTTAAATCAGTTACAAATAAATGAAATGGAAGTAAAAAACAACATTTCAACATGAACACCAAACTATGAAAATACCAAAGATGATGCCAATCAACTGCTATTTTTGTTTATGTTGAATATTCATATTTTGAGAAGTAACATCATGATCAGCTGCCTTTTGAAGGTAGAAAGTCCAAAGTAACAAATTAGAAGTATTCACACTCAAGAGAAGGGAGAGATATAACAACATTCGAATTGAAATATTATATTTCATTCTAATAATGATCCTATATAAATATTAACAACAACAATTGATAAAATTGATCTCAATACATGTACAGGTAATCTTAAAATATATATAGATTCTAAGAAGCATAGTACAATATGTTCTGGAAAAATATACACAAATTTGTACAAAAATAAAACTCTTGCACAAAGTCTATTATAGTACTAGCAGTTGCTATTCCAGCTACACTGGCATTTTATTTACAAATATGTACCAAAATTGTTAAGACATAAGATGCTTGGAGACAATTACAAAGGCAATGAAAAGGTCTATCACAGAAAAAGTCTTAAAATGGAACGGAGTTTTAAAAAAAAAATGGAAACAAAAATCTTCAATAATTATCAATCATTAAAAGATAATTGTTGCTACACAATATGAAATTATAAATATATAATCAAGTTTATAAAAGAAAATATATCTTAACTTATTGAAACTTTGGTCAACCTACTACTAAAACGAGGAAAAATTAAAAACATGTGTACAGTTTATAAAAGAAAAAACATGTATTTCTAATCTTGGTCAACCTTTAAAAAATATATAAGAAAACAAAATTAAAACACAGACATAACTAATAAAACAAGAATAGGTCCAAATGACCTAAAGCCCCATCTCACAACATTTGGGTTGGACTGATTAGCAGACTAGGGCACTATATGCCCCTTATGGGGGATAAAAACATGTTGATTTTAAACACAAAGCCTTTTATATCAATAATTCTTTACATAAAATCATCAGAAATGCCTGAATTTTAGAACTTACACAGTTACATTACAACTAGAATAGATTTATCATGAAAAGCAAGCATTATTCATAAATGTACCTCTAAGCATTATATAACAAATAATGTTAACAGTACATCTAGAATAATTTTATCATGAAAAGCATCATACATGTATCTTAAACCTTTATCAATGGAAACACATAAGACAACAGCTATGATATGACAATATATTCCTAAATTCTTGTAAATGAGTGACGCCATGTGCCTTAGTTTTTATCAAAGAATTTGCATAGACATATACAGGTATTGTTCATTGACTCTTGACATCTGAGTGTTCATGATCAAAAAAGAAAATACAAGTATCAATATCAAGTCTCTTACTGATCAGAATAAAAACTCTTTCATGTTAAAATAAATGTGGCAATTTTTATAATTCTACATACAAAAAAAAAATAGCTTCTAAGGCCATTTTTGTCAAAAACAGATCAGACAGGGATGCTTATTATTTTTTTTATTGGCCCAGTAAGTGGATGAGGCAGCTTTTTACATAGTAAATACACAAAAAAGTGACAAGGCAGGTGATTTTTTCTTTTTATTTCATGAAAAAGCAATGCTAGCTGGAGAGGGATTTACATAAGCATTAAGCTTGTTTCCCAATCCAGGATAAATAAATATGTTTAAACTAAAAAGCAATAAAAAGGGACAATTTAGCTGCCTAAGAACAGATAATGCAGGGGCCTGAAAAGCTACATAGTTTTTATTTTGCCTAACCTGTGGTTCATTGATCCATTGAAGCTTAAAACAACTTTTATCAACTTGTATGAAAATAAAATTTACATTTGTACTTTATTGTCAAATATTCTTAAAATTTGGGAAAAAAGGTAACCTTTAAACATAATAAAAGATTCTCACATAAATTTTCTTTTCAAACAGTAAATGACTTTGAAATAATAATCAAAACTTAGTAATTCAATATGGAACACAAACAGCTTTTAGCTATATGTATGTACATGTACATGTTGTGCACCTTGACAAAAGTATTGAAGCTGTAGAATGCTCTAGTCTGCGTCAGATAATTCCCACACACAGACACAGGTTTCTTTATTCACAATAGAACTGCTCACTGTAATCACTTAAGCTATCTTTCTCTCCTTTCATTTAGCCCTACTTTATTTTTATTTAGAATTGGATTGATCACTATTTTTTCAATCCACAACTGCTAAAAATTAGTTGTCTATTGAGTTTTTCAATTGAAATCCCACAATTTTTTCTTTGTTAATAAATAAAACAAACAGGAAATTGACAGTGGAATAAATGAAACTAGAGGCTCCCAGGAGCCTGAATCGCTCACCTGATCTCTTATGCCAAAGTTTGAATAAATTTCACAAACTTTCAAGTATACAAAGTTGCAAAACAATCCTTTCAGTGGTTTCAGAGAAGATTTTTGGAAATCAGTTTAAATTAATAGAAAAAACAGTTAAAGGGCAATAACTACTGTATTAAGGACCTTTTGATGCTGAACAAAAAAATTTGCTTCCGATTTTTTTTATCTCTTATACTTTTTGAGTTATAAGCCAAAAACAATGGTTTGACCCCCCTGTTCTATTTTTAGAAACGGCGGCCATGTTGGTTGGTTGACATGTATATAATTCACAAACTTGGTAGAGGAAATCCTAATGATCATGTATACCAAGTATCAATGCAATCCCTTCAGTAGTTTAAGAGAAGAAGATTTTTGAAAATCAGTGTAAATTAATGAAAAAAAAAACAGTTAAAGGGGAATAACTCTTAAACGACTGATCTGACAATTTAGACCCTGAAATCATTTTTGTAGATCTCAATGAGCTTAACAATTCTGCAATGCTAACTTTTCCTCTAGCTCTAACGGTTTTCAAGATATTGTCCAAAATCTGCAAAAATGGTCAATTTTGATGATTAAAGGGCAATAACTCCTATAAGGAGTCATTTCACAACTTCGACTCAATGGAGAGATTCGTAGAGCTTATGATGCTGAACAAGGTAAAATGCTTCGGATTTTCTCTATCTCTTATACTTTTTGAGTTATGAGCCAAAAACAATGGTCTGACCCCCCCTGTTCTATTTTTAGCAACTGCGGCCATGTTGGTTTGTTGACATGTATATAATTCACAAACTTGGTAGAGGACATCCTAAAGATCATGTATACCAAGTATCAATGCAATTCCTTCAGTAGTTTTAGAAAAGAAGATTTTTGAAAAGCAGTGAAAATTCATGGAAAAAACAGTTAAAGGGGAATAACTCTTAAACCGCTGATCTGACAATTTAGACCCTGAAATCATTTTTGTAGAATGAGCTTAACAATTCTGCAATGCTAACTTTTCCTCTAGCTCTAATGGTTTTTAAGATATAGTCCAAAAACTGCAAAAATGGTCAATTTTGATGATTAAAGGGCATTAACTCCTATAAGGAGTCGTTTCACAACTTCGACTCAATGAAGAGATTCGTAGAGCTTTTGATGCTGAACAAGGAGGGTTGCTTCGGATTTTCTCTATCTTTTATACTCTTTGAGTTATAGCCAAAAACAATGGTCTGACCCCCTATTCTATTTTTAGCAACAACGGCCATGTTGGTTGGTCGACATGTATATAATTCACAAACTTGGTAGAGGACATCCTAAAGATCATGTATACCAAGTATCAATGCAATCCCTTCAGTAGTTTTAGAGAAGAAGATTTTTGAAAATCAGTGTAAATTCATGGAAAAAACAGTTAAAGGGGAATAACTCTTAAACGGCTGATCTGACAATTTAGACCCTGAAATCATTTTTGTAGATCTCAATGAGCTCAACAATTCTGCAATGCTAACTTTTCCTCTAGCTCTAACGGTTTTCAAGATATTGTCCAAAAACTGCAAAAATGGTCAAATTTGATGATTAAAGGGCAATAACTCCTATAAGAGTCGTTTCACAACTTTGGCTCAATGGAGAGATTCGTAGAGCTTTTGATGCTGAACAGAAAAGGTTGCTTCTGATTTTCTCTATCTTTTTTACTTTTTGAGTTATAAGCCAAAAACAATGGTCTGACCCCCCTATTCTATTTTTAGCAACGGCGGCCATGTTGGTTGGTCGACATGTATATAATTCACAAACTTGGTAGAGGACATCCTAAAGATCATGTATACCAAGTATCAATGCAATCCCTTCAGTAATTTTAGAGAAGAAGATTTTTGAAAATCAGTGTAAATTCATGGAAAAAACAGTTAAAGGGGAATAACTCTTAAACGGCTGATCTGACAATTTAGACCCTGAAATCATTTTTGTAGATCTCAATGAGCTTAACAATTCTGCAATGCTTACTTTTCCTCTAGCTCTAACAGTTTTCAAGATATTGTCCAAAAACTGCAAAAATGGTCAAATTTGATGATTAAAGGGCAATAACTCCTACAAGGAGTCGTTTCACAACTTCGACTCAATGGAGAGATTTGTAGAGCTTTTGATGCTGAACAAGGAAGGTTGCTTCGGATTTTCTCTATCTCTTATACTTTTCAAGTTATAAGCCAAAAACAATGGTCTGACCCCCTTGTTCTATTTTTAGCAACGGCGGCCATGTTGGTTGGTCGACATGTATATAATTCACAAACTTGGTAGAGGACATCCTAAAGATCAAGTATACCAAGTTTCAATGCAATCCCTTCAGTGGTTTCAGAGAAGAAGATCTTTGAAGAAAAGTTAACGGACGGACGGACGGACGACGGACGGACGACGGACGGACGACGGACGACGGACGCTTAACGATGACAATAGCTCACATGACCCTTCGGGTCAGGTGAGCTAATAAAGGAGTCTCTACATGAAGTTCCACTAGAATGGCAAAATTACAATGGAAAATGGCTGTCAAGACTTCATTTTATTAAAGAAAAATTACAAAGTTAAAAATGGTGATCAGTCAAATTATTACAGCAAAAAAAGTTGGACAAAAATGTTCTAAGGAAAGAAAGACAACTCCAGTGATGACAGTGAGCAGTTTTCACATGTTTAATATGAGTAAAGAAATCTGTATGCAAAAATAAATGACCCAGTCTGTATGAATATGTTAAATGCCCTTATAGTGTAAAAATAAAGTTCCACCCTTTAAAATGTGTTAAACATGTTGAAAATGTACAGACCCTTTTTACTTTGACCTTTCACAAAATACATCAAATAAACAGGTATTTTAAAATGCCCAAAAACAAAAAATCTTTAAGATACAAGAAGATAAAGAGTGCCATTTCAACTACTATTCCATCTATTATTGGTTCTTTTGTCAGACTTTGGACATTTTTTCTGATGTGTCCCGAGTGAGCTCCGCCATCTGAACTTCATCCCACATTGACACGAGTAACGATCGACGGCTCCGTGTTTACCTTCTACATGCTCTTTAAGGTATGCCTTGGCTGCAAACACGTCACCACAGTGTGGGCAGATGTACTTTGATGAAGAGGCTTGAAACCCTTCCAAGGATGACAACTGCATTGGTTTTTTCCGTGGAGTTAAATTGTATTCTGACGAAATTTTTGCTCTCAGGTGAGTAATGTTGTGTTCTTCAAATTTAAGTCGATCGTTATAAACATTGCCACAAAATGTGCAGACATAAGCATCAGAATTGTTAGCTCTATTGTTGGGTTTCAAATTTCTTTGATTGCTAGATGGACTGGTTCCAGGGATTTGGACACTTGTACTATTGATAGTGCTGCCCCCTAGTAGTGCAGAATTGGCTAACAGTTGAGCTGACTGAGACACAAAACTAGAGAATGTTGGTAGTGTGTTCTGTGATGATTTAGTTTGATCAAGTGTAGAAATAATATTAGTAAAATGAGGCGCATTCAACACATTTCTTGATGGTTTAGCATTAGGGTCTGATGTTTGCTCATCAGTAGAATTAGGAGTCCCTTTATGTGATTCCACACTGTAAGATCTTTTTGATTTGGTCTCTGTATTTTGCATTGATATGTTTGCTCCCCCTTTCTTCGGATATTGTGGTGTTTTCAGCAAATTCTTAGACTGCTTGGGTTCTCTTTGCTTTTCATTTAAGGCACTCTGTGTTGGTGCGGAATCCAATTCAGACACACTACCCTGTTTTGATTTATTTAAGTACATTATTGGACCAAAGTTACAGTTGCTAAGTTGACTTTCTCTACCAGGCAATGTATGTGGTTGGATCTCACTATATTGATCTTTCAGCTCATTATTTCTCATTTCGTTTTGTTTACTGGCAATTTCTAAGTTTGACTTTATTATTTTATCTAATGAGTTCATGCTTGCACTTCTCTTGCGGAATTCATTGCACTTTTCACAATGATTTTCAAACATATTCCAATTTGAGAACGTCTTGTTACAGAAACATGTATAACTTTCATCGCTGCCATGAGCAGTTAACAGATGATTCACAAGATCTTTCCTCAGTCCAAATATTTTACCACAAATGCTACACGTGTCCTGTAGATGTTTACAATACAACTTGTGCCTCTCCAACTCATTTTTACTCACAAAAACTTCATTACAAAAATTGCAAAATTCATGCCCTGATTGATGAATATGCAAATTTGATTGTTCAACTTCATGAATATTCATGAGGTTTGATTTCATGTCTGTGTGACTGTCCTCAGTTTTAATAGCCTCATTCCTTGGAAAAACAGCCATAGACTCCCTAGTAAGATCAATGACGGACAATCCTCTGCCATAGTTTTCTTCCGTCTCCATTTCTCTGATTTTATCTCCTTGACGACCTTCCTCTTCTTCAATTGGGCTACTTTCAGTATTAAACATTGACTTTCTATGGCTGTACTTAGATAAAGCTTCTGCAAATGGCTTTGATTGAGCTGAGTCAATTACCAACGATTTATCATCAATGGCTGATTCAGACACACTTCTTTCCCTACTGGCAAAGTTTTGATGATCTCCAAGTAATTCCTGACTCTCTGATCTGTTTTCTAATTGGCTCTCTGAATCTCCTTCTGAATTTTGATTGGTGTTCAAATCTTTCTTTGCAAAAAGTACAGATTGTTTCAGGCGCTCAATGTCATCAACCCACCCTTTTTCTGCAGAACTCAACTGTTTGACTGGGTCCCTTATTTGAGGGTAACTTGCAAGTGATTGGCTCTTTGCTAAGCTCTGACCCTCGTAGTGAAGACTGACCATCATAGCATTGTAGCAGTGCTTCTTGTGACTGCCAAGTGAACTTCTCCATTTAAACTTCTTCCCGCAGTCACAAGTGTATCGAGGATCACCACTATGTTTTCCTTCCATGTGCTCCTTCAGATAGGCTTTCCTCTTAAACAGTTCCCCACATTCCTCACATTTCAGATTATCCTCCCCCTCTGTGTGGGAGTTGATGTTACCATGATGGGTTATACCATTGTCAAAGCCTAGAAAACTTTTACCCTGTTCTCTACCCCAGCCTGAAGGCTTAGAATGACTTATTTTGTCAGCAGAAAACCCACTGGGAGAATCAGCGTCAAATTCATCATCAACCATTTCCTCTTTAATTTGCATTGCAATGTCGTTTATTTCCTTGTCCATAGTATAATTATCCAAGTCACCGTTTTGCTTGGAGCTTTCAGAATTGACATGTCTACACTCAGTATTACCATTGTCATTAACGAATCCATTGTCCATCTGATCAGTAAATTCTGGTTTTTGATTATTGTTTTCTGCAAACTCATCAACAGATACAGATCTTTCAATCCTTTTAGCTGTAAACTTGTTGTAATCATTACTTGAAGCATTTTCTTGATTTTGATCATAGTGAAGGTTCTTTCCTAAATTCTCATGGTTTTGATTTTCATAAGGATTTCCCCTATCATATCCAGTATCTTTAATCATAATGTTTCCCACAATAACATCATGTTTGTGTCCATCCTGACTCTGATTTATACCTAGGGAGTTGTTTTTATCATTTTGTAGTGGAACTACAGAATCTGTACTCGTCTCCTCAGTATCATTAAAATCTGCATTTGATTTGATTTTGCCCAAGTTTAATGTCTGCCAATAACTCTGACCTTTTTGATTATCGTCAATTTGTAATCTCCCATCAGTTCCATGAACCACATTAAAGTTCTTTTGATTATTTAATGTTACGTCAGAAGAAAATTCATTTAATTCCCTATTTTTCATTTGATTCTGTTTTGTTATATTTTTCCAACACGTCTTTCTATGATGAAGGAACTGGCTTTTCCATTGAAATTTTTGGTTACATACTTGGCATAAGTATCTCTTGGAACTTTGTGACAGCATTTTACTTCTCACAGCCTTTGATTCATCAAACAACAGATTTTTTCTATTAGTGCTCCCAAAAACACCGTGTTTTGCCTTTTTAGACCATCGTTTACAACCTTGGCTAGGATTGTTTTCAAATTGTCTCTTAAGTTTGTGGTTATCTCCCTGATTTGAAGCGTCATAATCCATCTGGCGGTCATTAGAATGGGGATTCTTGTCTTGACAATTTCTAGAATCATTAAACGATTCTGTACATGAGTTTGAAACGTGACCCTCTGCTTCTATAATGTTGCCAATATCATATGAATTCAGTTTCAAATCTTGACTGTGTTCTTTTATAATATGCTGTGTTAGCTTTTTCTCTTCAGTAAATTCTAACTTACATATCAGACAAATTAGTCTTTCTTCATGTCTCTTTAAGTGGGATTCAAATTTTTTCTTGCCTTTTGTTTTGAATCGACAAACTTTACACGTATAAATTCTTTCTCTATCTGTATCATAGGACAAAGGAATAGAACTTTCTGAAAAAAAAAATAAAGTCTTTAGATCATATTGAGAAATTCTATATTTTTTTTTTGCATACTTGACTCAACTTTTTACATGCTTTGAATAAATTTTTTACATGCTTTATATACAAACTAGCAAATTAAATATCTGGTTTTTTTTAAACCTAGTTCAACCCACCAATCTTGAAAATGCTTATAAATGCCAAGTCAGGACTATTCAATTCTTCAGTTTCTCCAGCTAGTAATTTGGCTCTTTTTGGTCTTTTTTTTTCATGGACATTTAAGAATAACCATCAAATTTAGATTCTATTATCCTCTTTGGTTGTTATCTTTATACATTGTATATCTATACTGTGGATTCATTGATTTCGTGGGTATCAATTTTCATGGTTTGATGAAATATTATAAGTTTGTGTAATGTTAAATTCGTGGCTTTGAAGTCTCCAGCGTACCAATCAATGTAAAATTTCTTTTTCGAAGGGGATTAAATTTCATGGGTCAAGGCCACCCACGAAAACCATGAAAATGATACTCAACTAATAATAATGAAACGAAAGTATCTATATAATCACGATAAATCAATGTGTTGCTATTAACACGATAAAAACAGTATGTGTTACAGTGTAACAGTTATAGCATTTGAGAATTTGTATGTTTTTTGTATGAATATTTATAAATCTTGAATCAATTCAGTTTATCCAAAAATGCATCTGATCATGAGGTCACTCATGTTTTATAGCTTTTTTATGTTGTGCCTTTTTAGTTTTTTTTGTGTGTGTACACTTTGTAACTAGTTTTGTCTTGGTTTTTTCATATACCGTAAACAAAATTTGAATACACCATTAGTACATTTTTTACTTCTTGAACTTATAATTGATTTGATTTTTAGAGTGTGTTATTTTTTGTGCTTTGTACAAGATTATTTATAGGGGTGAGGTTGGGCCCAAGAAACTAGTTTAATCCAGCCACATTTTATATGTGCCTGTTCTAAGCCTGGAATCTTTGTCATAGCTCTTGTTTGTCCCTGTCATTTTATGTGTTTATTGTTCAATGTCCAGAAATGGGTCTTGGATTGATAATTCTGGGATTGGTTTTGAATCTTATCTGTTGAATTTTTAGTCTGAGGCCAATGCAAGATAGCGAGCAGTGACCTCTGGTCATATTGAAGGCTGATGCAATCTTTAACTATTCAAGTGTGTCTTCCATGTTTTGTCTTTTCTCTTGGACATTGAGATTGATCCTCCAAGTTCGGTAATATTGCTATTACCTTTATTTTTTATGTTGGTTGGGTCGCATACACTTACAGTATCATTATTGTTTATTCTTGAACATTTTTGCTAATTAAGTAGCTATAGATTGCTCTGGTCAAAACAAACCTCCAGTATGAACTGGGGTTCCCTCCTCAGAGCTGTCCTCTCCCTCACTACCACTACACTCCTCCCTGTTATGTACCACAACATTTAAAGAAATGTCCTTTCTTAAGACACTTTTAGGAATTTTTACTGTGAGTCGTCTTAGATTGTCTCCCTTGGAAAAATCTTCTGTCAGTTGGTAGGTTGTGTCATGACTGGCTGGCTCATTCCTGGTATGACTACAAATTAAGAGTCAAAAGGTGTAAAATTTTATAATTGCGCACTAATGTTTAGTTCTACAATCATCATGATTATTGGCAGAAGCATGAATAAGAAACATAATAACAAGAGTCACAACACTATTCGTATGCATCCAGAAATCACAATAGATATGCATATGTATCAAATGGGTGATATATGTACATACTTAATGAAAAGCTCCGCATAATGAAGCATAATACAATCCTAACATGTTGAACCCTGTATGTTGGAGGCAAAATACAGATAGTGAGTGAATTGCATTTATTTTTGAGGCCGTATAAAAACTGTTTGATGACAGGCCATTAATTACAAGGCTTTATTACCTGAATGTTTGGTACAGGTCAAAGAAATGGTTCATCAGCTGATCAGACGTCCAATTTCTCTGCTCAATCAGTGTCTGAAACTGCTCATAAACAGATCTGCTAACAGTAATTGATTCTATTTCCTCCATTCTTATATAAAGATAGCTCTTATCACATTTGCAGGGAAACAATAATCCATTTTTTCTGCAAAAATATAAAACAAGAGATAACACTCAAATATACCTCACCTGCTAGCACCATCAGAGTTATCAATCCTTTAACTTAAATGGGACAGACCATTTTACTTGAAGAGGAGGCCTTGGTGTTTTCCTAAAAAAATTCTAAATCTGCAGCAGGGGTTAAGAAAACAAGCAACATTTGGTATGGAGGGAAAATGGACCTGAACACGATATGCCCCCTATTTTTGAATTTTGGGCATAAAAAATATTCTAGAGGTTTTGCTGTCTAAAATAATTCTTATATAAATGAAAAACATACATGTATTTCATTGAGACACCTTCATAAAATAAAAATGTCCTAATGAAAACCCTCAATAGAAAGTGAGCATTACTGGTAAGCAGGTAGATCTTTCAGATTTTCAAACGCCTACATTGTATGGTGAATTAAATATGTTAACAGTACATGTACAATGTAGCATGGATATAAAACTTTATGTTAAAAGAGGAAGGCATGTCTTTTTAAATGCATGAAATGCATGATGCATATGTACATGCATTATGTACATGTATCATAATTTTATCAGAAAACATGAAAATATCAACAAAATCAGCAACATGGCCAGAAATGCTTTTGAAGAAAAAAAGTGGTGAGAAGTTCTTACTCTGTTGAAATTAGAACTAGCACATTGGAAGTGTGACAGGTATATTGCTGCAATAGAACTGTCACACTTCCAGTCACATAACAGAAGGAAAGTGGTTGAGGGGCAGATACATGTACATGTAAAAACGATTTGATAACATACATGTATCAAAGACCGAAATGCAAAATTAGAGCAACAAATCATATCGACTCCATCAGTCAGAGATCCCACTTAAACAAGTAAACAGATTTTAACTTCTATAGGTACACTTTTCAGAGTTAAAATTGTCTCCCTTTTTTTTGACTTTCACTAATTTACTTGTACAAGTAAAATGATAGATAATCATTCTTTTTGTAATTTTCTTTATCTACAATGTAGCCATGAAATTTACTGTCATTCATGATTATTTATATGGCTAATAGTATCAGCAACCTTTACCAGACTGGGATTATCTGTTATCTTCAGTTAATTGAGAAATAATCAACATTTATTGTCCCAAGGGGGCAATTTTCAAAGGCTGTGCACACCATGAAGACAGCCATGCGCATCCGAAATTTTTAATGGACCATAGAGCAGATGATGTAAACATTTCAAGAAAATTATCTGTTAGATTGTAAAAATATTGTGTAACAAGTAAAATGAGCTCAAAGTTTTTCAAATTTACTCGTATAGGTAAATTTTTGCTCAGAGAAAAATACTTTATTCAAACAAGTAAATTTTTGTTTACTTAAAGAAGTAAAATTCTGTTTACTTGTTTAAGTGGGATCTCTGACTGTCCATACATGCCATAAGCAAAAACATGATTCATTGACAATCAAGTCAGGAACAATATACCAAAGCTGTCACTGTACATGTACCACATGCCAAAACAGAACAATAGAAAAACTTTTTTTGTGAGAACTCATCAACTGCCAAAGACTGGAACAACCTAGAAGACAGTATTTATTCTTCAATATTTATTTGTTTTTATGTCCAATCACCATAATCATTGTAAAATATGTCTTGTTTGTATACATGTATTGATTTATATGCCCTCAATGGACCCCTCTAATTGGGCTGAATAAAGAATTTATTATTATTATTATTATTATTAGTATTAAAGTGTGTACCACCAAAGCGGAAGAGTTCAAAACGGCACTCCTAAAGCTCAGCAAGTGTGAATAAATCTGTGCAGTCCAAACCCGTCACATACATGAAATAGCCCATGGGGAATCTGTGAATGTGATGTACATTGTACCCATACACATATAGATACAGTCTACAGATCAGGCCTGTCAAGTTTTCATGAGCTGCATGCGTGAGAATTGACGAAAAATTGAAAGATCAAAGGAAAAAATTAAAAGATCAAAGAAATTTGCCGCCAAATTGCCGACTAGATGCGTGAGTCTCACGCGAGGTGCGTGACACTTGACAGGTCTGACAGATCTATACAGAAAACAACTTGATTCATAAATGTGTTTGGCAATGAAATACAGTGATGCATTTGCAGATCTATAATAAAGGAAAATAAGGTAATGCAACTCTGCATATTTGACACTGACAGGTTGACTGCATTAATTTTGCAGCCTGCAACTGTGCAAGTGCAGGTGCCCGTAACTTGAATGATGCTTACATTTGGAGCAATAATTTGCTGAATACTAATTAAATCTCATTTTGGCTTTGTGTTGTAACCATTTGCCTATAACACTGCATAAAGTGGCTAATTAAAACGCACAAACAGAACTTTATCGTTTACATTTTTCATTGTTTGCAGATGTCCAAGGGAGATAACCGCAAATGTTTACATCATAGTTGTTCCCCTTGATTACCGTAAAGTTTCACATAAAAATTCCCTAAACCTTTATTTCATTTATTTTCATTTCTATCTATTAGAAAAGACTGAATTTTCGATGGACACTAATCAGAAATACCAAATATCATTTAGCACCGGTCATCATGCCATGTTCTGTTCTCAACTTCTGTTCTGTTCTGTTATAGGAAATGATGGATTTTATTTTTAGTAAAAATTCACGGTCAAGTTTAAAATCTAAAAAAAATCAACTCTGAAATATCAGACGTGATTCTGACCCCATTTTCACGCTCCAGTGACTGTGAACTTAGGCCAAAAACTTCTTAAAGACTTTTGTGAACAATGAATAACTTGAAAATTGAAATAGTTTGGTATTCAGACAGCTGATGTTATGGATTTCTTTTTAAAAAATATAGCTAGGTATCTGATCTTAAGGATATTGATGAATTAAATAGACAATAGACAATATTTATTTGTTTAAGCACATTTACAATAAATGGTTATACAAGTTTGTAACAAACGAAAAGTTAAATCAATGTACAATTCTGGAGTGCCGGTGACATTTGAAACAAATTGACATTTATTAATATATTCGATTAGATATTTGATCATATTTGAGTAAAATCATAGATTCACTATTAAAAAACAAGTTTTTATTTTTAGATGTGATGTTTTTATTCAGTTGGTTTTTAGTTTTAAGGAGAAATTCTTGTCTAAAGTTTATGAAGGATGGACAATTTATAAAAAAGTACTCCTCATTCTCAATTTCAGAATTTGTACCCTTAAGGCAAATTCTGTCATTTTCAGTTGGAATATTTTTGTACCGCCCTCTTTCGATTGCGAGAGAGTTGGCACTGATCCTATATTTACATAATGTGGACCTATCTGCTTTATATTTGCAGATATCTACGTATGGGGATCTGAAATTTAACTTGTGCATATAGTTGTAAAATTCTAGCTTTTTAATTTCTCTAAGAATTGATTGTTACTTTTGGATAGCTTGATCCTGTATTCTTTGCTTTATACATGTCAAATTATGTTTAATATTTTGTGGATTAAATGTTAATAATTGAAACCTAGTTCTCTAATTATTTTTGACACATAAGAGATCCATTTATTATTTTGAGGAATATTTTTATAAATTTTATTGACAAGTGTGTCAGAAGAGCTTGATATATGTTCCCATAATTTGATCATTAATGTTAAAATTTTTACTTTGAGAGGATATCTATTTAGTTCGGATAGACAGGCTGCATTTGTTGCTTTACTGTGTACACCAAGTATTTCTTTTATAAATTTAGTATGTAAATGTTCAAAAGGTTCTTTATCTTTAAATTTGTTGTCAGCACCACAAATTTCACATCCATATAAAATTATTGGACTTATTAATGTGTCAAAGAGTTTTTCTAATACGCTGCATGGATTGTCAAGACCTATAGATTGCTTTATTCTAAACCAGACCTTGCGACCTTTTTCCATTACTAATTGGCTTGGGGAGTTTAGATTACCTGTATATTTGTAATTTTGTTAAAGTTTAAAGCAGTTTTGATGGGTCTTTGCGTACGTCACCATGTCATCTGACCTTGACCCCATTTCTACACTAATTGACTGTTAAAATTGTTTTTTTTTTATGTGTTCAGTCATTTATGTTAAGTCTTTTGCTCAATGAATAGACGATATTGAGATGTGGAATAAGTGTACGCGACAGAACAAACATAAACAAACAGCAATTCAAAAAATCACAACGGAAAACAGCAAGCAGTCTTCAACATGACCATAGGTCACTGCTTACCGTCTTGCATTGGCCCAAGACTTATAATACAATACAAAAGTATCAAAACCAATCCCTAAATCATCAACGAAAGACCCAATTCTTGACATAAAACATTTAACACAGAATGACAAGGACAAACAAAGGCTTTTGCAAAGTTTCCTGGCTTAGGACAGGCACATATAAAATGTGGCGGGGTTAAACTAGTTTTTTGGATCCAACCTTCCCCCTGTTGATATATGATATCTAGAATCATTTTAGTTGGTCCACAGGAAAATGTCGAGAATTTATGAATTTATAGTTGAATAACTAGGTATTGCGGTGATGCCAGCAGGCAAGACATATACTGTTTGTTCAAGTTGTCGGTGTGATAATTTTGTTAACCGTTTTAGTATTTGTCTTTTTTTTATTAACGACATTTTTTGCCCCACTTGGTACACTTTTGCTTCCTTTTATTTGAAAAATTCTTATTTTATTCTTTTGATCTTGTACTTCACAGCAAAGTCAGTCATGATCAAATTATAATTAATGATTCATTGTATTTGTGGAAGCTTTCAACACAATTAAAACGAAACTAACGCATTTTAAAGTTTTTATCAAACATTCAGATCCTTATCAATTTTACCTAAGGCTAGACATAAAATTTCAACTTATTTCTCAATAACAGGTTAGGGACCGACCATTTAACTTGAAGGGGGGGCCTTGGTTTTTTCCTAAAAAAATATTCTGAAAATTATTTTTGATGAAAAAATATTTTGGCAGCTGAGGGTAAGAAAAAAAATATTCTGAAGAAGGATTTCTGCTATAAAAAATAATGCTGATAATGAAAAAAATATTCTGTCGCGACGCCTTCAAAAAATAAATATTTTGTCCGTGCTCTGCGCGGAAAAAAAATTTCTGATCAAAACAAAAAACCAAGGCCCCCCTTCAAGTTAAATGGTCCGTCCCTTATAGGCACAGGCGTTTGGGTCTAGGATTTTATTTTATCATAAATAAGTGACGTGTACTAGTATATAATTTTTCTTATCTCGTATATCAACGTGGAAATAGTAGTATAGCGAGGGTCAGATTTTTTATTTAAACACAATAAATAAAAATAAAATCCTGGAATCAAACGCCTGTGGGGTATATTTGTTCTGAATAAGGGCATGTTACTTACTCTACATTTATTAGTTTTTGTATGCCCCTCCCCCAAAAAAGAACAAAAGTTATGTTCTTTTGCATAAAATCCAGGTAAAAAACTCACAATTATCTGTTTTTTTATTATTACAATTGGGAGAATAATCTGAACCAAATGTGTTTAAGAAATTTAAAGAGGTAAGTTTTTTTTTTAAGTCATGAAACCCTATCTTTTCGATTATAGAGAATTTATTAATTGATGGATTCATTCCGGGCCCTCTAACTATGATATTGATGTTGAGTAAACTTATTACAGGTGATCAACACTCATTGACGGTGCACTTCATTTGAACTAATTGATATTTCAATTGAGAGAAAAAAGTTTCGTTTGAGCGAAAAAAAAATCTTTTTAGCGAATCACAGGTATTTTTTTTCTTTTACAGGTAATTCTGGAGAACATTTTCCTTAGTACTATTAAGAAAACATTTATATATAGAACAAATTGCAAGCAGTATGTTTATGTAAAAAATAACGCATGCTTAAATAAAGATAAAAATTTGTCAGATACCAACTTTAAATTTGAGCTCTATGAGTTAACGTGTAGACTGACTTTATCATTCGCTCAAATGAAAACAGGGTTTTCCAATTCGCTCAATTGCAATGCGCCCTTGGTGACTGTAGACCATAACCTCAACTGTCTGTTTACCCAATATCAGATGCCTTGCTATTATACTTTTCAAGCAATGTATTGTCCACAAAAGTCTTACAAAAAAGTTAACGCCGCCCTCGCCGTCGTCGCAGCCGCCGCCGGAAAGTAATACCTATGTCTCACCTTCCGCGACTATTTGTCGCAGGAGAAAAAACACATATTACAACCAAGCCGCAATTTGCAACATGAACTGAAGTCGAAACAAAAGTGAACTCAGGTGCTCCGGAAGAGTAAGCAGTTCTTGCTTGGTATGGAACACGCATCACGGTATCAACGATTATCTTAGTGTGATTCAAATCCCACTAAGGACGACAATAAACTATTAAGAACCTAAATGTATAAAACCAACATCTGCACTCACTCTGAGAGAGAGAAATCCCAAATTGATATTGTAATAAGTTTTCTTGAATGACGAAGAGCAGCGTAACCTTGTGTTAGTTATTTGCCCGCCAGACCATATGAAATATTATCCAAATTAACATATTATCAAAAGTAAGATTGTGTATTTACCACTTGTTTAGAAATGAGATAATAATGACAATACAAAAATATACAATTAAATATGAAAACCCTAGAAAGTAAGCAATCTTTGGAGTTTTTTGTTTGTTATGAAAGTTAACATAGCCAAGAATTTCTAAAAAAACGATATATGACAGCGTTTATTATAATGCACATTAATGACTGTCCCCAAAACCCTAAGACGAGTCGGAGCAAGGTGACCTGACATCGATAGGTAATATATTGCCTGAGATTTAATTTCTTACTTCATTCCGAACCTGGAGGCGCATAAGGCTGATATCAAAGGTCTTCAGGCAACTTGTTTATTGCCATGCAATCTTGGAGTCTCTGATAACAATTCTTAATATATAAGGCTGTCCTATTTTGGTCAATTGATAGTGTTTTTAGGCGACTCTTGCTATGTTGTACATGTCCCTTTTTGAATATCATATTTGTCTGTGGACATCTACTTTGTCGTTTGATGATGTCCGTACCATCCTGTAGGCGTTTTCTTTGGCGGCTGATGATGTCATCCCTGTGGACGTATTCTTTGTCGTCTGATGATGTCATCCCTGTGGACGTATTCTTTGTCGTCTGATGATGTCCGTACCATCCCCGTGGACATCTTCTTTATGGTCTGATGATGACCATACCATCCCTGTTGACATCTTCTTTGTCGTCTGATGCTGTCCATACTTACCTTGTGGACATCTTCTTTGTGGTCTGATGATGTCCGCACCGTCCTCGTGGACACTTCTTTGTGGTCTGATGTTGTCCGTATTAACCTTGTGGACGTCTTCTTTGTGGTCTGATGATATCCGTACCATCCTGTCGACGTCTTTTTTGTCGTCTGATGATGTCCTTATCATCCCTGTGGACATCTTCTTTGTCGTCTGATGATGTCCGTATTATCCATGTGGACGTGTTCTTTGTCGTCTAATGATGTCCGGATCATCCCTGTGGACGTGTTCTTTGGCGTCTGATGATGTCTGTACCATCCCTGTTGACATCTTCTTTGTCGTCTGATGATGTCCGTATTATCCCTGTGGACGTGTTCTTTGTCGTCTAATGATGTCCGGATCATCCCTGTGGACGTGTTCTTTGGCGTCTGATGATGTCTGTACCATCCCTGTTGACATCTTCTTTGTCGTCTGATGATGTCCGTATCATCCCTGTGGACATCTTCTTTGTCGTCTTATGATGTCCGTATCATCCCTGTGGACATCTTCTTTGTCGTCTGATGAAGTCCGAATCATCCATGTGGACGTCTTCTTTGCCGTCTGATAATGTCTGTACCATCCCTGTGGACATCTTCTTTGTCGTCTGTTGATTTCATCCCTGTGGACGTCTTCTTTGTCGTCTTATGATGTCCGTATCATCCCTGTGGACATCTTCTTTGTCGTCTGATGAAGTCCGAATCATCCATGTGGACGTCTTCTTTGCCGTCTGATAATGTCTGTACCATCCCTGTGGACATCTTCTTTGTCGTCTGTTGATTTCATCCCTGTGGACGTCTTCTTTGTCGTCTGATGATGTCATCTCTGTGGACGTCTTCTTTGTCGTCTGGTGATGTCCGTACTAACCCCGTGGACATCTTCTTTGTGGTACGATTATGTCCGTACCATCCCTGTGGACGTGTTCTTTGACGTATATGTCCGCACGTACGCTGTGGGCATGTTCTTTGTCGTCTGATCTGATACATCTGTATCGCTTTCGCCGCTTTAAAAAGTATAAATGCTATCTTTATCAACACTTACATAAACACAACCACAACATTAAGTATATTAAAGTTCAGCCACTTGAAATTATTAATAGAGATTTAAATTTAAGTAAAAGACAGTTTCGTAGAGAAAGACGACTTGCTGAACTTGATTGGATCAAAAAATTACAAACCGCATACCCTCTGGGTCTTAACGATAACATCATGGGACAGGGTAGCATATCAAGATCATCAAACATAAATGTCATGAATTTAGTGATTCCTCGTAAACGGAACAAACGGTCGCATGGTAAACGAATAAATCGTAATGTCAGAAAACAACACCGCTCTGACTCAAGTATTACTGATCTTATTAAAACGGACGTCATCATCTGTTTTGTAAATTATGTTCAATACCCATTTCTAAATTAAACAGTATCCGTTTGGAATGTAGTACTATATCTCATGCAAGTCCATTATATGAAGGTGCACTCATCATTTCTTCTTTTTGTTATTATAAACTGTTTCCCAAAATTGAAAACCCAGAAGACCACATTCGACATTTTATAAAATTAACCTACATTAATAGAGGACTTGACTTCATAAATATATCTAGTATATTTATTGATCCTAATATTCAAGATCTCATTCCACCATATTTTTCTAATACCGAACCACCTATTGTATCTTATAAATATAAGAAACCTACACGTAACATTATTTTTAACTATACAACAACTACAACTGATGAAGAACTAGACACGAATATTCCTTTAACATGCGACTGTACTAAATCTGATTTCAGATATGCTCCTTGTGATCATGTTGTTACCGGAGACCTTTCAATCGTCAATGACCCAGAGGTTATCAATTTCTTGAAAAAAGGACCAAAGTTTAGACCACCTACTAAAATTAATTGGAATTCCTGCCTAAATTGTATCAAAACCTCCCTTCTCTCTTATTGCAAATCTTGGATCAGAAGAGAAGGGGCCGACTCAAAATCTCTAGACCGTTTTATTAATAAATTTATGGCAATTGTTCAACTCAGAATTAGCCAATTTCAAAATTCATTTGTAGATTTTAGGCCTAATTAACTTACCTTAATAGAATAAAGTCAAAAATCCGTTTACTTGGTTTGCGATACGTGTTTGTTCCCGCCGACAAAGCAGCTAACAATGTCGTTGTGGTATGAAGAAAGTATTACCTTGAGGTTTTAATGCACGAAATAAAAAATTCGAACACTTTCGTTCCCGTGCATTCGACAGAATCAGGTATCATTGACGATCATATCATAGCGACCACAGCACTTCGAGTTGCCCCGACATACTTTAAGTTACCTACTATGTACTGGATACCTAAATTGCACAAAAATCCATATAAATCTCGTTTTATCTCTGCTTCAAGTAAGTGTTCTTTAACCCATATTTCCAAAGTTCTATCACTTACTTTAACTACTATGAAGGAATTTATTATTCAATACTGTGAAAGGGTATTCGAAAACAGTGGAATTAATTATTTTTGGAGTGTAAAAAATTCTCTTGATGTTTTGGACAAGCTTCGTGCTTTTGAAAATACTTTTCATACCGTTGATAGTTACGATTTTTCTACTTTATATACTAACCTTCCACATAATCTGATTAAAAAGAAATTTGAATATTTGGTTAAATGGTGTTTTGACAAATCTAAAAGTGATTATATCTGTTCTAGAGTTTCAAAATCATTTAGTAAATCATTTTTTAGTAACGAGACTCAAAAGGGTTACATCAACTGGACTGATGCAGAAACTATTACTGCTCTAAATTATTTGTTAGATAATATTTACATACGTTTTGGTAAACAAATTTATCGCCAAATTATTGGTATTCCTATGGGTACCAATTGTGCGCCACTTATAGCCGACCTTTTCCTATACTGTTATGAATCACAATTTATGGCTAAATTACAAAAAGACCCGAACAAACAGAACCTAATCGAAACTTTCAATTATACTTTTAGATATTTAGATGACATTCTTGCACTCAACAATCCTTCATTTTCTAATTTTATTACAGATATCTATCCTTCTGAATTAACCTTGAACAAATCTAACGTCACCGGTGATAGATGTCCTTTTTTAGATTTAGATTTAAGTATTATTGACGGAAAATTACATACCAAAGTATATGATAAACGTGACGACTTTACCTTCCCTATTATAAATTTTCCTTTTCTTGAAGGAGATGTTCCACTAGCGTCGTCATACGGGGTTTACATTTCACAGTTAGTAAGATATGCTCGGATCTGCAGTTGTGTTTCTGATTTTAATAATAAAAACCGTTTTATTACTGAAAAATTATTAAAACAAGGTTATCGATACCACAAATTAGTAAAATCTTTTTCTAAATTCTTCCACAAGTATCGATCTCTTATTGAAAAATTTAATTGTACACGTCACTTTCTTATAGTGAAAGGAATATCACATCCTGTATTTTATGGTAATGTTTTTTTATAAAGCTCACAAATTTAAAAGCAATCCAATAGAAATGAAAAATTGGCTTCAAAATTTATTACGGAAAGGATATGAAATGAATATCTTGGTTAAATCTTTGAATTTAGTGTTTTTTGGCCTTAATACTCGCTTTAAAACTTCCATAAACGTTTTTACTATTGTCATTTTTAAGCATTATAGCGATCAAGCGTGTCGGTTTTGTGTGATGACACTTCACTAAATCATTATTGCTTGAAGTGTTGTGTCGGATTTAAAATCGATACGTTTGATTTTTTTACATCAGTCGATTGATGATTCTCAGCTAGCTGTCAGTAACAGCGAGTGTTCTATAGAGAGTTCCTTTACCGTCCTTTTGTTTGTTCTTGTTTTTTGTCTTAGGTTCTCTCTAGTAGAATTAGACTTTGATCGATTTGATTTTTATTGTGTGTTTAGTTTTTGTGCTTTGTCTAGGAATATTGATAGGGGGAAGGTTGGGCCCAAAAAACTAGTTTAACCCCGCCACATATTACATGTGCCTGTCCTAAGCCAGGAATCCTTGACAAAGCTTTCGTTTGTACTTGTCTTTTTGATGTTTTCTGTTCCTTGTTTAAGAAGGGGGTCTATCTGTGACTATTTCAGGGCTGGATTTGAATTATATGCATCTTATTTAGACCATGGGCCAATTGCATAACCGCGAGCAGTGCCAAATGGCCTCGTTGAAGGCTGCTGGCGGTTGTCCATTGTGGTTTTTCTAAATTGCCGTTTAATTGTGGGCTGTGTCGCGTACACTTATTCCACATCTCTTTATTTTCTATGATGATGTCCGTACCATCTTGTGGACGTCTTCTTTGTCGTCTAATGTCATCCCTGTGAACGTCTTCTTTGTCGTCTGATGATGCCCGTACCATCCCTTTGGACGTGTTCTTTGTCGTCTAATGATGTCCGTACCATCAATTTGGATGTGTTCTTTGTCGTCTGATGATGTCCGTACCATCCTGTCGACGTCTTCTTTGTCGTCTGATGATGTCCGTACCGACCATGTGGACGTGTTTTTTGTCGTCTGATGATGCCCTTACCACTCCAGTTGACGTCTTCTTTGTCGTCTGATGATGTCAATACTAACCCTGTGGACGTCTTTTTTTTTCGTCTGATATCGATGATGTCCGTACTAACCCTGTGGATGTGTTCTTTGTCGTCTGATGATGTCATCCTTGTGTATAATCAAACGACCTATTACCGTGGTATGCCTAATTCCGTGGTATTTTGTTTCTCTTACATTTTTTTTCTTTCGCTTGATTTGAAACTGGTTCCAACTGTAATATGAAACAGATATTTGTTAAATAAAGACATCATAATAACAAAAGTATGACAAATCTTGTCATATTGGTATGTTTTCGTCACTTTTTTTAGAACTTAAATTTTGTCATTTCCTGTCAAAATTGCGCATGTATGTCTAGATATTACCCTTGGAAGAACCCCAAGAAGTGTTTCCCCTAAAACGTAATTTTCAGATATCAAAGGACATTGAAATAACAATTTGTCTATATCAGTTGTTTTCCCCAACATGATGCTCTTACACACTTTAAAATTGACAATGAAAGCTGGTAGTTTTAAGACTGGTTCTGACGCCATTTTGATTTGCCGCTTTTCCGGAATCAAATCTTACAGGCAATCTTACAACTTATATAGCACACTGATTTTGATTTTAAGAAAACCTTACAAATATTAAAACAATTTTCTAACATGTATTTGTATTTTATCAAAGAAATCAGGTGTTTTTAACTTTATCCGAGACACAAAGTTAGAAATGTTTGAATGTTGGGCATTTGGACATTGAGACGTCATTTTCATGGTCTTTACCATTGGTAAATTCTTTTCTACTCTAACATTTTACATATTTTTATCTTTGAAATATATATATTTTTTTTTAATTTCAGTGCTTGTTTTGTCACGGTCTCTTGATATTTTTTATTTTATACTAAGTGATATAAATAGGATTCTTCACCATACCACCACAGGCACTTGGAACATGGATTTTTTTTACCCCCCCTTTTTTTTCTCTACACCCCCCCCCCAACAAATAAAATCTTGTTCAAAGTTATTTAAATAGTCTTTTCTTATCATTTCTAATCATAATATATTAAAATATTGATGTTTTATACTATCCAAAATTTTTACCCACTGGTATACATAAAGCGAATACCAGTGGGTAAATTACTGGGGTATGTTGAATACAAACAAGCAAATCTTAACCGTTTATGCCAAGTAAGTAATCAAATGACAACTTATAATTATAATTCAGAAACAAACTTTGAATCACCAAAAAAATGTATTTCTTAAAACTGTCTATTCTAATTGCAATGTAAAAGGAAGTGTTCTTTATAAAAAGCAATTTTTTCAAAGATATTAACCAAGATTAATAAAAAAAGTTTTTATTATTTTTTTATTAGAAGAAAGGCGGTAAAATTATTGTCTCCCTTTATTTTTTCAGGGTTGCATCCCTTAGAATAACAGTTTTCTTGAAAATTTTCCAACTTCTGTGGAAAGTCACCCATGAAATTAATTTTATGTAAGTATTTGTTCTGTTTACGAACTTTTCATTGTAAACCATCAGATCTTTTGGAATACTGTTTGATAACGATAAGAGAAGTGACAACAATTAGATTTATTTTATATTGAGTATTGAGTTTTCAGAAATCAGCACATGACTTCCCTAAACATTCTCATTTTTTAAAGAAAAAAAAGCCCACTAATTGATATCAATATTAAGAACAAGGGACAGAGAGGGCATACCCCCTTGCACCAAAACATGAAGAAATATATTAATTTCATTTATTTTGATATGCTCCTGCAACAACATGTCCGGGCAGAAAGTTTTACTCATATCAGTCCGTCCATTCATACAAATTTCGTCAAGCTTTTCTCAGCAACTGACACTAGAATAATTTGAAACTTGGTAGAATGGTTCAGTAGGACAAACTATACGTACTAAGTGATTTTCAGATCTGTCCGACATCTACTTCCTGTTTGAGGCTTAGGCCAATGTGAAAATATGTGAACAACTGAACATGACTATGAAAATTGCCATCAAGGTTATCTCAGGAAAGTTACACAATACTGATTTGAAATTTGGTAGGATGGTTCAGTATGACACACTGTATGTCCTTAGCAACTTTCAGATCTGTTGACCTTCTAGTTCCTGTTAAGGGCCAGCAGGGCATCTGTGTCCCATGGACTCATTCCTTCTTTATTTGTCTCTTGTTCTGTGATTGCAATTTGAAATGGTCTGTGTTAAATTTGACTATTAAAGTTTTTATCAAAAATATTTCCATGTGATTAATTTTGTAAACACAAAAGTCTTATCTATTTTATATCTTCTTAGCTCATCTAACCCAAAGGGTCATGTGAGCTATTGTCATCGTTAGGGGTCCGTCGTCCGTCCGTCCGTATGTTTAATTTTCTTGAAAAATCTTCCTCTCTGAAACCACTGAAGGGATTGCTTTGAAACTTTGTACATTTGATCTTTAGGATGTTCTTTACAAATTTTGTGAAATTTGTGCATGCCAACCAACAAACATGGCCGCCGTTGCTAAAAATAGAACAGGGGGGACAGACCATAGTTTTTAGCTTATATCTCAAAAAGAGATAGAGAAAATTCGAAGCAACCTTCCTTCTTCATCATCAAAAGATCTATAAAACTCTCCAATTAGTTTAAGTTGTGGGACGACTCCTTATAGGAGTTATTTCCCCTTAAGCGTCAATATTGACCATTTTCAAAATTTTTGGACTTTACCTTGAAAACCATAAGTGCTAGAGGAAATAATAGCATTGCAAAATTGTTTAGCTTATTGAGAGCTACAAAATTGTTTCTGGGTCAAAATTGTCAGATCAACCGTTTAAGAGTTATCCTCCTTTAACTGTTTTTTCTATCAACTTAAATTAATTTTAAAAATCTTCTTCTCTCAAACCACTGAAGGGATTGCTTTCAATCTTTGTACACTTGATCTTTAGGATGTCCTCTACCAAGTTTGTGAAATTTATGCATGCAAAACAACCTACATGGCTGCCATTGCTAAAAATAGAAGGGGGGGGTCAAAACTCTATAAAACTCTCCATTGAGTCAAAGTTGTAGGAGTAGGACTACTCTTTATAGGAGTTATTTCCCCTTAATCATCAAAATTGACCATTTTCACAGTTTTTGAACTTTATCTTGAAAACCAGAAGTGCTAGAGGAAAAGTAAGCATTGCAAAATTGTTCAGCTAATTGAGTTCTACAATATGGATTCAGGGTCAAAATTATCAGATCAGTCTTATCTGTTATCCCCCTTTTAACCCTCTTGCTGCCATATTACAATTTTGAATGACGTCGCCAACGCCACAATGTTGTGACGTTACAATAGCAATACGCCAGAATCTTTGAAGAAATATGACGTCTTTTTTATTTTTGACGTTGCTATGGTTACAATACATTGAAAACAACTTATATATTCGATTCCATATTGTTTGTTAGATATTTTTCTGTCATATAATGCCGCTCTTATGTATTTTGAACGAATGTGTTTAATTATAAGGAATGATTTAGTTGCATGTAATATTTTGGTCCAATGGACACATATGTCCGTGTGGCAGCGAACCGGTAGTGGACACATATGTCCCTTTGGCAGCGAGCCGGTAGTGGACACATATGTCCTTTTGGCAGCAAGAGGGTTAACTTGTTTGGTTTTTCAAATGGAAAGCTTTGTAACTTTGTATTCTTGATATTGAGGATGTTATCTTAACTTGTTTATTAAATGTTACTTACCAAGTACATGTAGACCATGTTGCACACTAGGTAAGAGGCTTGAGCATAAGAGATCAGGTGAGCGATTCAGGCTCCCGGGAGCCTCTTGTTTATTAGACTAAATATTGCCATTTACTTCAATTATTTAGTAACCTATAAAATGATTTAATTTTAGCACATTTGGGAGCCAGTGCTAATTTAGCACACTGTGATCTTGAAAGACAAAGATCTGTTCATGTTCTCCTGCATGCTAATTGTCAATACTTCACCACACATGATGAGGGTTATTATTTTTGTCATCTTGATAGAGTTATGATATAATTTATTAATTTGTGTCAATGCTCTGTATGTTATACAAGTTGTGCTATAAATACAGCTTTAAGTCATGTTAGTGGGGTATTGAGATGTAACAATGTTTTCATCAGAAAATTCATTTTTACTGTTGATTCATTTATTTTTTTGTGGTTACAAATTTTCGTGGTTTGATGGAAAAAGATCAGTTCCTGGATTCTCAAACTCTTGCCACTTGGTTGTAATGTCTGCAAAATGCAGATAAATGTTAAATTATGTTTCTTCTTAGTTGAATATCTCATTTTGTTGGTCAAGGCCACCCATGAAAAACCAAAAAAATTGAAACCCAATGAATAATAATGAAAATTGCAGTATACAGTTATACTAATAGTGTTTAAAATTTAGTTTATAGTTTAAACATATTTATTTACACCGGATTCATGGATTTGGAAATAAGGTTAATCAGTCAGGGGCATTACTTAAATCAATGATTTTTAAATCACTAATTCAAGTAGCATTTCAAAATGCTAAAGATATTTCCAAAAATCTAAATTTACAAAAGAACAGTTTAAGAAAATTTATATTAATTAATAAATATTGAAAAAATATTTAATAAGCTTCTTTAAAATTACAAAATTATAGATTTTGCTGCCACCTGTTATCAGTATTTCCCCAAAATATGTGATTTTCTGATAAAAGAAAGACCAAATGTAACAACCCATTACTTCACTTTCTGAATTTTCCCAGCTGTGGCAATAATTTTCACATTAACTTCAATATCTTAGGTTTCTGATTATGTAATTAATTACCCATGTTCGCCATCAAAATCTTCATGTTCGTGATGCCTGAAGATAGCAGGGGTTACCTAACAAAATGTTACTTAAAAAGGTGATTTTTTAAAGGTCAAAAATTAATATGATACTTAAACAAGTGATTTGGAGGGTAATTATCCAAAATTCAGTTCAGGGTCATGTCCTGCCATGACTGGACATTCCATTATCTAGACAGGGGTGTGTTCTATCTTTAATTATACAATAAGACTCAGACTTCTCTCCATAACATTTAAAATGAAGAACATTATAATAAAATCACTGTTATAAGTAGTTCATTTGTAATACTCGAACAAGTGATTTTAAAAGAGAGGTAACTCTAGCTTTGAAAGGAAAATAACTTAATAATACTTAAACAAGTGATTAAAAAATCACTGATTTAAGTAAGGCCCCTGACTGTTAATGCTTATGTGAATCCCAGCTTGTAGCAGTTGTGGTATTAGTAATGATTGTGACATTTCATCTTTTCTTCATAATTTTTTGTATTTCCATTACAAAAAATCATGATGTTAACATTTGTATCATAATTGCGATAAGTATATACATGTATTTATATAGTCTCACATTCTATCTTAAAAACAAGAAATGGGTAAGCTTTTTTTTATACCTTAATCACAATGATTAATGATAGATTTTTATGTTCCTTCATAGATCTCTTACTTGCTCTTGTATATATTTCATCAATGGCATCATCAAGTGTAGCTCTTTAAACCAGGTCACACCTGCACCAATTTCAGTATACGGAGATTTATGTGGAGGATTTTTGCTATCTTTACAGAAAAAATTGTGGAACTTTTCACGGAAATCGTTACAAATATTTTCCGCAATTTGTTGTTTATGGAGATTCCGAGAAAACTTTGCTACTTTCCGTCAAAAACTTCGGAAAATTTTCCGCAATTGTTTACTTACGGAGACAACTCTGTAATTCTCCACGGAAAATTTAGGAGTCAACTAACCGTCTTGTTATGAAGAAAATTCCGTTATTTTCCATGGAAATCTTCGGAGGATTTTCCGCAATTGGATTTTTACAATGAAAACTCCTATAAAATCCACAATTATACACAATTTTCCGCTAAATTTCGTATTATAAACAGAGAACTGAGGTACAGGTGAGCAACTGGCTAACATTTGAAAGGAGTTTCTGTATTAAAACAACTATAATAACGTTGATGTTCTTTCCTCTCATCCATCTCTCTGTCACTCTGGTTCTATGTCTGTCATCTTCCAATAATTCTTCAGAAACTACTCAACAGAATTAAATGAATTATGGTATGTAGTAGTACACAATACATGCTAAGGCACCGACCATTTGATTTTATGGGGGCTGGGATTAAGAAAAAAATATATTCTGGCTCTGATTTTTGGCCAAAAAAATAGTCTGGCCAGCTTATCAGGCGAAAAAAATATTCTGGCCCTCATTTTGCGCATTAGAAAAAAAGATATTTCCTGAACAAAGTTTAGCATTGAGTTTATGGGGAAAAAATAAGCTGGTCCGATAAAAAATTCCTGGCTTGGTGAAAATCCCAGGTTCCCCCCAGAAAATCAAATGGTTGGTGCCTAAATGTAGTTGTGCATATTTCCATAAAATTTTTATTCTCAAAATTTCGTTTGAGTTGTGGCTCTTTGATCATGACCTAAAATGCAGACTAATTGTCTCATTTCTTACTTTGCGGTTTACTTTCTAACTTAATATCTTATTCTAATGTCTGGTTTTGTATACTTCAACAGCCTTTAATACTTTGGCTGATTACATCATACAGTTGTATACATAATTATATATAAGTTGTGCATCAAATTACAATTCCTGATAGTGCAATATAGTTTTGCTTTCAGTGAAGAATTAATATACAAGGCATATACTTGGTATCTCTTCATACAGAGGCCTATTTCTAAGTGAATTGCCGGATTACGTTTGCATTCTGTCCATTATATCTTTACTTTGATAATTATCATGATTATAGTGATTATATTTCTGTAAATTGTCTCATTGGTTACATAATAATAATGGAAGAATTTCATTCAATGATTATAGCACTATCCGAAGTGAATTGTCTCTTAAAATATTTACTTTCAATAATTAAATGTAATCGATGGTCTTTTTCTAAGAAAATTGTCTGACACAATCTTAATTATACCTAATCTTTGCTAAGGATGATGTGTTCTTACTTTCATCAATAATAGGGGTGTATTTTTATGAGAACTGTCTGATCACATGTACCCCTGTCTCACAGCAATGTGATTAACGTGATTAGCTAAGTAATAAATCCCCAAGTAATGGCAAGTATTGATCTTATAATAATTCCTGATGATTTGATCTGGCGAGGATAGATTCTGCATTCAGGTAGGGCACATAGTATTGACTTTGTCTCAAACTTCTGTCTGCATCATTTATAAGGTCAGTGGTTCTCTTAAAGTGCATTTTATAAAAATGGTTGGTTTCTAAGAATTCCAGTCCAATTCATAACATAGATTGTGAAATTTTAATCTCATCTGAGCTTCAATATATGTAAGTTTCTTCCTTGTTTCAACTTTCTATATATAGAAATATTTTTTTTATATTCTTGTGTGTTTATCCTACGTATTTACTGTGAAAGCTTGGGAGTATAGATTTTGACTTTCTGTCTGTCCATCTGTTCATCCATCCATCTGTCATATATAAATGTCGTTTGCATCCATATTTGTTCCAAAGCATAATATTTGAACACCTTGATAGAATTTCATGAAACTTGCACACATTGAAGCTAATGAAGTGTTTAATTAAGGGAGAAGTCTTTACATTTTGGCTTCTCCCTCAAAAGGTTGAAGGTCAAGGTCATAAATGAAAACAAGCATTCTGAGAGTATTGCAAAACAATACTTAGTCCCCTACCGGCCTCATATTTCAGTCACTGGTAACAATTTGTCAAACAAATGAATACCTAAACTTGATCAGTTTATTATCTACAAGGAACAATAAAAAAGTTTAGAAAAGAAAATTGCAATAGATTTTCAAACTTCAAAGGGCCATATCTCCCATAAAAATTTGTGGACGGCACGAAACTCAAACTTGATCTGCAACTCATCAAGGTAAACTCACAGACAAAAAATCAGTTCATTATCTATAAGCTTAGAAAAAAAATGTGGAAAACTGATATTTTAGTGAATTTTCAAAGTTCAAAGGGCCATAACTCCCATAAAAATTGTGGATCGGCACGAAACTCAAACTTGATCTGTAACTCATCAAGGTAAACTCACATACCAAAAATCAGTTCATTATCTATAAGGGTTTAGAAAAAAAGTGTGGAAAACTGAAATTTTAGTGAATTTTCAAAGTTCAAAGGGCCATAACTCCCCAAAAAAATTGTAGACCGGCACGAAACTCAAACTTGATCTGTAACTCATCAAGGTAAATTCACATACCAAAAATCAGTTTATTATCTATAAGCGTTTAGAAAAAAAGTGCGGAAAACTGAAATTTTAGTGAATTTTCAAAGTTTAAAGGGCCATAACTCCCATAAAAAATTGTGGACCGGCAGGAAACTTAAACTTGATCTGTAACTCATCAAGGTAAACTCACATACCAAAAATCAGTTCATTATCTATTAGCGTTTAGAAAAAAAGTGTGGAAAACTGAGGCGTGACAGACAGACGGACAGACGGACAGACGGACGGACGGACAGACGGACAGACAGACGGACGGACAGAGCGCAAACCTATAGTCCCCTTCGGCTTTCGCCGGTAGGGGACTAAAAAATTGGAAATGTCAGCTGTATGGCCAATGTTTGGCAGCCTTTTAATAAATCATTTTTTGTGTCTTGTGTTAATTCTTGAATTGAGTCTGATTAGCTGAGAGCCAAGTAGACTACTTACAGTTGTACCCTAAAACTAATCATTTCAGAATCTTCTAGACCATGATGTAAGCCATATAGACCATCTATCTTGTCATCTTGCGTCGTCTTGTGGCTTCACAATAATTTCTGTTACAGTTTTCTGGTTAACTACATGTTACAGCCTCTTGATATTTTGCATGTAGCTTCCTTTGCTTGTTGTGTTGACCTTTTGCTCATTGCTCACCTCCAGGGGCAGATCCAGAAATTTTTCAAAAAGGGGGAGGTTCTACCTATTGTCTACAGAGGAAAAAAAAGGGGGGTTCCAGGTTTGTTTTGCCTAAAATCTGCACAAAAATTATTGTGGTTTCATTATTATTTGTTGGGTATCAATTATCATGGTTTTTGTGGGTGGCATTGACCCATTGAAATTTGATCAACAAATAATAATGACACCATGAAAAAAAGGAAATTTCACATTGATCTACATTGTACATGCATGCTGCAGACTTTATAACCATAAAGTTAAAAATTCATGAACTGACACTTTTCATCAAACCATGAAAATTGGTACATATATTTTAGTCCACATGGGTTATAACTCCTGTTAGCCTTCCTTCTGGATATGCTACTGATAATAATGACCCAGGTACATCTTAAAAGGCGTAATCATCTCAAACACACACACACACACACACACATAAAATAAACGTTTTTTTTGTTATATTTTCAAGTACTTCATTTGATTTATTGACCTTTCGTTTTTGGCTAAATTGTCTATATATTATCGCTTCAAAGTTTTCTCTTTATATTTTATTGGTCGTCTTTTGTTTATGACTCAATCTGGCTATATTTTATTATCATTTGAAAGTTTTCTGCTTGTTTATACAGGATATTAATTCTACAATTTTATTTGTGATCATCATATTACCAGGTTTCTGTTTTCATTTTATGAATCTTTAGAAAATGATTCCTAAGAAAAATAATTTCCTGGAAAAATGTTCAATGAAACTTCTTTTTCTGTTTTATGAAAGTAAGTGAGTTTAAATATGTAATCGTAGAGTCTGTTTTGCCTTTACAATTTTACCCCAAACTAAGGAAAGATCAATAAAATAAGTACAGGTACATATTGTGAAAAAAAATTGGATCTTTCTTGGAAATACATGTTTGCATGAATGTCCCATTCCTTTGAAATTTTATATGTCATACTAATTCTGGGGGTATTCTGAACATCTGCTTTCAGACAAGTCATTCTACTTCCCCATTTAGACATTATTCAGCATTATATATAACAAATGTTATTTCATGTACACGTAAGTAATTTAAAAATGATCAAGAAAAGTGCAACCCTACTTTAAAAATATCACTGCACTTATGTAAAAAAGACATAACCTACATGACCTAACTGCACTAATGTTTATTAATTGGCAAGACAGGCAACATTGGCTCATAACTTAACCGATATAACCTAAATGCACTAATGTTATATAACCTAATTGCACTTATGTTAAGACTGGAATGGTTCATAATTCAGTTTGTAGGTCATCCATTGAAAAAATGTAAACAGTGGCTAGGTCACAATGTGGGCTAGGTCAACAAAAACAAATGTAGGTGGAGTAGGTGCTTTTATTATTTGTAAGTAGGATGATAAGTGCACAATGTAAATGACTAAAACATATTGTATCTTGTCTGTTAAAAAATTGCCATACCTTTGTTTTCTTTCACATTTTAGAAATGAAAATAACTGTTGGATTTGACAGTCTTATATTTTCTCCCAATTAACTTTCCTGGCCCCCCTCACTTTGGCGGAAAATTTTAGGTTTTACATTTTACATGTAGGAAATCATTGAAGCATAACCTAAGCCCCCCCCACCCTTTTTAAAAACTTCTGAATCCGCCATATGCTCATTGCCAGAGTCAGAGGGTGCCATTTTGCCCTGAAAAATTTTGTAGTTTTTTGTGCAGATTCTCCGCCATGATCCCACACCCTTTTGTCATCAGTACAAAAAGAAAGAACCTATACTAGAGGCAATGGGTGTATATTATTGTAGAAAAAAAACTGAGAAAAAAATATATTATTTAGTTTTACGTCGTCATAGGTTTTTTATTTCATTTTATGATGCAAAAAAACTGTTTGTGTAGTTTTTAAATGTTTTATGAACATGGTCGTCATACATTGTGTGGGTGTTCAATTTAAAAATAGGTTTGGTTAGAGTCATTTTGTTTGTATTGAAATCAATTTAAATTTACACATTTAAAACTTTAAAAAATCTAATAAGAATGTTAAATGTTTCATGCAATATATAAACATGATTAAGATTTGCTTTATAGGATATATTTTAGTGTTTAATTAGTTTTGTATAAACAGAATTATAAAAGAAATTGGTATAATAGACCCCTCAGTCCTGCTTTTCAGAAAAATGTTGTTTGATTATGTACAACTTGTATTGTATCATTGTCTGTTTTATATATATATATATATGTATGTGAATGTTGCTGATTATAATCCAAAGTTCTTTTTAAAGATTTTAAATCAATAAAATATTTGAATTTAAGAATTTTAGATTGAGGCCTTTGTGCATTAGGTACTTGATGAAAATCTTTCCACATTTTGAAATTTCATTAAATGAAATGATACAGGTTTGACATTTGTTGCATGGAAATGAGACATCACTATTGATTCTTAAGGAAATTTTATTAATGCAGGTTCAGAGAATGTATTGAAAGCTTTCCAATTTGTCTCAGATTTAAAAAAAAAACCATGTAGAATACTTTATAAATGAGATTTTAAATACATGAGACCCTAACACCCTCATGACTTAATTTGTTATGTTTCATTTCTACATGGAGAATAATACTAAAATCCTTTCATGCTTTCAAAAGTTGTAATCTATAAGCATCTTCAAAGGTTCACTGATTTATTATTTCATTATACCCCCCGCAAACAAAGTTTGGGGGGGTATATAGGAAACACCCTGTCTGTCTGTCTGTCCGTCCGTCCGTCTGTCCGTCCGTCTGTCCACATAACTCGTAAGCGCTTCTCCTCCTAAACCGCTTGAAGGATTTTGATGAAACTTTATCTAAAGGAAGTACATCATATGTAGATGTGCATGAAGAATTTTCATTGCTTTTGGATATCATTCAGGGGAGATAATTGGACTTAGACTTCTTAAATACATTATTCAATGGGAGACCTCGTAAGAGCAACTCCTCCTAAACCGCTCAAAGGATTTTGATGAAACTTTACATGAAGGAAGTACATCATATTTAGATGTGCATGAAGAATTTTCATCGCAATCAGACATCATTCAGGGGAGATAATTGGACTTGGACTTTTTAAATACATTATACAATGGGAAACCTCGTAAGCGCTTCTCCTCCTAAAACGCTTGAAGGATTTTGATGAAACTTAATCTTAAGGAAGAACATCATATGTAGATGTGCATGAAGAATTTTCATCGCAATCAGACATCATTCAGGGGAGATAATTGGACTTAGACTTTTCAAATACATTATTCAATGGGAAACCTCGTAAGCGCAACTCCTCTTAAAACGTTGGATGGATTTTGTTGAAAATGTACATGAAGATAGTACATCATCTGTAGATGTGCATGAAGAATTTGTATTGCTCTCGGTTATCATCGAGGGGAGATAACTGGACATGAGATTTTTCTTTTACAGTACAGAGTCCAATATGAAGCGGGGGGTATCCTTTTGTGAGCTCGCTCACAGTATTACTTGTTTTATGTGTTTTTGTCACAAATCCACTTTTTGTTAAGAACAATATAGACACACATATTTGGGTGAAAGGGAATATCTGTAACATGTACCAGCATCTCAAAGATTTTAATGTGCATGTAAATTTACATTCTGAACAAGTTATTGATTTACATCTCTGAAAAGCATCTTTATGTCTAAAATATGACTTGTTGTTTATTTTTATAGCACCAGCAAATGATTGAGAGAAATAGGAAGAAAATGTAGTTAGACCAGGAAGTAATATAAAGAATCTGATAAAAGATGGCGAGGGACGATTTGGTGGATTCTGGTCTCCCTGATCAAGACGAAGCGAAAGAATTCTACGCCAAGTATGAACCCAAGGAGGCTTTAGGAAAGTAAGTGCAATTTTCATTTACAAACAACAATCAATTCAAGAATTGAAAGATCAGACACTACCATGACTATATCTTAGGAGATTACTAAGTTGGGGGAAATCAAAGATAAAAGGTTTGTTGACATCATTTCTCACTCACAGAAGAAGAGGGGCAAATAGTGTTCGGATTCGCCTGTCCGTCCATCCCAAATGAGGTTTACTTTTTGATTGAAGTTTGACTTTTCCATGGTTTAAGGTAGGGCATCATGTGTTTTGACAGACATTGTTTAGGAAATGTCCTGACTAATCCTGAACTTGACTGTTTCGGCTTATCTTTGCAAGGGTTTTCTTATATAAGGCATTTTAATCTTAGATCCTGACAAATTCCAGTACAAAGGATCGTTGCCATACTGCAAGCATTTCTCATATTAAATACAACCAATTACATGTTTAGGAGATAACATTCACATTTATAACCTCACGAATCCATGTAAATTTAAATCTTATCCTTTGAAGACGACAGATTTGTACATATTGAAATGTCTGGAATTGGAATTATTTGAACAAACTTTTGATAAGTTAGGAATGTTCAATCTGATGCATTGATATTCAATATAAACACATTCTTTCCATATTTGCTTTTCTTCTATTTTTGGCTGGTATGGAACTAAGGTACATTTACAGGTGATTAAATATGTCTAGTTCATGTCTGAAAGCAAAGCTTAATTCAACCTAAGTAGATTTAGAGCAACAGAAATAAGATTTTAGGGGAAAACTTAAAGTATTGTTATAGCAATAATCTCTGAATACTAATTTAAAAAAAAAAAGGAAAACTTTTTTTGTAAGTTTTTCCAAAAGTTTAAATGTTTTTAATTACCATAAAAGGATGGATTGGATTGATTAAATGGGTTCCTACTTTTCTGTTCAGAAACTAGGAAGACAAGCAGGGAAAAATACATTGCAACTTTTTCAACTTAAAATGTTATGTTGCCACAACAACTTCAGTTTAAGTTATCAATAATGGTGATGTTAGAAATAGCTGAGGAGTTTAATGTCAGGACTATATTTAGATATTTCAGTGGAGCAGTCAGAGGGTGGTGGAGGGGTGTTCGTCTGTCCCTACATTCATACACCCGTTAAACTTTTGGTTTTCATGAAAAATTTATAAAACAAATCTCTAACACATTTTATTCAATTTTCAAAAGGCATTACAACTTAACAAGAACAATGTTTTTCTTGATACAAAAGAAGTCATGACATTTTCCAACCTTGTCTTTTAATTGTCCACAAAAAGAAGGCACATGTAGGTAAGCATTGACATCACTCATGGTGACCTCCTATCCACACAATCTACAAATAAATGAACGCTTCAATAAGTACCATATATGTACAACAAAGTCTATTGGTTATTTTAAGAATAGTAGTTGATTACCCTGACGTAAATATTTATCAAAGCTGATAGCTGGATTTTTCTGGATCGGAACAATAAGAAAAACGTTATAAAACATTTGTCCTTGATTGACCTATCTATGTTTGCCTGTGTAAATGGCACACTGACCCAGTACAAATGATTAAATACCATTCTGGGTTAAATTATGGGGTTCAATCGATAAGTAGAATGAGTAGGAGATTGTCCTCTAGACGCAAGGAGCCAAGTTATAGACACACTATTACATTAAAGTACATTATTACATGTACATGCTGTGCTTATAATGCTTGTATCCACATACTCGAGCGGTTGGAACCCACCCCCCCCCATTTTTTTCATCCTAAAATGTAAAAATTGAGCTGTGAAAAAATAATAAAAATGAATGTAAACACACATATGACATATGCATGCTTTTACGATGCAGTTGCATACATGATTGGAAAAATATAACTTCATTCACATTGTTAAAGGTTTTATTATCATATATACAATTTTTTCATCGAGGCATTTGCAAAAATCAAACTCAAAAGACAGCATGTAAAGTAAATGGATATACAGAGCATGGGTCAATACTGATCTTGTAAACAATGAAAAGCCATTTTGTAGAAGTTCACATTTTTACAACAAAAATATAGAGCTCTACATTTAGAAACATCGACTGGTGAAGATTTTAAACATTGACATGAAATGACAACATCTCATTCTTAGGGAATTTTGAACGAAAAAAATGTTGAACTTCATCACGAAATACATGTCAAGTTTCTGTAATTCACTTTAAATTAAAGTAACATTATACTAAGAACCTTCTGACAAATCGTTTCATTGTTTACAGTGATGAATATTGACAAAATATGCGAGAAAATGGGGGGATACCTGGTCAACTTTCTTTGTTTTGACGGTGTCGGTAAAAGAACCATTTTCTCATAAACTGTTAAGAGTGACGTAAATTCCTGTTAACCACCAACGGATAATACATTAGACATTAGACATTATTTTATTTCAGCCAATCAAGGACCTTTGCAGGCAATGACAATTAACATTTATGATTTAAAACAGTACATAACAGACATAGCTTAGCAATACTGCAATTGTTTATATAAATTAATTGTAATGCAAAATATATAATGCATGTGTGTGTTTGTGTGGAACAAGCATGGTTGACTATATTAATAAGAATAGATACACAGTGTGTTAATGATATAGATATTCATCTCTCAGCTATGGACACCAAGGGACGGTGCTTAAGGAAACACTTTTATTTTTTTTTAAACAAATAGTGTTCCTCCTCGTGTCCAAAGCAGAGAGACAAACTTTAATTAAATATTAAATATCAAATTATTTGTTTAAGTGCTACAGACACCAAGGGACGGTGCTTAAGGAGATACTTTATAAAATATAGAGTGATTTAAAATAGTACTCCTCCTCGTGTCTAAAGCAAATAAACAAAACATAAGTGTACCCCCCTTTTGATTTGTTGCTGGAGAAGACAGGTGTTCAGATATAAATATCATTTGCAATTCTTTTTAATAAAACTGCAAAGGTTATGTAATACAGCTTTATCTTCACAGGTCATTAACCAAAAGAATTTTTCGTTATTATTTAAGTTTATAAAGTTATGACATGTTTTTGAAATAATATCAAACAGTTCCTGTCTTTCTCCAACAAAATTTGTGCAGGTGATAAGAAAGTGCATCTCATCCTCTACTTCTTCAGAGTCACAGTGAAGACAATGTCTAAGGTGTGGAGGTATACCCTGGTATCTACCAGATTCAATCCGCAAATGATGCGATGAAACTCTAAGCTGTGTTAAGCTTCTCCTCCACTCAAAATTGCTAATAAGACTCAAATAGTTTTCAAACCCATGACTAGTTTTAAATTTAACAAAAGTTCTTAATTTGCCTTCTGAATTGTTGGATAGTTGGTTCTCCCATAATTTAATGTATGAGTCTTTAATAATATTTCTAATTTTCTCTTTTGACTTGTAATTGTCCTTCAGTTTTGGTATATTTTCTATAATTTTATGGATAGAAGCACTCCATGAAGGTTTATGCTGTTCATGTAAAAGTTTGGATTCTTGGTAAGCATCATTTAAAAGGGGAAATTTTTCATTGTTTTCTAAACGAATCCAATAATTGATCATAGCTTTAACAATGTCAAAATGAAGTGGAAATCTACCCAGTTCTGAAAGAACAGCAAAATTTGTGGTCTTTTTGTGTACCCCAAGTATAAATTTACAAAATTTTATGTGCAATTTTTCACAGGTAATGTTACCATAAATTTTGTCAAGTGAAGGAGAACCATTCCTAAATTTAGCAGTATAAGGGTTGAAAAATCCCCATATCTCACAGCCATATAAAAGAATAGGCTTTATTGTATGATCAAATACATTGATACTAGTCTTTACATTAGGATTATAGGTCAAAAAGTCTTTTTGTAATTTAAAGTATGCCTTTAGACTCTTTTTGTATAACTCATTTTGAGCAAAGGAGAAGGTACCAGAAGCACTAAAAAACACACCTAGATATTTACAGTGTTGCACACATTCTATATTAAACTCTTTGTAGTTGAACTTATGCTCTATGTGTCTGCCTGCCTTGTTGAAAATTAATACTTTGGTTTTTTGGGGGTTTACAGTAAGACACCAATCATTGCAGTACCTACTTAGGATATCTAGTTTAGATTGAAGTCCTGTGGCACTGGTGGATAGAAGAATTATATCATCTGCATACATTAAGCAGTTCAAAGGTTTTCCATTTAAAATTACTGGGTCAGGAGAGTTTTCAAAAAGATCAGGAAGATCATTTATGAAGATTTTAAACAAGTTAGGACTTAAATTGTCTCCTTGTTTGACCCCAAGTTGGATGGAAAAGAACTCTGTCAACTCATTTTTAATTTTAACACATGAGTTACTTATTTCATACATTCTTTTGATAATATTATAGAAACGATTACCAACCCCAATTTTTAACAGTTTTAGTTTGATCCCCGCGTGTACCACAGTATCAAATGCTTTTTGAAAATCAACAAAGCAGGCATATACTCTGCCATCTTTAGAGCCGCAATATTGGTCAAACACACATTTAAGTATAAATAAGTGGTCAGTTGTTCTAGCTTTTCTTGTGAACCCAACCTGACACTTGTTAATAATATTGTGTTTTTCAAGAAAAAGATCTAATCTTGTATTAATGATACTGTTAAACAGCTTTCCAATTGCGTTAGTGACAGATATACCTCTATAGTTATTTGGATCACTAATATCATTGGCTTTATGAATTGGAGTAACAAAGCCTGTTGCCCAACTTTCTGGATAATTTCCACTTGAAAGGCAAGCATTAAATAATCTATGTAAACATGGCACAAGATTACTTTGTGCTGATTTGAGCATGTTATTTGATATATTATCTAATCCTGGTGATTTGCCACATTTTAATTTTGATATAGATTTTGTAATCTCATCAGTAGTGATCAAAATATCTAATTCATTAAAAACTTTTTCTTTTTCCAAAGTGTCAAGTAGGCTCTCAAGATGATTTAAGCGTTCTTGAAAGTTTTGTTTTATTTGGTTTAAACCCTTAAAGTGAGATACCCATGTTGATGGATCAACAGCAGAGCTTTTTTCATCTTGTCCCTTTTGTTGTCTTAGTTCATTAATCAGATTCCAATAAAGCTTTGGATTGTTGTCATGAAGAGAATCTAGCTGGTCTAAAATAGACTGTTTATATTGTCTATATTTGTACTTTCGTAGTTTGTTATACTCTCTTCTAAGTTTATAAAAATGGTTTTTTACAGATGCATCTTTTGGATATTTTGAATATATTTTTCCATAGCTAATAAGATTGAATCGCAACTTTTTTAGGTCATTGTCAAACCACTTTTTATTTTTCGACTTTTTGGAATTCTTGCATATTCGACGCCTCTTAAGGGATATCTTAGCAGCTGAAAAAATCACTTCAGCAAGCTCTGCTGCTGCACCATCAACAGATTCTTTTGAGTTATCAATCACTTTAGAGTTAAAATCATCAATTTTAGTTTGGATCTCTGATGAACACATGGCAGCTTGGAATTTATGTTGTGAATCATCTGACCATACAAAGTTAGGGGAGATAGATTTTGTTACCCCTGTATTGATAGGTCTTGATTCTGGAATATATTTAGCAGACATATTCCATTCCAATTTACAATGTGTGTCTGAGAGTGTGGGATTGAATTTTGAAACCGAGAAGGTAAGAACCTGATCCAGGATATCCTCCGACACAATGACATAGTCAACCACACTTGCTCCATTTGGAGTATAACATGTATATTTGCCAAACATATCCCCAAGGACTCGACCATTGAGAATTCTTAATTGGTGGCTTATACATAATTCTAGTAGGTCCCTACCTCTTGCGTCAATAGTTTTATCGTGATTAAATCTATTCAGAATTTTTTTATCAACTGGATAGTTATCAAAAATACATAATTCTACATAGGAAACCAGTTCTTAGGTATATTCATCCGCTAGAACTTGATTCTGTCAATTGAGAAAAGTGTAAACATACGCGACAAAAAAGAAACACGAAGTTTCGTTACCGATCGTAAAGTTCGCTTTTCTTAATTTTTCAGGAACCAATCCTGTTCATAATCGACAGTCATGGCAAAAAATATATTTTGAATCAATTTTTAATTTCATTTACATGTTTTATTTTATATATAAGCCAAAAACACGTAGTTTTTCAACCCAAACAAATTAGTTTGGGATTGAGCAGCACCACCTCGTGGAAAATATTTCAATTATCCCCCTTGAATTTTTAAATATTCAGCGGGCCTAAAAAGTAATTAAATTGCCAGTTTGCTTCCCGGCTGCATGACTTCTTTTTTCTTACTCTCCCTCATCTCTTCCTTACTTCTAGCTATTTCTTCTTATTTCCTTCTGTCCTTCCTTTAATCTCCTTCTTCATTCCTCCCTTTCTTCTGTCCTTCCTTACTTCTAGCTATTTCTTCTTATTTCCTTCCATCCTTCCTTCCTTTCTTCTAGATATTTCTTCTTTTTCTTCTACTTCTTTTTCTTCTTTCTTCCTTCTATTTCTTCTTCTTCTTGCATGACCTTAAAGTCAGGCTATGGTGAATTTTAAATAAAGGGATGAAAATGTAACGGGGATGAAATAATCTTAGTGGTGATCTCCCTTGAATCAGAGACTTTTGTGATGTATCAATGTTTCCATGTGATACGACTACCAGGAATGATTGTAACGACATTTGAACATTATATTTCTTTAATTTGAGGATAATTACCAGTCGTGAAGTAGTGAATGTGATGGACTTTTGCCGTATTTTTGGAACTTACATACCATGGAGAAATCTACTTATGAACAATTGAATTGTATAATTTGTAATTTCTACTGGGTTCGAATTGAACCATGGGATAACTAATTTGTCCCAATCTTTGGCCTTCGACGGGTGTCAGATTTTCTCGAAAGTTATCGAGTGGCATGGCATTCTTTGAGTTAAATTTATGACTTTTGGCTAGATTGTTAAATTAACAACATGTATTAGTTTTTGTCTTTCGTAATAAAGTATCTGAACATCTATGGAGTATTGCCTTCTGCCTAAGCTCAATCCCTGTGGACGAACCGTACACGACAGTTCGCCGGACACGAGGGAACGATGTAGCACACCTGGTGTGGCGCATCTGACCCTCCTGTTACATTTTTGGTGGCCATTGTGGGGATTGAGATGAAACTTGGCAGATGGTAGTATTCCAAGATGTGAAGCATCATGATGTAGCACCATCATATTTTGGCCAACAATTTTTGGATATGAGAGCTCTATTTTTTATGTGATCACATGTATATATGTTAGTATTTTATCTATGTTAGATTTGTTGTTCAGATTCTTGAGTTGCATTTTTAAAGCAGAATTTTCAGAGATTTTCATTTTTAAACTTTCTTTATGTGAAGATTTTTTAGAATATAAATCATTATTTTTATTGGTATGATCATTGAGCAGTAAGTTATAGAAGAATATCATTTTTGAATAGGAATTTGCATATTGCATACACATTGTATATTGGTTAAATGCGTTTTTGCATTATCATTTAGCAGTTATTTTACTATGGTACAAGTGCGGTACACAAGATGTGGTTATTCTCATATGGTTGATGAGAATGGGTATAGTTGCTAGAGGTTAGAAGATAGTTCCGAAAAGATTAGTAGGGCTATCTTATCTAGACAACGTACTATGTTGTAGTAAGAGACTAAGGGTGTCTCATTATCTATGTGGATTGTAACATTGTACATTAAATTTTATGAGATATTTGCATAGTTCAGCTTTTTAAGTTAATAGGAGTTGAGAATATA
The DNA here is from genome assembly GCA_963971305.1 of Arcuatula senhousia. Lineage (NCBI taxonomy): Eukaryota > Metazoa > Mollusca > Bivalvia > Mytilida > Mytilidae > Arcuatula > Arcuatula senhousia. Next base: position 1,695,146 of record OZ020308.1, on the reverse strand, counting down.
CTGAATAATACATGGCAAAATCTGTATCATATGCTGTATTTACCCGAGACACCTATATCATACCGAGGGCCAACGGCCCGAGGTATGATATAGGTCGAGGGTTAATATAGCATGTGATGCAGATTTTGCCATGTAATGTTCATTATATCATATAGAATAAAATATTGATATTTTGTAGGGGTGCGATATAGGGTATGCGATATAGGGTAAGGGGTGCGATATAGGGGGTGCGATATAGGGTAAGAGGTGCGATATAGGGGGTGCGATATAGGGTATGTGATATAGGTAGAGTGTTTTGTCCTATAATGCATAAAAAAAGACTATATTTATACTTAAATATATGATATATTAGTATCACTGCCTACTGGCTATGTCAAATATTTTACATCTGTTTATATCAAACTACAGTTTGAGCTTTATGTAAATGCTCTATTCATTATGACAAAATGCTTTATGTATGTTTAGTCTGCTTTCTGCTTTCAGCACTGTTGCTGAGTTCTAACTAACACTGATAAGGTTGAAAAAGCCTTTGCTATTGTGTTATGTATGGCTGATGTTAGTTTCCAGTCTAAGAACTGATGATATGAACATTGACAATAAAGATGATGCACAAAGATTATTTCATTGAGGACTTCATTGATGCTTCATTTCGTTCAGCAAATTCAGTCTTAAGAGGGAAGGAATGTAACGGGGATGAAATAATCTTAGTGGTGATCTCCCTTGAATCAGAGACTTTTGTGATGTATCAATGTTTCCATGTGATACGACTACCAGGAATGATTGTAACGACATTTGAACATTATATTTCTTTAATTTGAGGATAATTACCAGTCGTGAAGTAGTGAATGTGATGGACTTTTGCCGTATTTTTGGAACTTACATACCATGGAGAAATCTACTTATGAACAATTGAATTGTATAATTTGTAATTTCTACTGGGTTCGAATTGAACCATGGGATAACTAATTTGTCCCAATCTTTGGCCTTCGACGGGTGTCAGATTTTCTCGAAAGTTATCGAGTGGCATGGCATTCTTTGAGTTAAATTTATGACTTTTGGCTAGATTGTTAAATTAACAACATGTATTAGTTTTTGTCTTTCGTAATAAAGTATCTGAACATCTATGGAGTATTGCCTTCTGCCTAAGCTCAATCCCTGTGGACGAACCGTACACGACAGTTCGCCGGACACGAGGGAACGATGTAGCACACCTGGTGTGGCACATCCGACCCTCCTGTTACAAAAATATAAAAAAAAAACACCAAAGAGTTGGACTGTATTTTGTTACTTTTAATTATGAATTAACTCAGGAATGTTGTTAGGGTCAATAAACTTTTCCAATTATGAACTGTTGGATAATTTTTGGATCTCTGCCAAAAAATTCATAATAGATGCACTTTATTATGTAATGTGAACATGGAAAAAGCACATTGAGTAACATGTGAATAGTTGATCTAGTTCTAAAAATAGAAACAAACTGTTGAATATTCATGAGTTATTGATGAAACGTTGGGCATGCCATGTTAGTTTCACTTTGATATGTTTGTGGTAATCCGCTAATAATAAACTTTTCTGATTTGACGATGGAAAAATAAGTGAAAACAAACTATGGGCAAGGATAGTATGACTAGTAGGGATAGTGTCCTTACTTCTAAAATATCTAATGGACATATTAGTATGCCTAGTGAAATAAAACGACTAATTGAGAAAAAAGATAAAGTTTATAAACAGTATTCTGAGGAGTTTAATAATGATGTAAAGACAAGTGGATTTTCATTACAGGAAATTTGTGGCGTGTAAGTACATCACCTTAAAATGGATGTAATTATTGAAACTTTATTTATTGGTTCAATATTTTTTCATTTCTAAGAATAATCAACAATTATGAAGTCAATAGATTAATGGATGACTTTTTATAAATTTTTGGTATATTACTTTTTTTTTTACTTTTAATAATTAAAAAATCATTTTGGACAACAATATCTTTGAAAAATAACAAAATTTTAATTATACTTTCTTTAATTTCCATCATTTGTAAATTAGTCTTGTGTTTATAAATGTGTTTTGTTAATATGATGCTCGCCTAAATCTGGCTTATTGTTAATAAAGAATTGGGAGTTTGAAAATTTGAAATTAATCAGCTTCCATAAAAGGGTGGGTGGACAGGGGGTTCTCTTCCTCCGCTCCCACCCCCTCCACCAACGCTTCCCGCCTCCTCCACCTCCCCTCCCCGCCACCTCAACCCCGTCCCCCTTGGCTGCCCCTGTACCCCGGCTCCGCCCCTTTCTCAGAAACCATGCATGAAAATGAATTTTTAGGGTGGTTCAGTATGATTTAATTTATTTGTGTGTCCTAAACAACTTTCAGAATATCAACTTTAATTTGGACTTGGTTGATTTCAAGCTTCCTGAAAAACCTGAAAATGAAATTAAATCTGGAAAGGGGGTTCAAACTTTATGTCTTCAGTAATTTTATGACCTGTTGTACTTCTACTTCCTGTTTAGGCCAACTTATGGGGCATCTATGTCCCATGGAGAGATCTGCCATAATGGACACAATTTGTTTCATTTGAATCTGCTTGATGAATTTCTGACATCATTTGACCTGGTCCACAATTATTCTATTATATAGTGTATTAGAAAGATAAGAAATTGAATGAATGGCTGCTAGGAATTCAATAGTATTAAATTCCTTGATGGTTGTAATGAAAATGATGAACTTAAGATAATATATACTGATAAAACATCAGAAATTTATGTCATATTTGTAAAAAAAAAAAAAGATCAACACCTTTTAAAAACAAGCAAAGTATTTTGATATATATCTCTGTTGTACCTAATGGTAGTAAAATTTGTGTGTCAGTTTTCTGCATTCTGATTGGTCAACTGATACACACCTCCACAACAATGTAAACAATAACACATGCTTAGATAATCAATAGGTCAAGGTTGAACTTTGATATGGAAATTTTTACACTTTTATTTTGACCAGTGTGGTGGTCAGTCCTTTACTAGATAGTGATCTAAGATAATGTCAAAGTTTACAAGTTTTACACATGTAGTGATTGAGGAATAAAACTGTAATATTACATGGTAGTTTTAAATCTATGTGATGTTGCAATGGGGAAAGATAGTGAGTGTAAAATATCAAAACAAAAAACTTGTGATGGACCACCAGGTATACCTAAAGAACTCCAACAATTACATGACATAAAGGAGAAGGCTCACGGACAATATTACGAGGAATTTTATAATTCTGAAGGAACTAATAAATTTATTCTGAAAGAATTGTGTGGAGTGTAAGTCTATTCATTTGTCAAAATTAACATGATTGAATGATTAAAATTTAATTTATTAAAAAGTCATCAGAAAATATATTAAGGGGGCACCTGTTTCAAACGCATGTCTCTCATCGATAGAATTTAATCATTAGAGTATAATTCCCAATGGATTTTAAGGGAAAAAAAATAATATGGGTAGTATAATTGTATTTTTGATTATTAAATGTACTTTTACATGTAAAAGAATTGTTATCACAACAATGTTCTTATTTTCATTCATGTTAAATGGAGGTGTGCCACATTTCAGTCTTTTGATTGGATACCTACTTTAACTACTCAATAAAAAACATCTGTTAAGATTTACATACATAGACAGTATGTTACACTTTTATATGATGTAATGAAGATTATATTTAACATAAATATGTAAAAAGGTAAAGTTCTCGGAATTTCGTATATCCATTTAAAACATGTAAAGGAGGTATTCAATTCAGTCTTAGTATAATTCACCAAAAATTCAGATGAATCATTCTTGAGAAAGCTTGAGGTTCTGGGAAAATTTACATACTGGAAACATGGAAACTTTAATATCTAAATATTTTCAAACTTCAGAAAAAGTCATATATGTGAGATTTTCTGGAACAGCACACACATATTTGTCATAAGATTCAATGGAACAATCTCAAAAAAGTTAATTTGTTAGACATGCATTCTAAAAATATCCTCTACATTTGGCTGACGTTCACCAAAGAGACAGATAAAATGGGTACTTAATTATGTCATACTTGCATTTAGATGAATGAATTATAACGGCATGCATTGTAGATCTCATCCGTGTTAGTATGCCATGTATATATAATTACTGCTTAAGGAGGTTTGCTCCTCATATTTTGAGATTTTTGTCAGATTTTCGAGATCCTCGGGGTTTGTCCATCTATTATGCTTGAAATTTTTTGCCCATGAACCCCCTATTTTGTTATTTTTATTCAAAAATATGTCCACCTAATATGCAGTTCACAATTTTTTATTAAATTTTATTTACTCTGTCATACATTTTAAAAGGTTTAAAGATGCCAATCTACGGCAATGCAAAAGTAATGAAAAGTCTAGAGAGAACTTATTTCCCGCCAAAATTTTAAATGCTTATAGCATAAAAACGAGCACATGGACCTACATTTTTTTCTTGCTTATTTTGATAATTTGTCCATATTCTATAAAAAAAATGCAATTTTATTAATTCTTATTTACTTTAAGAGAGAGGAGCAAACCCCCTTAATAACCTTCTTGAGGAGCAATAAACGCAACCAGGAAGAAACAAACGACAGACTAAGAGACACACAATCAAGAAATACAAACACACACACATTCAACTTACCGACAGATACACGCACAAGACAGACAAACAGACAGACGCGCAAGAAATACAAACAAACACACACACTCAACTTACAGACAGACTGACACAAACACAACTTACAGACAGACAGGCACACACACACACATTCAACTTACAGACAGACACACACGCACAAGAAGGACAACCAGACAGACACACAAGAAGACTAACAGACAGACAGACAGACAGACAAAAAGATACCAAGAAAAAAGGCAGTCAGCTGTAGTTAAATTAGAATTTAAAACATTGATATTGTAGGCTCTAGGCATGTACATGTATGTTAATATGAACAAAATCATGATACATGTTGTAATTTGAAATATTAAGAAAATATTTGATTTGACAAGTTGTTTACCAAGACATGTTGTCATATAAGGTTTGTCATAAGGTGATGACGACATGCAAGATGTATACAACTACATCATGTGTGTACATGTGTTGCCATTAGCTGCAGGTGCATGACTCAATTATTTGTTCATTCAACACCCACCATCAAACATTTGAAGAATTAATTACATGTATTTTGGGTAGAAATTAACCATAACCATTTGAATACATAAATGTAGATATGGCTGATTCTATTTTGAGTTTAAAACAGCAGGAATTTAAAAGAAATTTAAGTAATGATGAAAAATAAACATCATCTGTCCAGAATATTAACTTAGTCTCTAAGTTAGAGACAATAATTTATTTTAAGACAAAAATTGATATAAGGTTGCTTTTACAGTTGTAATAATTGATTCAAATTCAACTGAAACAAATATACTAGTTCTAACTAAACTAGAATACCTGTTTAGATTTATTTGGAATCGTTTACATTGACAGTAAATTGATTCATTTTAATTCAATCTCTGTTTGAATCTATCCAAAACGCATAGTGTAAACGCAGCTTTATACTCTCTGATACAAGTGTTAGATGTTTTTAGGTAAGGAAAGGTACAAGAATTAGTACAGACTGTTTTCTTCGGTCAGACTGTATGGGCCAATTTGATCCTCTTATTTGTAAAATTTGAAATTGAAATTCAGGGTGGATTGTGAAGGGGACCGCCTTGGCTGACAAATTGGCCGGATAATATAGGAATCATTTGAGCATGTCCCCTCCTCCTTGCCAATCAGTTGGCTCCCTCTTATGGAAATTTCTGAATCTGACACTAAAATTTCAATATTCACATTAGTCATTAAGTTAAAAAAATTAAAATAAGCCAAATGTAATACTATGATTAAAAGTCATCAGATGTCCTTGTAAAAGTCCTTGATTGGAGGTTGTACCGATTGTCCTTTAATTAGTACAGGACAGTGTTAGGAGAGCAATATCCTTTTATCTGCCATCTACTGTAACAGATTATGTAATGGTTTAAAAAGTTGTATACTGTTTGTTACAGTTTCAACTTACTTCTATAGGGTATTGACTTTACTGGCAGGTTGTAATGAAATATTCATCAAGTTCTAGGAAGTGCTAGTTACCTACATATAAGATTGATGTTACATGTTTAATTGAAATAAAAGATATTTATAGTATGTGTATAGTACATGTATGTATACACTTGCATACATGTAATTCATACAAATAAATTCCTCTGTATAAGATACAGCTAAGAAAAACTAAAGCTTTAAAAAGAACTTCATTAATCAGTATGGAGCTGTAAAATGAAATTTTAATCTTTGAAATAACTATGCTTTTTGTCTCGCCTGCGACGAATGTCGCAAAAGGCGAGACTAAGGTATGGTGATTCCGGCGGCGACAGCGGCGGCGGCGGCGTCCACAATTGGTTAAAGTTTTTGCTTAAGTCTGTTTTGTGTTACACCATTGATATTGGTATGCAGTTGCATCAGCATCAGTACAAATCAGTTTTAAAAGGATTTCACCTGTATGCTCCTGCAGTCACGGTCTACTGACTTTGAAATTTTACACTGATTTGGCCGAGGTTAACCTTTTTTCTTAAGTCTGTTTAACATGAAGCAGTTATGTTACACCATTGATATTTGGTATGCAGTTGCATCAGCATCAGTACAGATCAGATTTAAAAGGATTTCACCTGTATGCTCCTGCAGTCACGGTCTACTGACTTTGAAATTTTACACTGATTTGGTCGAGGTTAACCTTTTTTCTTAAGTCTGTTTAACATGAAGCAGTTATGTTACACCATTGATATTTGGTATGCAGTTGCATCAGCATCAGTACAGATCAGTTTTAAAAGGATTTCACCTGTATGCTCCTGCAGTCACGGTCTACTGACTTTGAGATTTTACACTTTTTAACTTTTTATTTATGTCATAAGTGTTTTATATAAAGCAGTTATGGTTCACCATTTATATTTGGTATGCAGCTGCTTAAGCATCAGTTAAGATCAGTTTAAGGAGGATTTTTACTTCATTTTATACTGTGTCCAGTTGCGACAGGCGAGACATGTCTCTGTGTTAACAGTTTATTAATATAACATTCATTTTTGCTCAACAGAGTTTGTTTTGCATGTAATATTTCATCCATTTTGAAGCAGACCTAATGCTGTTATGACTCCAGTAGATCAAACAAAATTCACCTGCAGTGTTTCCTTAGGGGTCTTAAGTCTATCTGACCTTAGAAGTAGTCTAAGTATATTACTTCCATGTTCTGAAAGAAATTTGAAAATAAATAGTGACTAATAATAAGATGAATTATTTCTGTTTTTCAGAGGAATAAGCAGTATAGTCAGGCGTTGTGTTAGTAAAGAATCTGGACATGAATATGCCGTCAAAATCATCGACATCAGCGGAGAGAAGGATGATGACACCTTCAACACGGACCAGACCAAAAGAGAGACACTCAGGGAGATCAACATCCTGAAGATGTGTGAAGGCCATCCTAATATCAGTAAATATTTAATTTAAACTTTATAAGGCAATAGGTGTGTTATAGGCAGTTTAATTTTTTGATGGAAATATGAATTAACTTCAGTGAAACAATTCCTGTTCTTAAAATAAACAAGTATGTAGTCCATCTTAAATAAGATGGATCAGCTAGAGGTGAAGAAATATCGTAAGATAGCTTATAACATGTATGATTCATTTCTTAAAAGCTTGGTCTTACCCAATCTTATTAAAATCAGATCCATCAATTGTTCCCTACTGTCTCTGCTACCATGCAGTGAGAGTAGGGAACAATTGACAGATCTGATTTTAAGATTGGGTCTTAACATTACACTCCCATCATATGAATGTCTTAGGAATATTGTTTGGGGACATATTGTTATATCATGTGGTTGTTGAAAAGTTGACAGGCCCTATAAATGTTAAACTTCGTGATCTTATGGAAAGGCAGCTCTAGTTATAAGACAACTATATAAATGATAAATGTTAATATACATCGAGGATAGTTTCAGCATTAAATCATTCAAGACCAACGCCTAAAATACACCAAGAATATCGTCATAAGTTAAAGATACATATACAAGTTGTGGTTAGATATAAAAATACTTTACATATTTGGAAATTCACCCACTATAAATTCCTATATCAAAGCTATGCATAGATTGTATCATATTTAGCATGTCCTTAGGTCAAGTAAAGTATGAATTAAACATCAAAGACTTTTTTATTGCTTAAGGCAAAGTTGTTTCTGTTCTGGCTATTTTTGGTGTTTATGGCATAGTAATATAAATCTATTTATAGTAAATGAAACTGTACCAGGCCAGGAAGTGGAAGACTGATTACTTTATATTGATCTGTAGACTAATAGCAAAGGATGACAGCAACACTCCATTGGTCTGCATTATATTTTATTTGTATACCGTGGTCGACATGTTTCGCCCAAAGAAGGGCGTCATCAGGACAAAAAATACAAAATAAATCTTACTGAAGTACTAAAGTTGGTTCTTTACAAGTCACATGATTATGATTATGACGTTACTGTAAAATTGAACAATGAAAATTTCAGGACGTTACTGTAAACTTAAACGTTTTTATAAACAAGTAGTCTTTGTAAATCACTCCAATGGGCATACCACCAAAGCTGCTCCCTACCACTTCTATCGGCTTCGCTCCTGGACCAACAGAGTTACTACTTCCGACAGCGTCGGCAATAGATTTAGCAGTAGATTGCCGCAATCAGGAAGTAAATCGGCAATGCTGGTTCGCGTTGGTATCGTGTTGGTATTCATTATAAATCCTTATTTCTGTATCAAATCCGGCTGGTTAAATTAAGTTCTAACATGGTAACATCTTTTAGTTGGTGCAACGATTTTCCATTTTTTTACGGTTATATATCTTGTGTCTTACTCTTGGTGCTCTTCTTGAATATCGCTCGTGAATGCCGTGGCATAAAGATGAAAAAGAGCGATATTCAAGAAGAGCACCAAGAGTAAGACACAAGATATATAACCGTAAAAAAATGGAAAATCGTTGCACCAACTAAAAGATGTTACCATGTTAGAACTTAATTTAACCAGCCGGATTTGATACAGAAATAAGGATTTATAATGAATACCAACACGATACCAACGCGAACCAGCATTGCCGATTTACTTCCTGATTGCGGCAATCTACTGCTAAATCTATTGCCGACGCTGTCGGAAGTAGTAACTCTGTTGGTCCAGGAGCGAAGCCGATAGAAGTGGTAGGGAGCAGCTTTGGTGGTACAGTCCCTAAATGGTAAAAGCTTCCCAATCTATAGTAAATGGGGGGATGGTAAATGGGGATGGGGATGGGGATGGTGAATGGTAAATGGTATATGGGGAATAGTATAGTGTATGGGGATGGTGTATGGGGAATAGTATCGTGTATGGGGATGGGGATCGTAAATGGGGATGGTATATGGGGAATGGGGATGGTAAATGGTAAATCGAATTTGATTTGTCTACCGAATGGTAAATGGGGATGGTAAATGATATAATAATAGAATAATTGTAAATTTATTTGGTCATTTTTACTGTAGATGATACGGTACATATATGTAGATGTCTGTTGCATTAAATATATAAAACGAATATATTTATATTACTACGTGTACACGAGGACGATTAACGTATATAATTGTACTGTTTTGTTTAAAATAACTTTATACATTAAAGCAAGGAATTCCTTGATTAAAGACATTTTTCATATTACATTTTTGATAACGGCATTTTTACGATAAATTTGTACATGTATATTTTATTTGAATACAACTATTATAAAAATAAGATTATATAACTGAAATAAATGAAAGAATTTTATAAACGAAATGTTCAAGATCAAATAAATTGTGACGTACATTTCGCCGTATTTAGATTTGTATAATGAAAACAATGAACAATTATTTCCATTAAGATTTTAATTCTGAGTATTTTAGTTAATATTGAATAATAATGTATATAGCATTTAAGAAAAAAGCAACGATATTACACCCGATACGTTTTTCTATTAGATTTAAATACTTTTATGCCCAGAATAATTGAAAATATACATAGCCATATGCATAAATGTATATATGCACTTCAAAAATAAGGTTCATAGTTAAGAAACTATAATGAAAATTGGTTTGCATAGGAGTATTAAGAACACACTTGCAAATTTTACATGTAAAATATTAGTTACTCAAGGAAAAACTGATATTTGAGTTCCAAATTATATGCCGGTTTAATAAAATTGACAAGAAATTGATTGCGAAACAAGTTTTTCATTAGATTTAAAACTTATATGCTAAAATAAGTTGAAAATATACATAGCCATATGCATAAATGTATCAATTATTTCAAAAATAAGGTTCATAGTTAAGAAACTATAATGAAAATTGGTTTGCATAGGAGTATTAAGATCACACTTGATAGTTTTATATGTAAAATATTACTCACTCAAGTAAAAAGTGATATTTGAGCCCCAAATTATATGCCGGTTTAATAAAATTGACAAGAAATTGATTGCGAAACAAGCTTTTCATTAGATTTGAAACTTATATGCTAAGATAAGTTGAAAATATACATAGCCATATGCATAAATGTATCAATTATTTCCAAAATAAGGTTCATAGTTAAGAAACTATAATGAAAATTGGTTTGCATAGGAGTATTAAGATCACACTTGCAAGTTTTATATGTAAAGTATTAGTTACTCAAGTAAAAACTGATATTTGAGCTCCAAATTATATGCCGGTTTAATAAAATTGACAAGAAATTGATTGCGAAACAAGTTTTTTCATTAGATATGAAACATATATGCTAAGATAAGTTGAAAATATACATAGCCATGTGCATAAATGTATCAATTATTTCAAAAATAAGGTTCATAGTTAAGAAACTATAATGAAAATTGGTTTGCATAGGAGTATTATGAACACACTTGCAAATTTAATATTAAAAATATTAGTTACTCAAGTAAAAAGTGATATTTGAGTTCCAAATTATATGCCGGTTTAATAAAATTGACATGAAATTGATTGCGAAACAAGTTTTTCATTAGATTTGAAACATATATGCTAAGATAAGTTGAAAATATACATAGCCATATGCATAAATGTATCCATTATTTCAAAAATAAGGTTCATAGTTAAGAAACTATAATGAAAATTGGTTTGCATAGGAGTATTAAGATCACACTTGATAGTTTTATATGTAAAATATTACTTACTCAAGTAAAAAGTGATATTTGAGCTCCAAATTATATGCCGGCTTAATAAAATTGACAAGAAATTGATTGCGAAACAAGTTTTTTCATTAGATTTGAATCATATATGCTAAGATAAGTTGAAAATATACATAGCCATATGCATAAATGTATCCATTATTTCAAAAATAAGGTTCATAGTTAAGAAACTATAATGAAAATTGGTTTGCATAGGAGTATTAAGATTACACTTGCAATTGTTAAATGTAGAATATTAGTTACTCAAGTAAAAACTGATATTTGAGTTCCAAATTATATGCCGGTTTAATAAAATTGACAAGAAATTGATTGCGAAACAAGTTTTTTCATTAGATATGAAACATATATGCTAAGATAAGTTGAAAATATACATAGCCATGTGCATAAATGTATCAATTATTTCAAAAATAAGGTTCATAGTTAAGAAACTATAATGAAAATTGGTTTGCATAGGAGTATTAAGAACACACTTGCAAATTTAACATTCAAAATATTAGTTACTCAAGTAAAAAGTGATATTTGAGTTCCAAATTATATGCCGGTTTAATAAAATTGACATGAAATTGATTGCGAAACAAGTTTTTCATTAGATTTGAAACATATATGCTAAGATAAGTTGAAAATATACATAGCCATATGCATAAATGTATCCATTATTTCAAAAATAAGGTTCATAGTTAAGAAACTATAATGAAAATTGGTTTGCATAGGAGTATTAAGATCACACTTGATAGTTTTATATGTAAAATATTACTTACTCAAGTAAAAAGTGATATTTGAGCTCCAAATTATATGCCGGTTTAATAAAATTGACAAGAAATTGATTGTGAAACAAGTTTTTTCATTAGATTTGAATCATATATGCTAAGATAAGTTGAAAATATACATAGCCATATGCATAAATGTATCCATTATTTCAAAAATAAGGTTCATAGTTAAGAAACTATAATGAAAATTGGTTTGCATAGGAGTATTAAGATTACACTTGCAATTGTTAAATGTAGAATATTAGTTACTCAAGTAAAAACTGATATTTGAGTTCCAAATTATATGCCGGTTTAATAAAATTGACAAGAAATTGATTGCGAAACAAGTTTTTTCATTAGATATGAAACATATGTGCTAAGATAAGTTGAAAATATACATAGCCATGTGCATAAATGTATCAATTATTTCAAAAATAAGGTTCATAGTTAAGAAACTATAATGAAAATTGGTTTGCATAGGAGTATTAAGAACACACTTGCAAATTTAACATTCAAAATATTAGTTACTCAAGTAAAAAGTGATATTTGAGTTCCAAATTATATGCCGGTTTAATAAAATTGACATGAAATTGATTGCGAAACAAGTTTTTCATTAGATTTGAAACATATATGCTAAGATAAGTTGAAAATATACATAGCCATATGCATAAATGTATCCATTATTTCAAAAATAAGGTTCATAGTTAAGAAACTATAATGAAAATTGGTTTGCATAGTAGTATTAAGATCACACTTGATAGTTTTATATGTAAAATATTACTTACTCAAGTAAAAAGTGATATTTGAGCTCCAAATTATATGCCGGTTTAATAAAATTGACAAGAAATTGATTGTGAAACAAGTTTTTTCATTAGATTTGAATCATATATGCTAAGATAAGTTGAAAATATACATAGCCATATGCATAAATGTATCCATTATTTCAAAAATAAGGTTCATAGTTAAGAAACTATAATGAAAATTGGTTTGCATAGGAGTATTAAGAACACACTTGCAAATTTAACATTAAAAATATTAGTTACTCAAGTAAAAAGTGATATTTGAGTTCCAAATTATATGCCGGCTTAATAAAATTGACATGAAATTGATTGCGAAACAAGTTTTTTCATTAGATTTGAATCATATATGCTAAGATAAGTTGAAAATATACATAGCCATATGCATAAATGTATCCATTATTTCAAAAATAAGGTTCATAGTTAAGAAACTATAATGAAAATTGGTTTGCATAGGAGTATTAAGATTACACTTGCAATTGTTAAATGTAGAATATTAGTTACTCAAGTAAAAACTGATATTTGAGTTCCAAATTATATGCCGGTTTAATAAAATTGACAAGAAATTGATTGCGAAACAAGTTTTTTCATTAGATATGAAACATATGTGCTAAGATAAGTTGAAAATATACATAGCCATGTGCATAAATGTATCAATTATTTCAAAAATAAGGTTCATAGTTAAGAAACTATAATGAAAATTGGTTTGCATAGGAGTATTAAGAACACACTTGCAAATTTAACATTCAAAATATTAGTTACTCAAGTAAAAAGTGATATTTGAGTTCCAAATTATATGCCGGTTTAATAAAATTGACATGAAATTGATTGCGAAACAAGTTTTTCATTAGATTTGAAACATATATGCTAAGATAAGTTGAAAATATACATAGCCATATGCATAAATGTATCCATTATTTCAAAAATAAGGTTCATAGTTAAGAAACTATAATGAAAATTGGTTTGCATAGTAGTATTAAGATCACACTTGATAGTTTTATATGTAAAATATTACTTACTCAAGTAAAAAGTGATATTTGAGCTCCAAATTATATGCCGGTTTAATAAAATTGACAAGAAATTGATTGTGAAACAAGTTTTTTCATTAGATTTGAATCATATATGCTAAGATAAGTTGAAAATATACATAGCCATATGCATAAATGTATCCATTATTTCAAAAATAAGGTTCATAGTTAAGAAACTATAATGAAAATTGGTTTGCATAGGAGTATTAAGATTACACTTGCAATTGTTAAATGTAAAATATTAGTTACTCAAGTAAAAACTGATATTTGAGTTCCAAATTATATGCCGGTTTAATAAAATTGACAAGAAATTGATTGCGAAACAAGTTTTTTCATTAGATATGAAACATATATGCTAAGATAAGTTGAAAATATACATAGCCATGTGCATAAATGTATCAATTATTTCAAAAATAAGGTTCATGCATAGTTAAGAAACTATAATGAAAATTGGTTTGCATAGGAGTATTAAGAACACACTTGCAAATTTAACATTAAAAATATTAGTTACTCAAGTAAAAAGTGATATTTGAGTTCCAAATTATATGCCGGCTTAATAAAATTGACATGAAATTGATTGCGAAACAAGTTTTTCATTAGATTTGAAACATATATGCTAAGATAAGTTGAAAATATACATAGCCATATGCATAAATGTATCCATTATTTCAAAAATAAGGTTCATAGTTAAGAAACTATAATGAAAATTGGTTTGCATAGGAGTATTAAGATCACACTTGATAGTTTTATATGTAAAATATTACTTACTCAAGTAAAAAGTGATATTTGAGCTCCAAATTATATGCCGGCTTAATAAAATTGACAAGAAATTGATTGCGAAACAAGTTTTTTCATTAGATTTGAATCATATATGCTAAGATAAGTTGAAAATATACATAGCCATATGCATAAATGTATCCATTATTTCAAAAATAAGGTTCATAGTTAAGAAACTACAATGAAAATTGGTTTGCATAGGAATATTAAGATGACACTTGATAGTTTTATATGTAAAATATTACTTACTCAAGTAAAAAGTGATATTTGAGCTCCAAATTATATGCCGGTTTAATAAAATTGACAAGAAATTGATTGCGAAACAAGTTTTTCATTAGATTTGAAACTTATATGCTAAGATAAGTTGAAAATATACATAGCCATATGCATAAATGTATCAATTATTTCAAAAATAAGGTTCATAGTTAAGAAACTATAATGAGAATTGGTTTGCATAGGAGTATTAAGATCACACTTGCAAGTTTTATATGTAAAGTATTAGTAACTCAAGTAAAAACTGATATTTGAACTCCATATATGCCGGCTTAATAAAATTGACAAGAAATTGATTGTGAAACAAGTTTTTTTCATTAGATTTGAAACATATTTGCTTAAATGAACTAAAAATATTAATATGTTGACTTTTATACAGGTAATGCCTAGACCTATATGTCATACATTGGATGTAATTAGAAAAGTTCAAGATCTAAAAAGTTGCGTAATATATTATGATTATTACTATAGACATTATAATTATGTTTCTTAGATTTTGAATAACATGGTTTCATTAAAAGATGATAATAACAGCTTTAGTTATTACTAAAATGAAACATTTTCAATTAATATTTAATATTTAAAATATTAAAATGTGACAGTAAATTTTGTGTTATTAAAATAAGTTATAAAGTTATTATTTCTATGTCACCCGTATGTTATTTATACATGTAAACTAAATAAAAACCATTAATAGATATTTAAACTAATAAATATCGTAATAATTTCCTTTAAACAAATTAATGCATTGTATAATCGATAATAATAAACAATTGCATTATGGGTATGGGGAATGGGGATGGTAAATCGTGTATGGGGATGGGGACGCGAATGGTACATGGTGTATGGGGATGGGGATGGGGATGGTATATGGTGTATGGGGATGGAGATAGTATATGGTGTATGGGGATGGTAAATGGTGTGATGGTAAATGGGGAGAGAGGGAAGCTTTTACCATACAGGTACTGTATGCCCATTGGAGTGATTTACAAAGACTACTTGTTTATAAAAACGTTTAAGTTTACAGTAACGTCCTGAAATTTTCATTGTTCAATTTTACAGTAACGTCATAATCATAATCATGTGACTTGTAAAGAACCAACTTTAGTACTTCAGTAAGATTTATTTTGTATTTTTTGTCCTGATGACGCCCTTCTTTGGGCGAAACATGTCGACCACGGTATACAAATAAAATATAATGCAGACCAATGGAGTGTTGCTGTCATCCTTTGCTATTATTTAATTTTCTATGATGACGCCCTGCATACCATAAGGTATCCACTACACTGGCCTCTTCCGAAACGAGACATTCACGACGTTGGTTCACCTGTCTTTATTATGATCTGTAGACTGTTACATAATTTAGAACTGGCTAGACTTTATGCTAGCTAGATTCACAAATGTCTAATGAAGCTGAAAATCAGATTCCCAGTTTCCTCATACATGCTATATCATGCATCATGCATTGAATAGGTTGTTGTAGCAACTACTGTAATCATATGTAGATAATTTCAGCAATATACTTACATGTATTTAAAAAAAAAAATAACTGACAAAGTATTTTTATGTTATACCCCATAGATATGTCTGTAAACAATTACAAAACAACTTATTTTTGAATTCATTTAAAGTCATATTCAGCTACCATGTCTACATTATAAACTTTTGTGCACTTAGATTTGACAACTGCGAAACTAATCCAGAAGTTCTTTCAAAATGTTTTTATTACTTGATTTTTAAAGTTCAACATTGAAAGGATATTGAACAACAGAACAAAACCAGACATGATATTTATACTGATTTATCTATAGATTTGAGTAATTCTTTGTCTTGAATCACCAGTTTTCATTTCATGTCTTTGTACATGTTTTATGTTTTTGTTAGATCAATGTAACCTTTGCCCAGAAATGGGCCCAGTCACTGGGTAATAAAATTATTCTTATTCTTATTCTTATGTTATATTTTCTACTTTCAGTTCAACTCCATGACTCATTCCAGACTCCTACATTCATTTTCCTAGTATTTGAATTGTAAGTATAGTGTATGGGGCTCCCGCAGGGTACCCCCCTCAGGTCGCAAGGTCGCTTTTAAAAGGGGCCTGAGGTCACAAGGTCGCTTTTAAAAGGCATATTTTGGCGGAGGTCGCAGGTCGTTTTTTGGCATAGGTCGATTTTATGAAGTGTAGGTCGGAAGTCGCCCTTAAAAAGCCCTTAGGTCGCAGGTCGTTTTTAACCCTGCAGGAGCCACAGTGTATATTCAAGTTATAGATTGTTGACAATGAAACCCTAATGGTCTTTTCTTGCCATTTCACTTATAAACATCATGATTCTAAGCTCTTTTTTTTCTTTTATCATCTGTAATGATGTCATAAAAATGTTAATTTGGTCAACTGTACTGTTCCTCTATAGATCAACATGTTAACTCATATTGATTTTTGAGGGACCAGCTTTAGAATTAGGCCCCAAGAGAAATTATATAAATGCCAATTATCTAATATTACCGGTAATAATGTTTTTGAAGAAGAAATTCAATTCTTAATCACTAACTGCCAAACAATTTCCACAAAATGTTTACTCTGGAAAGAAAAAGAGGATTGTTACAAATTCATACATCTTGACATCAACAAAAGTCTTGTTTATGTTCTATATTATGGCCATAGGTCAAGTAAAAGTCACGACCTCACTATATGTAAACAAACATATTAAACCAGATATAGACCAATGGCTATATAGGATGACCTCTGATTGACCTGATCATATTTTGTATATCAGTGCTTTTATAAACAACACATCATATGAACTTGACCAGCTGCATACACAACATCAGTTTTTATTCCCAGTGTAAACTAAGTTGAGGGGCTGGGGTTTGTATTCAATTTTGTCTGCCTATCTGTCCAAAAACTGCATGGTATCTTGTAAGCACAAATCCTGCTTAACTTCTTTGAAGAAACTTAAATTACAGGAAAGACGTTATTCATGAAAAATTAAATCATTAACTTTAGATATCAGTTAGCGGGATTTATTGATAAAATCTATCAAAGTGTATAGCAAATTTCACTCCAAACTCCGAACTCCAAATTAAAGACTCCACTCTGTAAAATACATGGTGCTGATTATGTGGCTAGTTTTTTCCCCATAAAAAGTTCAAATTTCAGTTCTCCAATTCCATCAGAGCTCGATACAAAAATTGGAAATTGAAATTGTGACTGGTTATATATAGATAGATTATCATGGGCCAAAAAAAATAAATCAGAGTTCCATATAATGTGCAAAAAAATCTATCTATTGATACTGGAGGCTTATTATGTTACTTTTGTGCTTCATTCATGAGTTTTATTTTTCAATTTCAGATGTAAACAAGGTGAATTATTTGACTACCTCACTCAAGTAGTAACTCTATCGGAGAAACGAACAAGGTAAATTAACAACTTATACAGACAACTGGCTTGTCCTGAAGTAACAAAAGACAATTTTTAGGATGCACATTTTCTGCAAAAGTTATTATAAGCTTGATGCTCGGTAGAACTACTCCTTTAAAATTTCTGGATCTGACCCTGAATATGAATCAACAAAAGACATTAATAGTAAAAAAATGAGATGTGGATTGAGTGTATGCGACACAGCTCACATATCAATTGGCAATTTAGAAAAACCACAATGGAAAACCGCCAGCAGCCTTCAATGAGCCCAGGAGGGGCTGCTCTCCGTTCTACAATTGGCCCTTTGTCTATATAAAATGCATATACTGTGGATTCATTTATTTTCGTGGGTACCAATTTTCTTGGTTTGATGAAAAAGGATCAGTTCATGGATTCTTAAATTCGTGGTTTTGAAGACTGCAGCATGCAGATAAATGATAAATTTGCTTTTCGTGGGTCATCAATTTTCGTGGATTAAGGCCACCAACAAAAACCACGAAAATTGATACCCTACGAATAATAATGAAACCACAGTAATTCAAATCCAGTCATGAAATAGTCATAGATTGACCCACTTCTTAAACAAGGAATGGAAAACATCAAAAAGACAAGTACAAACAAAAGCTTTGTCAAAGATTCCTGGCTTAGGACAGGCACCTTGCTTTGATCAAATAACATGATTCTATGTGATATTTTCATACTTTTCTAACAGAGAAATGAACAGTTCCATAAATTCAGATTTATTTGGAAAGATGCTGTAATGCTAAAAAAAAACAGCATAGATAAAAACCATTCAAAAATATGAGATCAATGCACCACTATGCAACATGAAAAAAAAAAAAAAAATTATCTTATGAATTCATTTGTTTCATTTTTTTGGCACTTCATATTAATCCTACATTGTAACATTAATTTTTTTATTACAGGGTAGTTATGAAGCAATTATTAGAAGCTGTAGAATTTGTACACAGTAAAAATATAGTCCACAGAGATTTAAAGGTAATTTATTTTTCATCTAAACAGTTAAAATGCAATTCTTTGATTTGGTAAAGTAATATACAGTTGACAATAAAATGAATAAAGTGCAATTGTTGTAAAAGGCTATTTCCCTTAATTGAACAATAATTCTTTTGAGATTATACTTGAAGTCAATGCATTGTTGATTTCTGACAGGATTTGACGAAGTTAAAAATCTGGGTTATAAAATGATGAATGGCGGGCAGGTCCTCCCAGGACCCTGTTTAACGAAATCTGGCTATTTTTTACTTGAACAGATTTTTGAATTATTGCTGATATACAGTGTGTAGGTTATAATATGTCAAGTACAATGATCCCATATTTCATTATCTTCTAAATAGAACCTCGTTAACCTATATATTTAAGATATGCATTAAAATTTTGTTAGTCACATTTCAAATCCGTTCAGGATTTTTTAAAACAAAAAATCATACAACATCATCTTTATTTATTATTATTATCTTTCAGCCTGAGAATATTCTCCTAGATGATGATTTGAATATAAAGTTATCTGACTTTGGTTTTGCAACAGTGCTTAACCCGGGGGAGGAATTAACAGGTTGGTATACAGGCGATAGATTGCTTCGTGCTTTGATTTTATTATACAAATAAAGATCATATAACAGAAAAAAAAATCTGGTACTGGCAAATCACATTTGATGCAAATTTGTGACAGTTACGTATATAAATTATATTAGAAAAAATAAGTCATTTAATTAAAGCATGATGTTTTATAGTTCAAAACAGATTGTTCAAATAGTAGAGCTGGGCTAAAGATGCAAAGGGATGTGAAATAGATTTAAAGATGATAAAAATAGGAACATCTGCATTAAAAAAATCACAACACAGCCTTCAATACAGACAAACTATTGATATCTGTACTCTGATTGGCCATAATATTGGAATTATATCCATAGATCATTTTACTGGCTGGATTTCATGGCATGAATGTCAAGCAGCAGGGGGACTAACAGGCAGGGAAATAATTTTTGTTACAGTTTTCTCAGCAACTACTAATCACAGCCTCTTGATATTTGGTATGCAGCATCAGCATGGGGTCCCTTACTGTGGGATTCAATTTCAGGTCTGTAGCTCACCTACTTCCTGTTAAATGAAATCCGGCCATTTCTGACAGATTTTTTATTTTACAGAACTATGTGGTACCCCTGGTTACCTAGCTCCAGAAGTTCTGGCCGTATCAATGTACGATGACGTCCCAGGATACAGACACGAGGTCGACATGTGGGCCGTGGGCGTAATCATGTACACCCTCCTGTGTGGAGCCCCACCCTTCTGGCATAGGAAACAGATGCAGATGTTACGGATGATCATGCAGGCTAACTATACATTTGGAACTCCAGAATGGGACGATATATCACAACCCCCTAAAGATCTGGTAAGTTAGGATGGACTTTATCTGTTAATCAGCCCTACCCACCCGCCCCCACCCAACTTATGATCATACAGGCTAACAATACATTTGGAACTCCAGAATGGGACGATTTATCACAGCCCCCTTAAAGATCTGGTAAGTTGGGAATTTCTTTATCTGTTAATCACCCCTTCCCACCCATCCCCCACCCCACGGATGATCATACAGGCTAACAATACATTTGGAACTCCAGAATGGGACGATATATCACAGCCCCCTTAAAGATCTGGTAAGTTAGGAATTACTTTATCTGGTAATCACCCCTACCCCCGTACCCCACCCCCAAGAACAATCAAGCAGGCTAACTATACATTTGGGACTCCAGAGTGGGACGATATATCACATCCCCTTCAAGATCTGGTAAGTTAGGAATTACTTTATCTGTTAATCATCACCACCCCACTTATGACTATGCAGGCTACTATACCTTTGGGACGCCAGAATGGGATGATATAACACAACCCCCTAAAGATCTGGTAAGTTAGGAATTTCTTTATCTATTAATCACCCTTAACCACCCATCCCCCACCCCACTCATGATATTACAGGCTAACAATACATTTGGAACTCCAGAGTGGGACGATATATCACAACCCCCTAAAGATCTGGTAAGTTAGGATGGACTTTATCTGTTAATCAGCCCCACCCACCCATCCCCCACCCAACTTATGATATTGCAGGCTAACAATACATTTGGAACTCCAGAGTGGGACGATATATCACAGCCCCCTAAAGATCTGGTAAGTCAGGATGACCTTTCACCCTACCCACCCATCCCCCACCCAACTTATGATATTGCAGGCTACTACACATTTGAGACTTCAGAATGGGACGATATAATACAACCCCCTAAAGATCTGGTAAGTCAGGAATTACTTTATCTGTTTATCACCCCTACCCACCCATCCCCCACCCCTACAAATGAGAGACTTCAGAATGGGACTATATGATAACCCCCTAAAAGATCTGGTAAGTCAGGAATGATTTTGCTACACCCCTCCCTTTCACTTATGATCGTCCAGACTAAATTCACTTTTGATAATTGGATGATCTGGTTCATCAGTGCCCAGCTTCATACAACAACTCAAACTTGAATTTCTCAACTCAAATTCTCTAAACAGTATTCCTATATTAATTTGATGAAATCCTCAATTTTTGGGAAATGCTCATGTTTCAGATGTTTTATGAAACCCAGTTCAGAATCTAAATTGTCTCTACACTCATACAAAACATTTTCACAAAATCATTGATCTTAACTAAACATAAAAAAATAAAAAATGCAACTTAAAGCTTTCTTATTTATGAACCCTGCACTTGTATAAATTTGTCCTAATCTTGCTGTATGAAAAACAAATAAGGGATCATAATAATTTATTTGTATTTTTCAGATATCTAAACTTCTAGTCGTAGACCCCAAACAAAGGTTGACTGCCAAACAAGCATTAGACCATCCCTTCTTTAAGAGAGAGGTAAGATACATGAGATTAATGATGGCAACATCAGAATGACAAAATGTCCAAGAATACTGGACTAATCAGATTGTTACTCACTGGAGAAATGAAAACTGCAATGATCCTGACCTGGTGCAAACATTTCAAAAGAAATTGTGGATTGAACCAGGTTTTATGCCTCCATAATGTTCCATTGTGATAGTTACACAACACACTGTTTAGTGAGACAAAAAACTGGAAAATTAAACAGGAAAATAATATAGTACCAACGTTTAAGAAAACATAAAACTTGCAATTTTAACAGTCAGCATTTTTCATAGAATTAGTTTTAAAATCTGTATTTGCATGCTATAGGATATGCTGTATATGGGGAAATTTTTGCAATGGGATCATTTTCTGTATTTTGCAATCTCAAAATATCTGCAAAAATTACCCCCATGCTAAATGGTTATCCTCTAAACAAATAATAAGATAATCAGTGGAAACATGAATATATCCACCTTGCAGCAGATTACATTTACAAAAACATAAATATCACCTGGCAAAATATCCACATTTACAATTTATGCATAACATGAAATCATATTAGATATGCTGTGTATTAAATATTCATTAACTGGCTATATACCTATATTTCAACTTCTCGTTGTAGTTAAAACCTGCAAAGCTGTTTTTCCCTAAGAGAGTGTTCAGAGTAAGTGTTTCAAATATTTATTTTTATTTGTGTTTTTAATAACTATATATACTTACAACATGACTTAAAGAGCAAATTAAGTTAGATAAGAAAGAAAATAAAAGATAAAAAGATGTGATATAAGTGTACAGGACATAACCTACATAGATAGCTCCACTTTTGAAAACAGGCCACAGCCTATAATGTGAACCAATATTGGTAGATGCTTGTAGTCTTGCAATTTGGCTTCAGACCAAAAATGTAAGTCTTGAATGATTGATTATGAGAATGAACATGTAAGCTTTAAAAAGACTCATAAAGTTGCAAGCCATGTGCTAAGTACTTTAACAAAAACTTAAGAAGCCATATTAAATATAACTTATTTTTGTAGGTAAACCATGTTTTCAATGCTGTTTTTAAAACTTAACAATTTGACAGTTTGATTTTATTACATGTATTTTATGTTTTCTTTTTTCAGGCTGCTGTGCTCAGTATTAACTTTTTCTATAGACTGAAATTTTACTACAACAACCCACCACCTATATCACGTGACGTTATAAAATCTAATCCTTACAGTGTCAAACTTCTACGAAAACATATAGACAACTGTGCTTTTAAGATGTACGGACATTGGGTGAAGCGAGGAGACAATCAAAATCGTGCAGCATTATTCGAACATACGCCGAGGGATGACTGGAAAAACATAAGTGTTGGTAGCAAACATGCTCTTATATTTTCATAGCGATAAGATTATTTAGGTGTTCAAATTTTACACTTTTATTTTGCAATTGTAACTGGTACCTGAAGCTATATGAACCCAGAATGCTGTTACCATAATGCATTTTACACTGATCAAAACCTAGCTATTTATTGTTTTGTGAAAAGAACTTGTAATTTACAATTGTTATTCTCAGTCATATTCAGACAGTGAGTGATTCATGGTAGAAAAGCATACCCTGGTAAAAATTGATAAAATATTCTCTAAATTTAAAATCTAGGGGAGATAACTGTCTTTTTTTACTCTTACCTTCTAGAAACTTGCAAGGATTTGCAACTTTTCAGAGGAAATTAATTTAAGTTGACACATACATTATAGCATGTAAAAATCTAAACCTTTCTTTGAAAATTAAAGTCAATGATTGCATTGCTCAATTCTTACAAAAAATTATCACAATATTAACATGGAATAATGTACAAAATGTAAAAGTTGGCCTTAATGTCATTTTGATTTCAAACAGTTTAGGGCAATGAAGGGATAGAAATTTTATTTAATTTCTGAATCAAAATTTCTTTTTTTGATTCATTCGTAAATTTACTTAGTTTCTAAATCTCTTAAATGCTTTTTATTGAATGTCTTACTTGTTGTAAAGTGCAGATGTCTGTAATGTCAAGTTGACAAGATTTATCAACCAAGAACTAGCGATATCAAAAATGTTGTGTATTGATTATAATGTTTTTTTCAAAAGAAATTTTTTTCTGTTTAAAAGAAATATTAATTGTAAACCATTTTATTTGTGTGTAAATGTTAAATGGAACATGATGTATTTTTCAAAGAAAAATTAGTCAAACTCAAGAACATTCTGTAAAAATTCTATTCCAGAACACCCCCCCAAAAATACTCAAGTTTTCTAGCCATTTTGATGATGTGCAGATTGAACATTTCTATAGTAAAAAAAAATAACTTCAAATGATAAGTTTGATTTTTGTAGTTTTAACTTATAGACACCTATTTATCTAGTATTTTTTTCTAGTATATAACTAAATCTATAAGATCATTAAGGTAGAATAAATTCATCTTTGAACAATGAAAAAAATGTATTTTTAAATGTGCTCAGGACTACTGCCAAATGGTCAGAAATACAACCGGTGAAGTTTGTTACATAGATCATACATTGTGTATGTCAGTTAATAAAATAAGTATGTGTTTCTTAATTTAGTTAAAGTAAAGAACCATTGAATTTTCTTAGTCTGTTTCTGAAACTTTCATGGTCTTTAATTTTAAGATGATTAACTTTAGTTTCAGACAATTAGTTTTCTGTTTTGTTTTCATTCAAAATACATGTTTTTTTTATGATCTTTGTAACTCCATGTTTTGTTAATGCTTACAATATCTGGCACATGAAGAATTTTATCCGAGCAAAATTATTGTTTTAATGTATTGTTGGACTCATATGTAAAACAAATATCACCAGGATTTATTTGAAAGCAACATGGATGACTTGTGATTCATGAACAAAGCAACCAAATTTTGCAAATATGCAAGTGTTATCTCCCTTTTTCTGGATATTTTCAATGCATTCTATATATATAAATTATATCCAAGTCATCACTTCAATAAACCAAAAATCTGCATTTGATTTGGGGAATGGATGTTAAACTGATGTGAAATCAATGAAAATTTAAAAAAAAACAAAATTTGTCATGTGCCAGCTATAGCCTGGGTTTTGCTTGGACAGCCTCTTAAACAGTTTTCCTAATGGCTATGGTGAAGTTAAAGTTTTCTTGTACCTTATGACAATAACATGTGCAAAGTGTATTTGTGATATTAAGTTTTACTTGATTCTTTATTTAAGGCAATTTCATTTAGAAGAATCATTGACATTTTCGCTTTATCATTGCTTCATTT
The DNA here is from genome assembly GCA_963971305.1 of Arcuatula senhousia. NCBI lineage: Eukaryota > Metazoa > Mollusca > Bivalvia > Mytilida > Mytilidae > Arcuatula > Arcuatula senhousia. The sequence goes on along the minus strand of OZ020308.1, from coordinate 1,669,638 downwards.
TGTCATCGATGTATATAGCCTTCCATCTAACTTATTTATTTTCCCATGATCATCTTATTAACTGTATAGAATTATTGTACATCTTTTTCTCAAGGCTTACTTTGTGGTTTATAACAGGGTTCCTTCAAAGGCTTAAAGATGGGAAAAACACTGAAAAGAATTGTATCATCTATATTTAAAATCAACACATCAAGAACTTACAATATTCATGTTATTTTTTATTATTTTTTTGAGAGTGTAAAATAAAATTTAAACCTTAAAAGTACCATAGTTTATACATGTTATATTAATCATTGATTTATTTTTAGTGGGGGATTTCATTAAATTTTGTTATTTAAATTTTCCTTGGGAAAACTCTTTAAGACATGGGTTTCATTTTTAACATATTTTATTTAAAGAAGAAAAAGAAATAAAACAAAGAAAGCTTAAATGTCTTTGCGAAGAAAATACAGTGAAATGTGTCTAAAGTGAACCCCTGCAGGACTTAAGAATTTGATTGGTTAAGACAGGTGTTTGCTTTATTCAGTTTAAAAATATAGAGAAATGTCAAAAAGAAACCAAAGAAACCCAGCTCGACTCAGACTTTCAGCTTATTAACGGTTCAGTGTTTAGGCAGGTTTCAATGTTGTTTTGCAGGAACCCTCATTGTATGAGTGAAGTTAACAATACACCACTATCTATAAAGGGAATCTTTATCCTTGCAATGTTTTCCCTGTTTACAGATAGTGATGTATTTGTATTGTGTACAAGTTTAATGATGCAATTTTTGATGTTCTGTTTTGTCTATTTTTAGTTGTTGTCATGTGACTTTAAGAATGAATGTAGATTGGTTAAGATGTGATCACATGATTTGTTGAACAATTTACTAACTGTTTTATTGATGCTACTGTTGAATAAATAATACAAAACCACTTTTACTTTGTTATGTCTGTTAAACTCAATTGATCATCTCACTTCCCTTACTATCTCAAAACTGTGTTGTGTTCTTTTGTTGTAATGGAAGCCACATATCTCAATGAAAGAGGAAGATGCAGGCCATTAAGACTTAGTAAGTCACCAAAGTATCAGAGCAGTATTCAGTGATTAATAAACTTGGTTTTACACCCATAAAACATAAAAATAGAAAATAATGAGATGTGACATAAAGTGTATGTGAAGCAACCTATATAGCAGCTACAAAAAATCCACAATGGAAAACAGTCATTTACCAGGCTTCATCTCTGTCTGATATTTCACCTTAAAGATTAGAAATATTTGTTAAAGTAGAAGTATTTTTGAATACTCTATATTTAGCACTGGCTGATAGATTTCTTGTGAATTTCTGATGATTCAATACAAATGTAACAAAATATAAAAGCAGTACACACCAATTGTTGAACAATATTTCAGATCCTCAAATAATCAGATAGATGATTAGGAAAGGTCAAATAAAGTTAACACAATACCACCCACAGAACAAAAGTTAACACTAAATAGACGATAATGAGATGTGGAATAAGTGTACACAGTTTTCTACCAGACCAAAAATACAGTACCAGTACACAAGATTCAATACCAATCCCAAAATTATCAACAAAAGACCCAGTCAGGAGTACTAAAGTATGTCTTGCCCACCAACACTGTTACCTTCTTGTTCCACTTCACATTTAATAATGATTTTATTAATTGTTGAGAAAAAAATATACTTTAACTTGCATTCTCCCAAAAGATCAATAAAAACTATCCAAGTTACTCAACTGGATATCAAAAGGTCAAGGTCAAAAGATAAAAAAAAGCATATAAATCAAGTTTGATTAACCTAAGGCACCACATGTGTAGTTCCTGCTTATAAAAAATTAACATTGCTATTTCTATGTGTTGAAAATTCTCAAAGTCACTCAACCAGAAAATCAAGGTCAGACGATGGACATGCAACTGTGCTAAGCTACTATTTGGGCATATGTATACCAAGTTTTATAAACCTAGCTTGTAGTTCTTGAGTTGTTGGAGTGCCCAAAAGTCTTTCAAATTGCTTCTACATGTACTAAAAATTGTTAAAGTCATTTACCAAAATATCCCACAGTTGAGGTCAGTAGATGGGTTGCTACTGTGCTAGGCTACTACTGGGCCAGATGCATGCCAAGTTTCATCAACCCAGGACCTATAGTTCTTGAGATATTCAGGTGCTCATAAAACCTTAAAACAAAAGTTAACACTGAAGCTGCTGGCGGTAAAGTAACACCTATGTCTAACTTCGCTTGCAGGCGAGACAAAAATAAAGACTCAAAGTTTCTATATTTATTACAATATCATAACAATATTTTGGCTATCAAGACTTCTTTGAAAGACAATTGTGTAAAACTTCTAACAATTATTTCTAAAATCTACTTATTCATGCATTACGTATAATTGGAGACAAACAAAATAATTACATGTGAGGAATCCTACATAATATGCAGATTGGTAAAAAAAAAACATAGAAAAATATGAATATGATAAGTTAATATAGCACTACTAATAAAAAATGAAATATGATAAGTAATAGGTACATAGAAAGTATAGCACTACTGATAGAAATCTTAACAAATTCATGCAAAAATACTTTCAAGTAAAAAAGGTTTTGTGGTAACAAACTAAAAAAATATCATATTGTAAACAGATAGAAAATTTTCCTTTCTTAAGATTTTAATACAAAGATTTCTGAAAATGAATTTCTCAATTTTCATTTTTAAACTCTCTAAAATTCATATTGATCTTAAATATAAGAAATGTTGTTGCTTTATCATATATTGTTAGAACAAAGATAGGCCTTTCAACTTTTGATAAGAGCATCTCTGGTGAGTCTTCTTGAGATAAAATGTGCCTCCAACATAGTTCAAAATTCTTTGGCATTTTGTTGTAACTTTGTTAAGTAACATTGGTGTTGTATGACAAAATAGTTGAAACAGCTGAAAGCAGCCAACAAAAAAATATATTCTATTAAAAATTTGGTATCACATTCTGACATTATTGCTTGTTGTAAAAAGTGCAAATAATAAAAATGTCATCAAAGTCATATAAATAAATATATTTTGAAAAGCAACATTTATAAAACTAGAACAGAAGATATAATTATGTTGCCTGTGTCTTAAAATAGCCAGTTAACAGAAAGTAGATGAGTTTTAAGCATAAAACCCCTTTAAAGTAATATAGGAGGAAAACTGTGACAAAAATTTTTGTGACGCAGCAGGACACAGAAAATGCAAGATGATGGAAAGAGTCAAAGTGACTCCTATATAACAACCTAATAAATAAAGGACAAATCTCTTATCAACAGATTCTTCTCCATATACAAAATGGACCTTACTCTAATTTACATGAGTTTGAGTGAAATTGAGTCTTTCATATAATACTTATTCTTAACAATTCTAATTTAGCTTGGTAAGGTTTAACAATGACTTGTTTACTACATGTAACTAGTATCTAATATTTGGTCCTCATATATCACTATTGACAATAACAAGTTTACTATCTATTGACAATAACAAGTATACTATCTATTGACAATAACAAGTATACTATCTATTGACAATAACAAGTATACTATCTATTGACAATAACAAGTATACTATCTATTGACAATAACAAGTATACTATCTATTGACAATAACAAGTATACTATCTATTGACAATAACAAGTATACTATCTATTGACAATAACAAGTATACTATCTATTGACAATAACAAGTATACTATCTATTTAAAAGTCTGGTTTCCTCAGATATCACTAACAAAAGAGTCTGGTTTTCTAGCAGTATGTGGTTGACAAGAGTCTGGATCCCTTATATGTTCCTTATTGTAAACAAGGACCAGTGTCTGGTTGACATCAGTCTGGTTCCTTCATATATCACTAATATTAGACAGGGACCAGTCTCTGGTTGAGAGGTTTGTCTCCCCTTCTTCATCAGCCTTAGCTTTAATGATCTCTAGTAGCAGTTCTTTATTCAGTCTGTTTAGCTCGGGCAGGTGCGCAACCTAAAAATAATAATCATAACAAGTTGATTAATGAAAAGTATATTTAATGATAGAAATGTATAAAAATGTTAATTTAAAAGTCATTTATTGACAAATCATATCTATTGATATATAATAGCGAGCACAGCTCGTAGCAGGCACAAAGTGCCCGCAAGAGCGGCGAGCTCTACAGCAAGTTCCTGCGAAAAATTTGACTAATGCTGATATTTATTTTTTTTTCGTCCGGATATGCTTCTCATAGTTTATACTTATTCGCCCAAAGCACCTCGTCCCAAACTGAACGTTCTAGAAAATGAACTGATCAAAATAAAAATATCAACGATGACTTTAGATCTTATTGGACTACTTTGATCAAAATCAAACTGTTTATTCGTTCATAAAAACTATGTTAACAAGACAACGACGCTTAATATTCAAGGCATTTGTGTCTTCAGCTCAAAATAATGATCACTGACAGTAATCAATCAAAACATTTCATTCAGGTGACCCGGAAACGCACATCGCTCGTTTTTTTAGGAAGAGATCACAACGGTTAATATTTGCATCAAAAGTGTCCACATCTTTTCGGGAATGGGGTCTTTTAGACCTTAATTTCAAATTGTAAACAATTTTATTCCACAATTGATACACGGAACTCCGTCATATGAGGGCAAAAAAAGAGTACCGGTATCCATCTGTGCTTTTTCATGTTGTATGGGAGAAGCCTTTTTCAACTCAAAATGTATTCGAGATACAAAACTGATCAACTTGTGCTGTGCTCGCATCTAGGCAATGCCTATCTCATATTATCTTTGTATCTGTATAGGAGAATGTATGGTTTACTGTAGATTCGTAAAAAATAATTCAAGAGCGCCGTCAGAAGAAAAAAAGCATACAAACAAATTTGCAATCAACACACGTCTTTTATTTCTTTATTCGAAGTAAATTGTTTTAATTTTTTTTCTAGATTTACTACCAATCACTTGCTGAAAAGGAGCGCTACAGATGTACATCTTAATGTGGAGAACAATGAACTTTTATGTCTTACCACTATTGTCGCCAATCATGAATGAGCAAAAATTTCACAATGTCGGGATTGTTTTATGTGTTTGGACAACTAAGATAAATATTCATATGCACTTTTGAGTTGCTTTGAAAACGTCGATTAAGTTGGAGTACGTTCCGGATAAAATGGAATAATTTCATTATCAGAAATTTGAGATTTTGAACGCATGGAATAAATTCATTTATTGTTAACTAAAAGTGATTTTTATGGTTTTTTTAGTTGAATAAAACTTGATTCCTATATTCAATGCATTTTTGTGACCCTTTTAAAAAGGTAAATTGCTTGAAAACTAATCACTCACGGTCGGTAATCTGAACCCAGTGTTTGCCCTGAAGGTTGTGATCAGTGGACCGTGAAAATTTCATGGAACACTGATCATGAACAATAGAAAGCGCAGTGAATTCGTAAAAAATAATCCACACTTTAAACAATAGAATGACGTCATTAAAATGGTTTAAGTATAGGAGAATGTATGGTTTACTGTAGATTCGTAAAAAATAATTCACGAGCCCCGTCAGGCGCGAGTGAATTATTTTTACGAATCTACAGTAAACCATACATTCTCCTACTTAAACCATTTTACACCGGGGAAAACAATATATAAATGTAATATGATTAAAGATTAGTTAGTTAGTTAGTTATTGCTTTACTCCCAAGCAGCACGATTTCAATAGCATCTGTATTTTATGAAAACTTATAAGAAAAACGTAGTTCCGACATCCCATCCGATCCTCCATAATGTTCATAAATTTTCCCGCCTTATTCAACTTTATCGTGAGCAGATTGTGAGTACTTTTAACATGTTTTATAATGGACAAGACGGATTTAGCCGTGTTTTTTTCAATGGATTTAGATTTTGAAATTCATCATGGATTATTTAAAATTTTAAACAATGGATTTATTTTTTGTTCTCGGGAATAAAATACAGAAGCAAGCAAAAGGTAAGATGTTTTAAATAACGTAATGGTTACTTAGCATTTGGGTAAAATGCAGAAGATATCAATTTTACACATTCTAAACCACTCTTTACACAAAAAATTCATGTGTTTTTATGTTTCATTTTTGATAACCGACGGGACATTAAGCAACTAACAATCAATCAATCAATCATTTTTGATAAAGTCAAACACATTTGAAATGTTTGCTGCTTAAAATGATTTTACAACTGAAACATTTATTGATGTATTATCGGTCACTTCCAGTTGTGGATCCAGAAGGGGAATTCCCGGGTTTTGAACCCCCCCCCCTTTTCAATTGAAAATGTATTATTGTTTTGTACATATTTTCGCCAAAAATTGTCTGGAGCCTCGTTCTCACTCGACTTTATAAAATCAGAACACTCCCTAAAAAGTTTATTAGATATCCATCAGTTTGATTAAGTCCAATGCCTATGGGTTTTACACAGCAAAAACTATAAATAAAGCAATGGATTATTCATTTTCAAATCAGAAAAAAAAACTCATGGTGAACTGCATTATTTCGAAATTTCTGTACCAATAACGATGAAATATCTTGCTATTTGAAGAAAAAATAAACGACGGCAAATTGAAACATATTGAGCACTTATTGACACAAATTTCTGTACAATCGGTGGGTTTTATCAGATTTAAAATGTACAATTACAGCTATACGCTTACCTGTAAAAACAAAATCAAATTGCAATGGTCACTCGACAAGGAATAATTATTTGCTTTATTTTTTCCCTCATTCATTAGAACACGGGTCGTTACATTTACCGGCTATCGGTAACACTGAATAATTCTGAAGACAGTAAACAATACCCGTGCATAAATTCTATCATGGAAAAGGTGAATCGAGAAAATGGTAGACAAAAGTCTAGTCCTAGCATGTTGTGTACCATTTTTTTCATTGACTTCTTCTTTGTTAAAAAAATTCACACACGGTAAACAGGTTAGGTACAAGTGCAAAACGGGCTAAGTAGATCAATCGAGCTAGGTAAGCTCGATCGAGCTTAAAATTATTGTCTCCCTTTGCTGTTTTTGACCTAATATTGCATAACTTTTTTCAATCATCCCTGTGCATCATGAAATTGTAGATTCTCTTTTCAAAGATACTGTTTGTCAATATGCAACCATAATTTTTGATTTCTACCGTGGAAATTAATTTTGTGAAAATTAGAATTTTTGCATTAAGTTCAATGCAATTTGGTTTTAGAAAAGTCGACGGTAAAACGTTGATATTTTGATGTTTCTTTGTCCTGGTATGTTAACTTAAAGTTAATAGATAGTTTCATCTTGCACTGACCCAAATTAAATTGGATATAGATCTTTTTTGTCAAAAACGACAAAGGGAGATAACAATTTAAAGCTTGATCGAGCTTACCTAGCTCGATCGAGCTACCTAGCTCGTTTTGCACTTGTACCTAACCTGGTAAATTTTAGGCAGTCTTCAGATTTCCAGCGGTAATCGATAGCCGGTCACCGTGTAGAAGAAAAAAAGCATACAAACAAATTTGCAATCAACACACGTCTTTTATTTCTTTATTCGAAGTAAATTGTTTTAATTTTTTTTCTAGATTTACTACCAATCACTTGCTGAAAAGGAGCGCTACAGATGTACATCTTAATGTGGAGAACAATGAACTTTTATGTCTTACCACTATTGTCGCCAATCATGAATGAGCAAAAATTTCACAATGTCGGGATTGTTTTATGTGTTTGGACAACTAAGATAAATATTCATATGCACTTTTGAGTTGCTTTGAAAACGTCGATTAAGTTGGAGTACGTTCCGGATAAAATGGAATAATTTCATTATCAGAAATTTGAGATTTTGAACGCATGGAATAAATTCATTTATTGTTAACTAAAAGTGATTTTTATGTTTTTTTTAGTTGAATAAAACTTGATTCCTATATTCAATGCATTTTTGTGACCCTTTTAAAAAGGTAAATTGCTTGAAAACTAATCACTCACGGTCGGTAATCTGAACCCAGTGTTTGCCCTGAAGGTTGTGATCAGTGGACCGTGAAAAGTTCATGGAACACTGATCATGAACAATAGAAAGCGCAGTGAATTCATAAAAAATAATCCACATTTTAAACAATAGAATGACGTCATTAAAATGGTTTAATAAGATTGAATTTATTGCTGGATTCACCCATTAACCAGTAATAAATATACACAATCCCAAGATTAAAAAAGTCCTATATTCTTTCTATCAGTAATCCTCTAGCAACAAAATGTGGGTGTTCTTTGTTTAAAAAGCTTTGTTTTGATAGGCACAATTGATTTACTTGATTTTTTTACATCAGTTGATAGAATCTAAGCTAAGTGTCAGTAACAGGTTGTCATGAGAATTTCTATTCATATGACAGTCTCTCTTTTTTGTTGTTGTCTCTATGTCTCAGGTAAAGTCATATGAGTTACAACCAAGCTTAAAGTGAAAGCCAACTCATGTTGGGCATTAATTAGTTCACTTACGTTTTGAAAATTATGGACCATTAATCTCAGAGCATGCTTCTTCATGTCAAGTGCCTGAATTTTATCTGCAGCTTCCAATATCTGAAATACATAAAACAATGATACAACATATATAAACACTTTTATAGCGAAATCTTGTAGTAATAATTCAATAAAATTCTACCACAGATAGAAGGTACCCATTTTGTCTTTTGTCTTTTGAAATCCCTTCTATTTTATTTTCAAACCAATACTTTGTAAAATTAAATACAGATAAAGAATAAAAGCAATTGGATTCTGACTTGTTGAATGTAAATGGATAAATCGTTATAATGGCATTGTTCTCTTGTCCTTAATCTTGACCTTACCTGAACAACATTATGGACCGACACATTCTTCTCCAAGTTGTGTTTACAGTAAGCCTAAAAAAGTTATTCATATTATTTTAATTTTACTTAAACTAACACTATTCTGGAACAATTATTTGAAATAAATGAATCTTTAGGGGCTACTTTTTGTCTAGATTGTTTATTTCATCAATTTTTTTTCTTCAAATTTATGGTTTGTTTTTTCTTAATTAGCTTTGTCTACCCTTTTTTTCCCTTCTTTTGGACTTGCAGGACTCTTTATGTCCCTTTGTTAATTTTACTTCATATAACAATTAACTCTGATATAAAGTGTCTGTTTCTGAAAACAGACATGATAACCATTAACAGGAGGAAGGAGTCTGTGAGATCTGAAAACGGCTAAGGATATGAAGTTTGTCATACAAAACCACTCTGAAAAATCCTTAATCTTTTTCATATTTATTTTGTGAAAGCTTGATAGAAATTTTAGAATATATTCTGTCATTCTAATGGAAATTTACAAAAACAAGGAATACTGTGAGCGAGCTCACGGAGGATACCCCCCGCTTTAACAATTCTAAGTCCAATTATCTCCCTTGAATGATATCTGACAGCAACCAAAATTCTTCATGCACATCTCCATATATTGTACATCCTTCATGTAAAATGCCATCAAAATCCATTAAGCGGGTTAGGAGGAGTTGCGCTTACACGCTCTCCCATTGAACACCAAGTTTAAAAAGTCTAAGTCCGATTATCTCCCTTGAATGATATCCGACAGCAACCAAAATTCTTCAAGCACATCTCCATATGGTGAACATCATTTGTGTAAAGTTTCATCAAAATCCATCAAGCGGTTTAGGAGAAGTTGCGCTTACAAGGTCTCCCATTGAACATCAAGTTTAAAAAGTCTAAGTCCAATTATCTCCCTTGAATGCTATCCGACAACAACCAAAATTCTTCATGCATATCTCCATATATTGTACATCCTTCATTTTAAGTGTCATCAAAATCCATCGAGTGGTTTAGGAGGAGTTGCGCTTACGAGATCTCCATTGAACACCAAGTTTAAAAAGTCTAAGTCCAATTATCTCCCTTGAATGATATCTGATAGCAACCAAAATTCTTCATGCACATCTCCATATGGTGTACATCCTTTGTGTAAAGTTTCATCAAAATCCATCAAGGGGTTTAGGAGGAGTTGCGCTTACGAGGTATGTGGACAGACGGACAGACAGACAGACGGACAGACGGACAGACAGACAGACAGACAGACAGGGTGATTCCTATATACCCCCCCAAACTTTGTTTGCGGGGGGTATAATGAACATAATTTGCACAAAAAATAAGATAAAACTTTTTTATGTGGCTGAAAAAAAATCAGGTGGGAAGAAATTAGAATCTAGGAAATATTTTAGAACTGCCTAATGATCTATGTTACCTGTAATCTGTTATTGGTGAAGCCGTAGAAATGAGGAGCTGGAAACAGGTACAAGGAATCCTCTGGTGGCATCGTGGTATCTCCGTAGTATATAAATCTCAACAGACTGTCGAACGCTTGTCTGGAGGGGACCATCTCACCTATCGCTATCTAAAGAAAAAATGGAAAGATTTCATCAAACAAATACAGGGAATCCTCTGGTGGCATCGTGGTATCTCCGTAGTATATAAATCTCAATAGACTGTCGAACGCTTGTCTGGAGGGGACCATCTCTCCTATCGCTATCTAAAAGCGAAAAATGGAAAGATTTCATGAAATAGAAAGTAGATTAGCAACAGCCATGGAATCAAATACCAAACTATGGGACCCATGCAGATGCTGCATAATAAATTTTAAGAACCTATTATCAATAGCTGCTGAGAAACTGTTACAAAAAATATTTTTCCATCCTGTCATTCACCATTGTTATACCTGATTTTTCACTCAGTGAATTCCTGCAAACAAATGTTGAAAGATAGAAATAGCCAGATTTCATGTATACAGGAGTGACTTGAAACTGAACAACACAATAAAGAATCTCATGCTCAATACTGAAAGGCTGAGAAAACTGTTTTGTAAATTTTTGTTCTTAGCACCCATAACTTAATTTATTAACATTTCCAGATTTGACCAACACTAAATCAATCTTTGGCAACATCATGCCATCATGACAGGAGTGATTTAGCAAGCAGGAACTGCTTATTTTTCTGAAGCACCTGAGTTAACTCCCGTTTTGACATCAGTTCACGTTGCTTATTGGGGTTAAATTGTTGTGTGTTTTTTGTATGTTGTGTGGTTTCAAAATCTTTAAATATAATAACCATAATCCGAATTGCAATAGAGGAATGAGGCTCTTGTAATGAGTGATCAATTGCGACATTCAATGAGCCTATGGTATTCATGTGAATTCTAGGTTTATTCTAACTATACCTAGAGCTTCAAACTACTTGAGAAATGAGTGAAAAGAAAGTTGAATACTTGACACATAAAGATATTTTCTCATGTACAACTTTAATCTTACCATGACAGTATTGTTATCTGGCATGGACCACCTAAACAGGGCCTCAAAATAACTACAGTGGGCTGCTAGCTTACCATGACTGTATTATTATCTGGCATGGACCATCTAAACAGGGCCTCAAAATAACTACAGTGGGCTGCTATCTTACCATGACGGTATTGTTATCTGGCATGGACCACCTAAACAGGGCCTCAAAATAACTACAGGGGGCTACTATCTTACCATGACAGTATTATTATCTGGCATGGACCATCTAAACAGGGCCTCAAAATAACTACAGGGGGCTACTATCTTACCATGACAGTATTATTATCTGGTATGGACCACCTAAACAGGGCCTCAAAATAACTACAGTGGGCTGCTAGCTTACCATGACGGTATTATTATCTGGCATGGACCACCTAAACAGGGCCTCAAAATAACTACAGTGGGCTGCTAGCTTACCATGACAGTATTATTATCTGGTATGGACCACCTAAACAGGGCCTCAAAATAACTACAGTGGGCTGCTAGCTTACCATGACAGTATTATTATCTGGCATGGACCATCTAAACAGGGCCTCAAAATAACTACAGTGGGCTGCTAGCTTACCATGACAGTATTATTATCTGGCATGGACCACCTAAACAGGGCCTCAAAATAACTACAGTGGGCTGCTAGCTTACCATGACTGTATTGTTATCTGGCATGGACCATCTAAACAGGGCCTCAAAATAACTACAGTGGGCTGCTAGCTTACCATGACTGTATTGTTATCTGGCATGGACCATCTAAACAGGGCCTCAAAATAACTAAAGGGGGCTGCTAGCTTACCATGACTGTATTATTATCTGGCATGGACCACCTAAACAGGGCCTCAAAATAACTACAGTGGGCTGCTAGCTTACCATGACTGTATTGTTATCTGGCATGGACCATCTAAACAGGGCCTCAAAATAACTAAAGGGGGCTGCTAGCTTACCATGACTGTATTATTATCTGGCATGGACCACCTAAACAGGGCCTCAAAATAACTACAGTGGGCTGCTAGCTTACCATGACAGTATTATTATCTGGCATGGACCACCTAAACAGGGCCTCAAAATAACTACAGCGGGCTGCTAGCTTACCATGACAGTATTGTTATCTGGCATGGACCACCTAAACAGGGCCTCAAAATAACTACAGTGGGCTGCTATCTTACCATGACAGTATTGTTATCTGGCATGGACCACCTAAACAGGGCCTCAAAATAACTACAGTGGGCTGCTAGCTTACCATGACAGTATTATTATCTGGCATCGACCATCTAAACAGGGCCTCAAAATAACTAAAGGGGGCTGCTAGCTTACCATGACGGTATTATTATCTGGCATGGACCATCTAAACAGGGCCTCAAAATAACTACAGTGGGCTGCTAGCTTACCATGACGGTATTATTATCTGGCATGGACCACCTAAACAGGGCCTCAAAATAACTACAGTGGGCTGCTAGCTTACCATGACTGTATTGTTATCTGGCATGGACCACCTAAACAGGGCCTCAAAATAACTACAGGGGGCTGCTAGCTTACCATGACGGTATTGTTATCTGGCATGGACCACCTAAACAGGGCCTCAAAATAACTACAGTGGGCTGCTAGCTTACCATGACGGTATTATTATCTGGCATGGACCACCTAAACAGGGCCTCAAAATAACTACAGTGGGCTGCTAGCTTACCATGACTGTATTGTTATCTGGCATGGACCATCTAAACAGGGCCTCAAAATAACTACAGGGGGCTGCTAGCTTACCATGACGGTATTATTATCTGGCATGGACCACCTAAACAGGGCCTCAAAATAACTACAGGGGACTGCTAGCTTACCATGACGGTATTATTATCTGGCATGGACCACCTAAACAGGGCCTCAAAATAACTACAGTGGGCTGCTAGCTTACCATGACAGTATTATTATCTGGCATGGACCACCTAAACAGGGCCTCAAAATAACTACAGGGGACTGCTAGCTTACCATGACTGTATTATTATCTGGCATGGACCACCAAAACAGGGCCTCAAAATAACTACAGTGGGCTGCTAGCTTACCATGACAGTATTGTTATCTGGCATGGACCACCTAAACAGGGCCTCAAAATAACTACAGCGGGCTGCTAGCTTACCATGACAGTATTGTTATCTGGCATGGACCACCTAAACAGGGCCTCAAAATAACTACAGTGGGCTGCTATCTTACCATGACAGTATTATTATCTGGCATGGACCATCTAAACAGGGCCTCAAAATAACTACAGGGGGCTGCTATATCTTACCATGACAGTATTATTATCTGGCATGGACCATCTAAACAGGGCCTCAAAATAACTACAGTGGGCTGCTAGCTTACCATGACTGTATTATTATCTGGCATGGACCACCTAAACAGGGCCTCAAAATAACTACAGCGGGCTGCTAGCTTACCATGACAGTATTATTATCTGGCATGGACCACCTAAACAGGGCCTCAAAATAACTACAGTGGGCTGCTAGCTAACCATGACGGTATTGTTATCTGGCATGGACCACCTAAACAGGGCCTCAAAATAACTACAGAGGGCTGCTAGCTTACCATGACTGTATTATTATCTGGCATGGACCACCTAAACAGGGCCTCAAAATAACTACAGTGGGCTGCTAGCTTACCATGACGGTATTGTTATCTGGCATGGACCACCTAAACAGGGCCTCAAAATAACTACAGTGGGCTGCTAGCTTACCATGACGGTATTATTATCTGGCATGGACCACCTAAACAGGGCCTCAAAATAAGTACAGAGGGCTGCTAGCTTACCATGACGGTATTGTTATCTGGCATGGACCACCTAAACAGGACCTCAAAATAAGTACAGTGGGCTGCTAGCTTACCATGACGGTATTATTATCTGGCATGGACCATCTAAACAGGGCCTCAAAATAACTACAGAGGGCTGCTAGCTTACCATGACAGTATTGTTATCTGGCATGGACCACCTAAACAGGGCCTCAAAATAACTACAGCGGGCTGCTAGCTTACCATGACAGTATTGTTATCTGGCATGGACCACCTAAACAGGGCCTCAAAATAACTACAGTGGGCTGCTATCTTACCATGACAGTATTATTATCTGGCATGGACCATCTAAACAGGGCCTCAAAATAACTACAGGGGGCTGCTATATCTTACCATGACAGTATTATTATCTGGCATGGACCATCTAAACAGGGCCTCAAAATAACTACAGGGGGCTGCTATCTTACCATGACAGTATTATTATCTGGCATGGACCACCTAAACAGGGCCTCAAAATAACTACAGGGGGCTGCTATATCTTACCATGACAGTATTATTATCTGGCATGGACCATCTAAACAGGGCCTCAAAATAACTACAGGGGGCTGCTATCTTACCATGACAGTATTATTATCTGGCATGGACCATCTAAACAGGGCCTCAAAATAACTACAGGGGGCTGCTATATCTTACCATGACTGTATTATTATCTGGCATGGACCACCTAAACAGGGCCTCAAAATAACTACAGGGGGCTGCTATCTTACCATGACAGTATTATTATCTGGCATGGACCACCTAAACAGGGCCTCAAAATAACTACAGTGGGCTGCTAGCTTACCATGACAGTATTATTATCTGGCATGGACCATCTAAACAGGGCCTCAAAATAACTACAGGGGGCTGCTATATCTTACCATGACTGTATTATTATCTGGCATGGACCATCTAAACAGGGCCTCAAAATATCTACAGGGGGCTGCTATATCTTACCATGACTGTATTATTATCTGGCATGGACCATCTAAACAGGGCCTCAAAATAACTACAGGGGGCTGCTATATCTTACCATGACAGTATTATTATCTGGCATGGACCATCTAAACAGGGCCTCAAAATAACTACAGGGGGCTGCTATATCTTACCATGACTGTATTATTATCTGGCATGGACCATCTAAACAGGGCCTCAAAATAACTACAGGGGGCTGCTATCTTACCATGACAGTATTATTATCTGGCATGGACCACCTAAACAGGGCCTCAAAATAACTACAGTGGGCTGCTATATCTTACCATGACAGTATTATTATCTGGCATGGACCATCTAAACAGGGCCTCAAAATAACTACAGGGGGCTGCTATATCTTACCATGACTGTATTATTATCTGGCATGGACCATCTAAACAGGGCCTCAAAATATCTACAGGGGGCTGCTATATCTTACCATGACTGTATTATTATCTGGCATGGACCACCTAAACAGGGCCTCAAAATAACTACAGGGGACTGCTAGCTTACCATGACTGTATTATTATCTGGCATGGACCATCTAAACAGGGCCTCAAAATAACTACAGAGGGCTGCTAGCTTACCATGACTGTATTATTATCTGGCATGGACCACCTAAACAGGGCCTCAAAATAACTACAGTGGGCTGCTAGCTTACCATGACAGTATTGCTATCTGGCATGGACCACCTAAACAGGGCCTCAAAATAACTACAGTGGGCTGCTAGCTTACCATGACGGTATTATTATCTGGCATGGACCACCTAAACAGGGCCTCAAAATAACTACATTGGGCTGCTAGCTTACCATGACAGTATTGTTATCTGGCATGGACCATCTAAACAGGGCCTCAAAATAACTACAGTGGGCTGCTAGCTTACCATGACGGTATTATTATCTGGCATGGACCACCTAAACAGGGCCTCAAAATAACTACATTGGGCTGCTATCTTACCATGACGGTATTGTTATCTGGCATGGACCACCTAAACAGGGCCTCAAAATAACTACAGCGTGCTGCTAGCTTACCATGACAGTATTATTATCTGGCATGGACCACCTAAACAGGGCCTCAAAATAACTAAAGGGGGCTGCTAGCTTACCATGACGGTATTATTATCTGGCATGGACCATCTAAACAGGGCCTCAAAATAACTACAGCGTGCTGCTAGCTTACCATGACAGTATTATTATCTGGCATGGACCATCTAAACAGGGCCTCAAAATAACTACAGCGGGCTGCTATCTTACCATGACAGTATTATTATCTGGCATGGACCACCTAAACAGGGCCTCAAAATAACTACAGCGGGCTGCTATCTTACCATGACAGTATTATTATCTGGCATGGACCATCTAAACAGGGCCTCAAAATAACTACAGTGGGCTGCTAGCTTACCATGACGGTATTATTATCTGGCATGGACCATCTAAACAGGGCCTCAAAATAACTACAGTGGGCTGCTAGCTTACCATGACAGTATTATTATCTGGCATGGACCACCTAAACAGGGCCTCAAAATAACTACAGCGGGCTGCTATCTTACCATGACAGTATTATTATCTGGCATGGACCATCTAAACAGGGCCTCAAAATAACTACAGCGTGCTGCTAGCTTACCATGACGGTATTATTATCTGGCATGGACCACCTAAACAGGGCCTCAAAATAACTACAGTGGGCTGCTAGCTTACCATGACAGTATTATTATCTGGCATGGACCATCTAAACAGGGCCTCAAAATAACTACAGGGGGCTGCTAGCTTACCATGACTGTATTATTATCTGGCATGGACCACCTAAACAGGGCCTCAAAATAACTACAGGGGACTGCTAGCTTACCATGACGGTATTGTTATCTGGCATGGACCATCTAAACAGGGCCTCAAAATAACTACAGCGTGCTGCTAGCTTACCATGACAGTATTATTATCTGGCATGGACCATCTAAACAGGGCCTCAAAATAACTACAGTGGGCTGCTAGCTTACCATGACTGTATTATTATCTGGCATGGACCACCTAAACAGGGCCTCAAAATAACTACAGGGGGCTGCTAGCTTACCATGACAGTATTGTTATCTGGCATGGACCATCTAAACAGGGCCTCAAAATAACTACAGTGGGCTGCTATCTTACCATGACGGTATTGTTATCTGGCATGGACCACCTAAACAGGGCCTCAAAATAACTACATTGGGCTGCTATCTTACCATGACGGTATTGTTATCTGGCATGGACCATCTAAACAGGGCCTCAAAATAACTACAGGGGGCTGCTGGCTTACCATGACGGTATTGTTATCTGGCATGGACCACCTAAACAGGGCCTCAAAATAACTACATTGGGCTGCTAGCTTACCATGACAGTATTGTTATCTGGCATGGACCATCTAAACAGGGCCTCAAAATAACTACAGCGTGCTGCTATCTTACCATGACAGTATTATTATCTGGCATGGACCACCTAAACAGGGCCTCAAAATAACTACAGGGGGCTGCTATCTTACCATGACGGTATTGTTATCTGGCATGGATCACCTAAACAGGGCCTCAAAATAACTACAGGGGGCTGCTATCTTACCATGACTGTATTGTTATCAGGCATGGACCATCTAAACAGGGCCTCAAAATAACTACATTGGGCTGCTAGCTTACCATGACAGTATTGTTATCTGGCATGGACCATCTAAACAGGGCCTCAAAATAACTACAGCGTGCTGCTATCTTACCATGACGGTATTGTTATCTGGCATGGACCACCTAAACAGGGCCTCAAAATAACTACAGTGGGCTGCTAGCTTACCATGACTGTATTATTATCTGGCATGGACCACCTAAACAGGGCCTCAAAATAACTACAGTGGGCTGCTAGCTTACCATGACGGTATTGTTATCTGGCATGGACCACCTAAACAGGGCCTCAAAATAAGTACAGCCAGCTGCTAGCTTACCATGACTGTATTGTTATCTGGCATGGACCACCTAAACAGGGCCTCAAAATAACTACAGCGGGCTGCTAGCTTACCATGACGGTATTATTATCTGGCATGGATCACCTAAACAGGGCCTTAAAATAACTACAGTGGGCTGCTAGCTTACCATGACTGTATTATTATCTGGCATGGACCACCTAAACAGGGCCTCAAAATAACTACAGAGGGCTGCTAGCTTACCATGACGGTATTATTATCTGGCATGGACCACCTAAACAGGGCCCCAAAATAACTACAGGGGACTGCTAGCTTACCATGACTGTATTGTTATCTGGCATGGACCACCTAAACAGGGCCTCAAAATAACTACAGTGGGCTGCTATCTTACCATGACTGTATTATTATCTGGCATGGACCATCTAAACAGGGCCTCAAAATAACTACAGTGGGCTGCTATCTTACCATGACTGTATTATTATCTGGCATGGACCACCTAAACAGGGCCTCAAAATAACTACAGGGGGCTGCTAGCTTACCATGACCGTATTATTATCTGGCATGGACCACCTAAACAGGGCCTCAAAATAACTACAGTGGGCTGCTAGCTTACCATGACCGTATTATTATCTGGCATGGACCACCTAAACAGGGCCTCAGAATAACTACAGTGGGCTGCTAGCTTACCATGACAGTATTATTATCTGGCATGGACCACCTAAACAGGGCCTCAAAATAACTACAGTGGGCTGCTATCTTACCATGACTGTATTATTATCTGGCATGGACCACCTAAACAGGGCCTCAAAATAACTACAGGGGGCTGCTATCTTACCATGACTGTATTATTATCTGGCATGGACCAGCTAAACAGGGCCTCAAAATAACTACAGTGGGCTGCTAGCTTACCATGACAGTATTATTATCTGGCATGGACCACCTAAACAGCGCCTCAAAATAACTACAGGGGGCTGCTATCTTACCATGACAGTATTATTATCTGGCATGGACCACCTAAACAGGGCCTCAAAATAACTACAGTGGGCTGCTATCTTACCATGACAGTATTATTATCTGGCATGGACCACCTAAACAGGGCCTCAAAATAACTACAGTGGGCTGCTATCTTACCATGACAGTATTGTTATCTGGCATGGACCACCTAAACAGGGCCTCAAAATAACTACAGAGGGCTGCTAGCTTACCATGACGGTATTGTTATCTGGCATGGACCACCTAAACAGGGCCTCAAAATAACTACAGTGGGCTGCTAGCTTACCATGACTGTATTGTTATCTGGCATGGACCACCTAAACAGGGCCTCAAAATAACTACAGGGGGCTGCTATCTTACCATGACAGTATTATTATCTGGCATGGACCACCTAAACAGGGCCTCAAAATAACTACAGTGGGCTGCTATCTTACCATGACTGTATTATTATCTGGCATGGACCAGCTAAACAGGGCCTCAAAATAACTACAGTGGGCTGCTAGCTTACCATGACGGTATTGTTATCTGGCATGGACCACCTAAACAGGGCCTCAAAATAACTACAGTGGGCTGCTAGCTTACCATGACTGTATTGTTATCTGGCATGGACCACCTAAACAGGGCCTCAAAATAACTGCAGTGGGCTGCTAGCTTACCATGACAGTATTGTTATCTGGCATGGACCACCTAAACAGAGCCTCAAAATAACTACAGTGGGCTGCTAGCTTACCATGACTGTATTGTTATCTGGCATGGACCACCTAAACAGGGCCTCAAAATAACTACAGTGGGCTGCTAGCTTACCATGACAGTATTATTATCTGGCATGGACCACCTAAACAGGGCCTCAAAATAACTACAGTGGGCTGCTAGCTTACCATGACGGTATTGTTATCTGGCATGGACCATCTAAACAGGGCCTCAAAATAACTACAGGGGGCTGCTATCTTACCATGACAGTATTACTATCTGCCATGGACCATCTAAACAGGGCCTCAAAATAACTACAGGGGGCTGCTATCTTACCATGACAGTATTATTATCTGGCATGGACCACCTAAACAGGGCCTCAAAATAACTACAGGGGGCTGCTATCTTACCATGACAGTATTACTATCTGCCATGGACCATCTAAACAGGGCCTCAAAATAACTACAGGGGGCTGCTATCTTACCATGACAGTATTATTATCTGGCATGGACCACCTAAACAGGGCCTCAAAATAACTACAGTGGGCTGCTAGCTTACCATGACGGTATTGTTATCTGGCATGGACCATCTAAACAGGGCCTCAAAATAACTACAGGGGGCTGCTATCTTACCATGACAGTATTATTATCTGGCATGGACCACCTAAACAGGGCCTCAAAATAACTACAGGGGGCTGCTATCTTACCATGACAGTATTACTATCTGCCATGGACCACCTAAACAGGGCCTCAAAATAACTACAGTGGGCTGCTAGCTTACCATGACAGTATTATTATCTGGCATGGACCACCTAAACAGGGCCTCAAAATAACTACAGTGGGCTGCTAGCTTACCATGACTGTATTGTTATCTGGCATGGACCATCTAAACAGGGCCTCAAAATAACTACAGCAGGCTGCTAGCTTACCATGACAGTATTACTATCAGGCATGGACCACCTAAACAGGGCCTCAAAATAACTACTGCGGGCTGCTAGCTTACCATGACAGTATTATTATCTGGCATGGACCACCTAAACAGGGCCTCAAAATAACTACAGTGGGCTGCTATCTTACCATGACAGTATTATTATCAGGCATGGACCATCTAAACAGGGCCTCAAAATAACTACAGCGGGCTGCTATCTTACCATGACAGTATTATTATCAGGCATGGACCATCTAAACAGGGCCTCAAAATAACTACAGGGGGCTGCTAGCTTACCATGACAGTATTATTATCAGGCATGGACCACCTAAACAGGGCCTCAAAATAACTACAGTGGGCTGCTATCTTACCATGACGGTATTATTATCTGGCATGGACCACCTAAACAGGGCTTCAAAATAACTACAGCTTGCTGCTAGCTTACCATGACGGTATTATTATCTGGCATGGACCATCTAAACAGGGCCTCAAAATAACTACAGCGGGCTGCTATCTTACCATGACAGTATTATTATCTGGCATGGACCATCTAAACAGGGCCTCAAAATAACTACAGTGGGCTGCTAGCTTACCATGACTGTATTATTATCTGGCATGGACCACCTAAACAGGGCCTCAAAATAACTACAGTGGGCTGCTAGCTTACCATGACTGTATTATTATCTGGCATGGACCACCTAAACAGGGCCTCAAAATAACTACAGGGGGCTGCTAGCTTACCATGACTGTATTATTATCTGGCATGGACCACCTAAACAGGGCCTCAAAATAACTACAGTGGGCTGCTAGCTTACCATGACTGTATTATTATCTGGCATGGACCACCTAAACAGGGCCTCAAAATAACTACAGCGGGCTGCTAGCTTACCATGACGGTATTATTATCTGGCATGGACCACCTAAACAGGGCCTCAAAATAACTACAGTGGGCTGCTAGCTTACCATGACAGTATTGTTATCTGGCATGGACCACCTAAACAGGGCCTCAAAATAACTACAGGGGGCTGCTAGCTTACCATGACTGTATTGTTATCTGGCATGGACCATCTA
The DNA here is from genome assembly GCA_963971305.1 of Arcuatula senhousia. NCBI lineage: Eukaryota > Metazoa > Mollusca > Bivalvia > Mytilida > Mytilidae > Arcuatula > Arcuatula senhousia. The sequence goes on along the minus strand of OZ020308.1, from coordinate 1,647,913 downwards.
AACAGGGCCTCAAAATAACTACAGTGGGCTGCTAGCTTACCATGACAGTATTATTATCTGGCATGGACCACCTAAACAGAGCCTCAAAATAACTACAGTGGGCTGCTAGCTTACCATGACGGTATCATTATCTGGCATGGACCACCTAAACAGGGCCTCAAAATAACTACAGTGGGCTGCTAGCTTACCATGACAGTATTGTTATCTGGCATGGACCACCTAAACAGGGCCTCAAAATAACTACAGTAGGCTGCTAGCTTACCATGACAGTATTATTATCTGGCATGGACCACCTAAACAGGGCCTCAAAATAACTACAGTGGGCTGCTAGCTTACCATGACAGTATTATTATCTGGCATGGACCACCTAAACAGGGCCTCAAAATAACTACAGTGGGCTGCTAGCTTACCATGACAGTATTATTATCTGGCATGGACCACCTAAACAGGGCCTCAAAATAACTGCAGCGGGCTGCCAAGATGGCTTTGTGGGCCTGTATCTGTACTCCGTCTAACTCTAAGATAACATCACAGAAGTCTGTCCCACTTGTTCTCAGGAAGGTATCCAGATCTTTCTCCAGTGACTTGGCTATAATACAGAAGGCATTTACTGTAGAAGCATAAATATTCGTGGGGGACTTAATTTCGTTTATTTAGTGGGTAAGAAAAATCCACTAAATTAAATCCCCACGAATTCAAAATATTAAGTTGATGAGTGTATTTCAAATTTTAAATTCCATGAAAATTTGTCCCCTCTAATTCAGTTTTGAATTCTAAACCACGAAATTCTATCCCCACGGAAATAAATGATTATACAGTATTAAAGATCATTCATATACTTAATGATTAATAAAATATTTTTAATTTTTTAATTTATCTTACACTGGACACCTAGTGATGACAATAGCAATCTTTAGAGTGAGCTAAAATCATTTGCCTAACACTTTTTCGTTCAATTTACTTTAGAACTTTATTCTAGTATTTAGTGTGTTTTTATTCTTTTTGTTTATAACCTAAGTTTGTTGTAAAAAGTATGTCTAAGCAAGAATCGCTGTTTATTGACAATGATTATTTTGTACATGTATATATAAGAGACACTTTTTCTGGGTTCTATTCATTAAATGTTCAAAATAGTTTTTTCATAAAACTTTGCTGGGATAATATAAAATGTCATTAAATTCTTTCCTGTCCTTTTAGGAACACATTACTAATAAGATGATCTTTAAAAAGCAAATTTTGGTCATAAGGGGGGGGGCATTTCCCTTCTTGCTACATACCCATAACCTGGTCCTGCATTGGTTCCGGCATCACACGTATGGAAACAGGGGGAGATAATTTCCTCCGTATAATTTCCACCATCAGCTGTTTATTCAGAGATTCGAACTCCCTACTGTTAACTATCTGATTACAGTTACTCTCCTTTACTATAAACTTCAGACAATACTCCTACAACCATTAGGAATAATGAAAACTTTATTTAATATAAAATCAAAATTTTAATCTTAATGTAGCCTAAGTTTGAGATTTTTAAAATGATTTGACCCTCAAAAACAGGGTTATTTTTTCTTTAGATTAAGGTCTCATTAATATCATTAAAAAGATGTCAAAGTAAACTTTTCCTGCACAAACTTGAAAAAAGGACCTATAAAGTCTTCAGCTTATTTTGTACCTTAACTTTTGGACATGACAAATAAATGTAGTATATACTATAAATTCATATACATGTTTTTTTTCACGGACTCTCTAAATAAGACATTTTGAAGGGTTTTTAAATTCTTAGTTTGTACATGTTGATAACAGTAGCAAAAAAAACCCCCAACACTTTAGGGATGACTTTTACTCACCAAAATTGGAATCCCATGAAAAAAATAATGAAACCAAAGTATCCTAACTCTGTTCAATGTAAAAAAAAATACCACCATAAAGTTGTGGGCAGAAAACAAACCTTTATAGAATCAAGACTAAGTTGTGCTGAGTTATGTAGTGCCACTAACACATTTTTATGGTTTATACATGACTCTAGATACTGTATACATAAATGTTCTAATCTTCCCATCTGAAACTGAAGAAGACAAGCAAGAATACATTGTACAACTAAAATGTTAAGAATAACCATGATCTTATTTGAAAGTTTACATTCTTTACAACAAACTAATAATGTACATTTTGGTTAAATATTGTTTGATGATCAAACATATATATTTCCAAAAAAAATCTCAGTCACTTGACATAGTAAAGAAACTTTAACTCTTACTAACAAAGTTGTTGCATCCAAGCCTAGAACACACAATAATTCAAAAAATAAAGTGCCATTATTTTTGATAATTTTGACAATTATTTTTCTATCAAGTCTTCATTGATTGATGTTTTCAAGGTCTACTTTATCACATTTACATAGATGATGTGGAATAAGTGTATGTGACATAACCTACAATTCCAACAATAATTTTAAAAAATCCACAACGGAAACGCTTATGACTTCTTGTTTTTCATACATTATTACATTGCTTCAGTCTATTTTTTTGTCTTCATCTTCTTGTATGATATAATTTAAATAATTTATTCTTTGGACTTTGACAAAAGAAATAGACACTGGTCTAGGTGAGCTAAATAGACAGATGTAAGAATTTGAACATTCACAGATTACCTTACCTTAATAGACAGTCTATAGACATCCATCATCAGCAGTATCACTTCATTGCTAGTGTGCTCTTGGCCTGGAAAATTAGAAATACCTAAACTTTGTTTTAGCCTACACAAACTGTGCTTTCTTCCATTTTCCTTAAATTTTCCAAGTTCAAAGGGTCATAATAAAAAATCAATTATAAGAATAAAAATTTCCTGAAAATATTTAGGTCTACATATTGTGTACTTGCATCACAATAAGAATAAATTTGGTTGAGTAGTTTCAGAGAAGTTAAGTGGCATAACTTTGAGACAGACAAACAGACAGGGCTTATATGTATTCCCATAAAAGTGTGTGTGCGTGAAGGGGGAGGGGGGTATCAATATAAATGATAACAGTTATAAAAGTTAAGTTGCTGCCATATAAGCAGTAATTTTTACATGTTTGGAGTCATAAAACCTGGTTCAACCCATCAATTCCCATGTAATGCCTGTATCTGCAGTTGATACAGAAAGTGGTATGGATTTCAAAATGAATATTCAGTAAGTTGGGGTGGATCCAGAAATAATTTTTGAAAGCAGGTGTTTCTCATAATGACTACCGAGGACAAAAGTGGGGTTCAAAACCAATTTTGCCAAAAATCTACAAGAAAATAAAGAAAGAATGTGTCCATGGGACACGGATGCCCCCGCTGGCCCCAAACAGGAAGTAGATTTCTGACAGGTCTAAAAATAGCTTAGGACATACAGTTTGTCATACTGATCCATCCTACCAAGTTTTAAAACATTCTGGTATACAGTTCCTGAGAAAAGCTTAATGGAATTTTCATATAATGTTCACATCGGCCTAAGTTCCAAACAGGAAGTAGATGTCCAACAGGTCTCAAAATCGCTAAGGACGTATAATTTGTCATACTCAACAATCCTACCAAGTTTCAAATCATTTTGGTATACAGTTCCTGAGAAAAGCTTGACAGAAATTTCATGTTCATATACTTTAAAATTGGCCTAAGTCCAAAACAGGAAGTAGATGTCCAACAGGTCTCAAAATCGCTTAGGACGTATAGTTTGTCATACTGAACCATCCTACCAAGTTTCAAATCATTCTCATGTACGGTTCCTGAGAAAAGCTTGACGGAAATTTCCATAGTCATGTTCACATATTTTAAAATTGGCCTAAGTCCCAAACAGGAAGTAGATGTCTGACAGGTCTCAAAATCGCTTAGGACGTATAGTTTGTCATACTGAACCATCCTACCAAGTTTCAAATCATTCTCATGTACGGTTCCTGAGAAAAGCTTGACGGAAATTTCCATAGTCATGTTCACATATTTTAAAATTGGCCTAAGTCCCAAACAGGAAGTAGATGTCTGACAGGTCTCAAAATCGCTTAGGACGTATAGTTTGTCATACTGAACCATCCTAACAGGTTTCAAATCATTCTCATGTACGGTTCCTGAGAAAAGCTTGACAGAAATTTTCATAGTCATGTTCACATATTTTAATATTGGCCTAAGTCCCAAACAGGAAGTAGATGTCTGACAGGTCTCAAAATTGCTTAGGACGTATAGTTTGTCATACTAAACCATCCTACCAAGTTTCAAATCATTCTCATGTATGGTTCCTGAGAAAAGCTTGACGGAAATTCGTACGGACGGACATGAGTAAAACTTAATGCCCCCCGACATGTTGTCGCGGGGGCATAAAAACAACCAAAAATTTCAGAAGAACTTGGTTCCAACCCCCATCTAGATCTTCCAATTGTAAGCATACCATCTTGTGTTGGTAATATCTTGTCTGTGTAGATATAAGATAGGACCATCCTCAGGGCTACAGGGTTAGATTCTGGTAGACTGATCGTCACTAACTGGGTAGCATGTCCATCATGTATGTCTCTCTGGAAAATACAATAGATTTTTAATTTCAGTCAGGGTGGACACTTCAGTTGCTAAAAGTTCAGATTTTAAGAACAATTTCAATAATAATACCTGTATCACAGTATGATATTTATTAAAGGTTCATAAATTGAAGAAATTATTATTATAAGAGCATCCCCAATAGGTCCCTTATAATTGTAAAGCTTTTATTTCAGAATATGTATTTCATTACTTCGTTTTATTCTGGACATTTTGCATTTCATAAAAGTCCTTTTTTTCAGTACGATTTTCCAGTAAGAATGGCTACCTGTTCCATGGCATTCCTGATTTTCTCTTCCAGCCAAGAAGATCTGGCTGCCACCAGGGCTATATGAGCTTTTATCTCTTCATTGTCCTGTAATAACAAATTTCATCTTTTATAAATGTTGATGTTTTTTTTATGAGTAGAATGATGTGAAAAAGAAAAGTTAAGTTAATGTTAAGTCCTGGTTTTCACATTTCTAATTAGCTGTATAATCAAGACAGTTTTTTAAGTTAAAAAAGAGACAGCAGATTCACTGCCCATAAAGATCTAAAGTCTGTTCTAATTCAGAAGATGTATACAAAAAGCTTATATGAAATTTTTGCCTATCAACTTAAGCCCTATTTCAATTGAAAGCTGCTTTGCTAATACATATCTGTTACAGGGTCATCAAAATTAAGTAAAAGAAGCACTTATCATTCAAAATAGCTTAAACCAGAAAGTTTTTCACATTTTCCATATTCATATAACTGTGATTTCAATATTATTCATGGGGTACAAACTTTTGTGGTTTTCATGGGTAACTGTCTAACACCAAAATAAAACAATCTAATGAAGTGTTATTTCAAATTGATTGGAAATTGTATAGGCAAGATTAAACCATGAATTCAACAAAATGTCTTTTTAAATAACAAGTTGACAACAACACTTCGTAGGATGCAAAGTTTATTTTATTAGGTCGACTAGTTTCGGCAGTTACCTGCCGTCATCAGGACAATATTACAAAGAAAATGTGATGTTTAAGTATAGTTGTAGGTACAAATTTATCTATAACGTCATAGTTGTGAACTAAAAATAAAACTATAAAAAGGTAAACAATAAAGTGAAAGTAAAGTTATTGTCATGTATTATATCGACCTAATAAAATAAACTTTGCATCCTACGAAGTGTTGTTGTCAACTTGTTATTTATTTTACTCTTACTAGGACAACCCTGCATACCTTTAGGTATCCACTTCTAGGGATCGTTACCTACGGATAAACATTAACAGTGTTGGTTCACCTACCCCCTTTTATAAAATGTCTTTTTGGGGTAAACAACAAAATTGATACTCATAATGAAATGTTTTCACAGTATTTTGAGCTGTCTACAGTTTGTGCTTTATCTTTGCTCTAGTTTACATTTTAGGTCAAACCAGTATAGTTGCTATAAATAGAAGCTTTTTTAACAAACAAAAAAATGCTCCAATCCTAATTAATCATGTTAAAGGTATTACCTCTCCAACTATAAACAACAGATCACAGAACTGGGGATTCTTTAACAACTTGCCATAATCTTCATGTAGAGTACACTTAGGGTATCTAGAAAACTACAAGCAGAAAGCATTGTTTTTAAAATTGGACTTAAAACCTAGGATACATTGCTAGGGAATTTTTACCAAAGCTTACATTTGAACCAGTAACTATTATTTAATTTGTTGGCACCATAAAACCTGGTTCAACCCAGCATTTCTTCTGAAATGGCTGTATCAAGTCAGGACCATTGCGATCTTCAATTTCTCTGGTATGTCTTTTCCTTGTTTTGCCTTCTGTTCTTGGATATATGAGATTGATCATCCCAGTTCAGTAATTTTGTTGTTGCCTTGAATTATTCCATTGCAGACTTGCCAGATAAATACCTGAAACCTGTACATCTCTCCACTCCTGACAATGTTATCTACAGTACCACCAAAGATGTACATAGCGTCCCCTACCACTGATGCAGCATGGAATAGTCGCCCTGTTGGTACCTAGTGTAATGTAAATATGATATGGTTAATATGTGTTGCAATAATAGGGGTTAATCCTACCACTGATGCAGCATGGAATAGTCACCCTGTTGGTACCTACAGTAATTAAAATATGGTTAATAATGGGTTAATCATACAAAAGATAAAAACATAATGTTTTCTAATGCAGAATGAAAAAGTCAACCTGTTAGTACCTGTTAAAATTTAATATGAATTGGTTTAAAGATTTATGATGCAGGTAAACCTGATAAGCTACTGCAGGAAAAGTAACTGACATTTTCCTCAAAAATTTTATGTCAATGAAAAAAGAGAGGTGTTGAAGATGCTTATGTTAAAAAATAAGAATTTAACCAGGATATCAACTTTAGTAATTTTTGAAAATAATGTGTAGGAGGTGGGCAGTGAAGATTTTGTTCATGCATTTGTTGTTTTCTGTTTTTTCCCCTGTATTGATGCATTAATGCATTCTTTTTAATGACACATATGTGTACAGTAGTACTGTAGAGCTGAAAATTTTTCGTGAGATTTTAATTTTCACTATATTTGGGACCATTACTCTATCGCAAAATTTAGAAGAAATGTTATATAGAATCAACTGAAATTTGTATTGGGAATATTATTAGATTGCGAAAATAAATGTCGGCTTATATCACAACTTAGTCATTTGGTATGAAATCGCAAAATTTGCACACTGCGAAAATTACCCACTATTACACCACTCTCATCATTATCCCTACCAGAGGCAGTCTAGCTTATATCACTTCTGGTTGAAGCCATTGTTGCATTAGCATCTAAACTAAATACTTGTTAGATTACCTGACTGTTTGTTGAGGGTTCTATTACTGACCATGTCTGGGAGTCCAAATCAAAACTGAAAAAACAAAAATATACATGGATTTTAATAATGTAAACTGGTAAGGTTTTATTCTTATTCCTTGTGGTAAATCTCTTTCTTTCAAAGATAAAATTATCAAAATTTTAAACAACATATGAGAGACACTGCATGTCAATTTTCATTCATTTTGCAATTACATGAATTTTCAATTCAAATGATAAAAAATAATGAAATTATTTGATAATTACTGTTCAATTATAACAGTATCTATTTGTTGTTGTAAAATGAAAGTACAGTTATTCTTCAAAACATAGAAACCTTTTCAAGGAAAAAATGTCTAAGGGGTGCAAAATCTTAAATTTTTATTTCCTTGATTGTGGGTGAAACATGTTTCTACATTTATATATATAAATGCTTAAAATTTGTTTAAAAAAAACTATTAAAATTTTGGTACCTATTTGGTTGGTGAGTTCAGACTCCCCTGTACATATTTTTTGCTGGAAAAGACCTAGGATGTTTTCCCCAAAACACTTTTTTGAGAATCTTTTATCTTAAGATAGTCGTCATTCTTACAATGTACTGGTAATGAGGTTTTGTATTATTGCTATGACAGTTTTGCAGAACCATTAATAAGTTTTGTAATATTTTGTTTACACTTATCTTACTGCATTAGAAAATTTTTACAATTCTGATTTTAACCCTATCTACAGTCATTGATCACTAATGTCCGTACCAGTGCAGGTCATTAGGAAGAGTTTGTCCCGTAGCTCCACCAAATACATATAAATGTCTATCAAACGAGACGACTGTGTGTCCGTAACGTTTCTCTGGAGGGGGAGGGGCACCATGTAATATGTGCTCTGTTGAGATTCTTGTCCATCTGTAAAGTAAAAAGCAAAAAATAAAGATCATGCAAAAAAATGAATGTGGTTGAATTCCTGTCTCAGTGTTTTAATGCGAAAAAAAAACAAATAACAGGTCAATTTTTCAGATCTTAGACTTTGATTGTAATCAAAAGTTACAATTAATTGCAAAGGATGTATGTTCAAAGAATAAATTTAATGATGGCAACATCCCTGTTATCCTTTGGAATACTTACATGTTTTCATTTTAGATAAACTGCTGTAAGTCAATGGTATTATATCAGTACTTTTAGCTTACCCATTCCCTTAATAGTTTCAATACTTACTCATTATCATTGAATTTGAACTGGAATAAATTATTGGTAATTTTGGCCCCACTCTGTCCAGAGAAGACAAACATGGAGTCTCGAGCTACCGCCAAGGCAAAGTTACAGCATGTCGGTGGTATGTGACCTTTCTGGTTCACCTGGAATAACAGATAGCAGGTAATGAGATGTGGATTAATGTAAATGACACAACATTTAATATGACAGGTCAATTACGTTTTGAAAAAGGACGCTTTATTGCTTGGTAAAGTCAAATATGCAAATATGTACAATAAATAACACTAGTTATAATTGTTTATCTGTCAGCTATTATTTGTTTTGAAAGATGAAATTATTGCAGTGTAAATTTTGTAAGAATATGAATTGATGTGAAAAAATTTCCACTTTTCTAATCTAAAACAATATATAAAGAGTAAAGTTTTAACAACATTCTTCACACATCTTGGCAAAAGCTGTGCTTCAGAGATCTGTGGACAAATGGCCAAACTGCTTAAAAGAATTGTTGGAAAGGGGTTATACTTTTTGTAATTATATTTATAAATCAAATGATATACCTTTTCCCAGTATCTGGTTTCAGACAGGGATACAGTCCACATGTCATTCAGTCTAGCATTTCCATCATACCCAGCAAATATCCACAGTTTACAGCCATAGACAGCGGCACCATGGGCAGCTCTAGCAACAGGTCTCCTAAAATTGGAAACAATACAAATTGTGGAAATCAGAAGTTCAAGTATCATAGGCATAACTTAAATTAAAGACAATTGGATGTCATGTAAACTTAATATACAAGTTCATCACAGAGGACTCCTTTATTCCTGCGCAATGTCAACATTTGCAAAGATTTTGGCAAATTAGTGAAAAAAAATTTAGTTTTTGGTACTTTAAGATAAGTTAGGTAGGAAAATTAATTCAACATCTCATTGTATGCCTGCCATGGAGATTTTAAGGTTTAAAGGTATGCATTAAACTTAACTGCAGTTTTTAAGTTATTTAGGAAATGATGTTGCAAGGGTACAATTTTAAGAAAATGGCCATATGGATAACATGATATGAGTGTGCAAACAGGAACAACTTACTTTTCAAAACACCTGAGTTCACTCTTGTCATGGCTTGGGTTTGCGTTGTTCATTAGTATTCAGTTGTTTTGAGTATTTCTATATTGTTTACTGTGGATTTATTTGTTTTCATAGGTAACAATTTTTCCTGGTGTGCAGAAAAGGATCAGTTTTTGGTTCTGAAGTCTGCAACATTCAAATCAATGTTAAATTTTCTATTTGTGGGGTATCAAATTTTGTGGGTCAAGGCCATGCATGAAAACCACAAAAATTAATACCTAACGAATAATAATGAAACCACAGAATTTCTATTACAAATACCAATAAACTGTTAACACAGAGACATGTCTCGCCTGTCGCAACTGGACACAGTATAAAATGAAGTAAAAATCCTCCTTAAACTGATCTTAACTAATGCTTAAGCAGCTGCATACCAAATATAAATGGCTTTATATAAAACACTCATGACATAAGTAAAAGTTAAAAAGTGGAAAATCTCAAAGTCAGTAGACTGTGACTGCAGGATCATACAGATAAAATACTTTTGAAATTGATCTGTACTAATGCTAATGTAAGTGCATACCCAATATCAATGGTGAACCATAACTGCTTTATGTTAAACAGACTTAAGAAAAAAGGTTAACCTCGGCCAAATCAGTGTAAAATTTCAAAGTCAGTAGACCATGACTGCAGGAGCATACAGGTGAAATCCTTTAAAAACTGATATGTTCTGATGCTGATGCAACTGCATACCAAATATCAATGGTGTAACATAACTAGTCACACAAAACAGACTTAAGCAAAAACTTTAACCAATTGTGGACGCCGCCGCTGCACCGGGATCACCATACCTAGGTCTCGCCTTTTGTGACATTCATCACAGGCGAGACAAAAACTGTGTATAAACAATAAATTTAGATATGTTAGATATCGATATTTCAAGGAGTAACATCTCATCAGTAGCATTTAAATCAAAACATTGAAGGTCAAATTCCAAAACTGTTGAAAACAAAAAGTACTCAAAACCAAAAAGTTCGAACAAGGAAGCCAAATCCAGCACCGAGGATATCGACCATGTGCACTACAAGGAAAGAAACCTGGTGTTTTAAACAATTTTGAATTTAAAGTGTAAGTTCGCGATTTTTGAGTTATTAGTTTATTTGATTCATTATAATGAGAGTAGGCATCATGCCGGGTTTGGGCATTGAAAACGATATATTAAGAAAGATATTCGTAATTTTATTCCAATACACAAGACCATATGGGCGCTGCCATGCTATGAACAATGATGAATTATGGGATAGCTCAGTTGGAGATGTGACGTCACATCTCCAATGATAAATACATTAACCAATTGACGATATTTGTAACATAAGACCGATGTTGTCGATCATAACAATGATTTGGAATATGAATAATTTGGCATAAATGATTTTTTTTAATACCAGCGTTTTTTTAATTATATTTTTTATCGAAAAAGCAAGCAAAAAGTTTACTTAAACCTTAAATTGTTTTAAAATATAATTCCAAATAGTAAATAATCTATTGACACAGTAGCCCTAGTTTTCAATTCTTTTTCAATATTTAAGACAATAAATTCAGTTCTTGATGAATACACAGGTGTCAATTAAAATCATTGGCCATTAGGACGATCTATCACACCTCAATAAGCCACACCCGGTGGTTAATTACAGGTATAATTGACAAAGGTGCTCCTCAAGTCCAATCAAAGATTTCCATGCAGCACTCAACCCGCTTTACACACACCCACCACAGCTCGATTTTAAGATTTTGGACCGGCACATCTTTTGATAATTTCTTAATTAGTATACGGTATAATTAATCAGCAGGTGTCAATATCACCTGTTCACTCCATTGACTACCCTACCCTTACACTTATCAATTAGCCAAAGCGTGGTGCTACATCGTGTTTGTGCATGGTTTGTGTAATACTAGTACCCAAATTAAAAATGTGTTTAAAGAGTTTAAGTTCCCACTTTTTCCGTTTTTGAAGTGTGGGAAAAACAATTAATTAACTACATAATAATTTGCAAGACAAAAACAAAAAAAACAAGGTTCCTACAGTTTATTATTTTTATATGTTTTTTTATTAGAAAGGGTATTTCATTAACATTTTCTCTTTTCAATGTTCAAATGGCACTGGCGGACCAAAGGGGTTGACTTTCTTTAAAAGAAAGTGTTCTAGAACCCATTTCCACCAGGTAAATGTCAACCTCTAATACACAGGAAACTATATTAAACCCCTGTGGTGCCGATAGTTTGCACGGGGGTACTAAACATACACAGGAAACGGCAGGTGAACCCCTGTTGTGCCAGATGATAATACACTTCAAACGAATTATGCAAGGTAGTCAGAGAACCATGCATTTTAAACAGGATGTAAAAAAGAAATAGTATAGGGCAATTCTACAAACTGAAAATTGAAAAATGTCTGGACGGCTAATCTAAAATTTATACCAAAAAAATCTATATTTTTCTACGAATTAATTCTGAACTTAACGGATGGTACCATTTTAAAACTTTTCACAATTAATCATTACACTGACTTTTATTTTATCATCCCGACTTATTTTTAATTATTTCAAATTGTCCGTTGTGGTAAACATCGGTAAATACCACATGGGTATAGGATGCAACATTCACTCGGTGTATTGGCTTTGAGCAGGGCCATCTAGTACAAATCACGTGACCCTCCATGGATAGATTTTTTTTACTTTCAAAAGCCATTTTTATCCTAACTATGCATATTTGAGTGCTAAGAATTTCACCAAAGTTATTTTTATATGATTGTCTTTCATTGTACAAATTTTGAAAAAATCGCGAACTTACACTTTAAAATCCTAAATTTCAGCAACAAATATATTAGACGTTTTATGGTAAATTATGTCTGACAGGTCTGACGACCAGGCTTGTGATTACCCTCAACGTGATTCTATATAAGATCTTTAATTTGACATTACCTCCCCTCTATTCTCCACTCAGACCACTGACACTTGTCAAAGTTGTACTCTTACCTCCCCTCTATTCTCCACTCAGACCACTGACACTTGTCAAAGTTGTACTCTTACCTCCCCTCTATCCTCCACTCAGACCACTGACACTTGTCAAAGTTGTACTCTTACCTCCCCTCTATCCTCCACTCAGACCACTGACACCTGTCAAAGTTGTACTCTTACCTCCCCTCTATTCTCCACTCAGACCACTGACACTTGTCAAAGTTGTACTCTTACCTCCCCTCTATTCTCCACTCAGACCACTGACACTTGTCAAAGTTGTACTCTTACCTCCCCTCTATCCTCCACTCAGACCACTGACACTTGTCAAAGTTGTACTCTTACCTCCCCTCTATTCTCCACTCAGACCACTGACACTTGTCAAAGTTGTACTCTTACCTCCCCTCTATTCTCCACTCAGACCACTGACACTTGTCAAAGTTGTACTCTTACCTCCCCTCTATTCTCCACTCAGACCACTGACACTTGTCAAAGTTGTACTCTTACCTCCCCTCTATTCTCCACTCAGACCACTGACACTTGTCAAAGTTGTACTCGAACAGATCATTCTTGTTTGTCAGGTTGGAATTAGAATGGATGTCCCCTGTGTAACCACCTATGGAGAAATTAAATATAGATATGAATCAAGAAATACTATAATTAGTATCCTAATACTGGATCTTGTTATACAGGTTAGAATGGATATTTCTCACTTTTTGGACAGGACAGTTCCTATTTTTAGCGGTGTGAGATTTTTCTGTCTCACACCACCCCATGTGAGATAGCCTCGTGCAGTTTCCAAGGGACGTAACTCTATTGTTTACGTCACGCTATCGGTTTTGTAAACAAATCCACGTTGTACAATTTACGGGTTTAGTGAGAAAAATAATCAAACACCGATGATTAGGACAAGATAAGGAAATCTCCGACACCCTTGGGTAAGATTTCTTTACATCTGCAACTCGGCAGAGCCTCGTTGCAGACTTGAAATCTTACCCTCGGGTTGTCGGAGATTTCCTTATCTTGCCCTAACACCGGTGTTAAATTCTTATAATCTCCAATGGAACAACCTTCAAACAAATCAAATACTGTGGATTCATTTATTATCTTGGGTACCAATTTTTGTGGTTTGAGGAATAAGTATCAGTTTGTGGGTTCTTAATTTTGTGGTTCTAAAGTTCTCAGGAAATAGATTAATGTTAAATTTCCTTTTTGTTAGGTATTAAACTTCGCATGAAAACTGATACCCCAGGACAGGAATTAATAATGAAACCACAGTATGTAAAACAAATAGTGACAAGGAATGCTGTGAATGAGCTCAGAGGATATCGTCCTTCTTGTTGCTCTCTATATTAAGAAAAAGTCAATCTCCCCTGGATTATATGTAAAACAAACAAGAAATGCTTACCCTTCCACGGCATGTGAGTTCAATTTCCTTACAATGTCAGTTAATGCAGCTGATTGCAGTTAACTTGTTGTTTTGTGTGTGTTTAGGTTGTCTTTAACAAAGGTTTTATATCAAAAACAAACATGCTGCCTTTTATATACAAGAGTTAACACTAAAGTATGTCTCGCCTGCCGGCACCATAAAAAACAATTACTCTTTCTTACTTCCACTTTATTTTGAATTTACATGGATTTTCAGTTTCTGAGATCAAAAGATGTTTATAGAACTCAAACATTGCAAATATATGCAATAAAAATAATCAAAGTCACTCAACCGGAAAATCAACGTCAAGGTCAAAAGATGGGGATTCAACTGTGCTAAGCTACTACTAAGGCATATGTATACCAAGTTTCATCAACCTAGGACCTATAGTTCTTGAGATATGGAGGTGCTCGCAAAACTTTTCCATTGCTATTGTATGTACATGTATTGAAAATTGTCAAAGTCACTCAACCAAAAAACCAAGGTCAAGGTCAAAAGATGGGGATGCAAGTGTGCTAAGCTACTACTGGGGCATATGCATACCAAGTTTCATCAACCTAGGACCTATAGTTCTTGAGATATGGAGGTGCTTGCAAAACTTTTCCATTGCTATTATATGTATTGAAAATTGTCAAAGTCACTCAACCAAAAAATCAAGGTCAAGGTCAAAAGATGGGGACACAACTGTGGTAAGTTACTACTGGGGCATATGCATACCAAGTTTCATCAACCTAGGACCTATAGTTCTTGAGATATGGAGGTGCTCGCAAAACTTTTCCATTGCTATTATATGTATTGAAAATTGTCAAAGTCACTCAACCAGAAAATCAAGGTCAAGGTCAAGAGATGGGGATGCAACTGTGGTAAGCTACTACTGGGACATATGCATACCAAGTTTCATCAACCTAGGACCTATAGTTCTTGAGATATGGAGGTGCTCGCAAAACTTTTTCATTGCTATTATATGTATTGAAAATTGTCAAAGTCACTCAACCAAAAAATCAAGGTCAAGGTCAAAAGATGGGGACGCAACTGTGGTAAGTTACTACTGGGGCATATGCATACCAAGTTTCATCAACCTAAGACCTATAGTTCTTGAGATATGGAGGTGCTTGCAAAACTTTTCCATTGCTTTATATGTATTGAAAATTGTCAAAGTCACTCAACCAGAAAATCAAGGTCAAGGTCAAGAGATGGGGATGCAACTGTGGAAAGCTACTACTGGGGCATATGCATACCAAGTTTCATCAACCCAGGACCTATAGTTCTTGAGATATGGAGGTGCTCGCAAAACTTTTTCATTGCTATTATATGTATTGAAAATTGTCAAAGTCACTCAACCAGAAAATCAAGGTCAAGGTCAAAAGATGGGGATGCAACTGTGCTAAGCTACTACTTGGGCATATGCATACCAAGTTTCATCAACCCAGGACCTATAGTTCTTGAGATATGGAGGTGCTCATAAAACTTTTCCAAAAAGTTAACGCCGCCGTCGCCGCCGCCATTAAAGTAACACCTATGTCCCGCTCTGCTTCGCAGGCGAGACAAAACAATTCGTATTGATGTGTGAATAGGGAATTTCGAATGTATATTTTATTTTTTAATTGATAGGACATGAAATTTTTTTTAAAAGTTAATCCATGTAGGACAATTAATTTTTTTTTTTATTTTCTTATTTATCATGTTTATAGGACAGAAACTTTTTTGGCATCTGAAATTCAAATACACCAGTCCCAACCCCCAATAAATATTATGGGCTATAGCTGACTGATGGTATTTCTTGGGGGAAGGTTTGGGTTATTATAAATGTTAGACACACTGAAAAGAAACATGCTTTCTTCGTGGACGACAAGCCTGATCCGTGTTCCTTGGTGGGATGGGGGTAATATAGATGTTATACTCACCAAAAACAAACATGCTTCCCTCATGGACCACAGCTGAGTGATGATATCTTTGGGCTGGAGGTGTACCTGTGGTAAATGCCCTGTAAGAAACAAAGAAGTCTAGAATAATGTGGATGTATTAACTTTCATGGGGATCAAATTTCATGTTTTTCTTCAATAAGACTTTTTGTTGGATTTTTTATTTTGTAGTTAGCACATGTTGCTACAAGGAAAGGATATGAAATTAAAGTTTTCGTTAAATTCTTAAATTTGTGGCTGGCCTAAAATTGGTATCAACAAATACACTTTTAATCTGACTACAACTGAAAATCAGATTCAAAAACATAGGTAATCTATCGATTACGAGACTCAACTCGTTGCGCATGATTGTCACTTAGTGGAAATTGACTTCAACTTTTCAAAATTTTAAGTGCTCAATCTATGCAAGTTACAGCCAGCATCTGAAGCATGCATCTTGCTCAGCATCTCTAAATGCACCTTACCATACCACTTTAGATGAAGTGGTACTTGTCAGTAAGCAGGTATAGACTCTAACCTTTCTTCTGTAAGTGGTCATCCATGTGGAAAATATAGGTCACAGCCAGCATCCTAAGCATGCAGTGTTCAAAGCATCACAAGGTGCACCTTCTCTACCAATATCATTGATGTGGCACTTGTCAGTTAGCCAGAATGGACTTTAAATATTCTTCTGTAAGTGGCCATCCATGCGAAAATTTATAGGTCACAGCCAGCATCTGAAGCATGCATTGTGCTAAGCATCACTAGGTGCACCTACCATAGCAATATCATTGATGTGGCACTTGTCAGTCAGCGGGAATGGATCTTAACCATTCTTCTGTAAGTGGTCATTCATATGGCAAATATATATTACAGCCAGCATCCAAAGCATGCATTGTGCACCTACCATACCAATATCATTGATGTGGCACTTGTCAGTAAGCGTGTATGGATCTTAACCATTCTTCTGTAAGTGGCTGCGGACACCAATGCCGGCACCTACGCAGACGGTATCACATCAGCCCCCTCACTTTCGTGAGGTGAGCTAAAAATGAAAATAAATAAACCTACCTCCCCCATGACTTGTCTTTAATGTTGAAAATCAGCAGATCATTTAACATGGTATGTCTGGAAGGGAAAAGTGAAAGGTTTGAGGTTGAGTTCTTTCAAACATTGTACATGTATGACATATTCGGTTGATGAGCATAATGCTCAATGAAAAGACAGTACATTAAAACAAACAAGCAGAATTAAATGGTAAATGACATATTTAAGGGATATAACACTAATATATTTGCTTAATATTAAAGCCCTCTCATTCATTTTATGGAAAAATCTTGCTTTGCAACTTGTTTAATTCCTTAACAATTAGTCAAATATTACCCACACAAACATGTGATTTAATTCATGAAATTTTGTGATTTGCCCAAGTAATTGCTGGTCATTAAATTATCGGATAATATTGCATATTTCAACAATTTTTTTTTTCCAAAAAACATACCCATTATCTCCACCGAAGACATAGATGGCTTCCTTGTATGCCACAACAGTATGCTTGCTCCTCCTATAAAAAAAGAATTACACATTCATGAAATTCATCCTTTTCCATGAATTTTTTGTTGTAAACAATTACTTGTACTGGTACATGTAGATGTACCAGAAAGTTCAATAGCATCAACATACATTCATGACATAATCAAATCATTTCTTTATTTTCTTAATTTTGACATTGAAAGCGCCACAACATGGTACATAGCACTGTTAACTTGTAAGGTTAAAGTGGTGTCATGAGGGGACCCTCATTAACAGAGATAAGTACTGTGACCAAAAAATATGCTTGAGATTGTCCTCTTTTATATTCTATCATAAATGCAGATAACATTCTTTTTTTTATATAGAATTGTCTATTATCTTCTTGAAAAAGTGAAATCCAAGTAATTATAGATTTAAAAGAACCCAAAATGTAGTCTAGGTATATAACTGCTAATCTAATATTCCCTCTAAAATATTCAAAAGTTGAATGAAAATATACCTTGCACCAACAAATTCATCACATTCTGGCATCCGAGTCCATCGATGGACTGTCTCGAAGGGTCCAAAGTCCAACGTGAGACCTTCAGCAGTCTCTGTCCATCCTGTATGATCAAAATCCACACCTGGTGGCCTTGCTGTTGCCATGGAAATCTACTGGTTTATTAGGATACCAGTTTTACTGGGAGTATGGACCAGACTTGACTGCTGACTACATTATTTTGAATCTGAAAAGAAAAGAGATAGATCTGTTGATTTCAGAAATGGTTGTAAATGCTAAATCGTATGTGGCAATTATACATCTTATCTAACCAATTTACAGTTGTACATGTACATTTTTATTATTATATACTAATGTGAAAAATATTTAATTAATTATATGCATTTTTTACTATATCAGTGTACATATAAACTTTGTCATAATCAGTCTCTATCCCTGCTGGAAAAAAGGGTTGTGCATGGGGTCAGCAACCTATCCCCCCACAAAAAAATACATCCTCCCAAGTCATGTTGGGACACAATGAAAAGAAAAATTACTGTAAATGTTCACAATGTATTTTTATTTTAACTTACTGATAATAATTTGTAAAGTCTGGATTTTTTTATATTTGATACATGTACCTCTTCTTGTTTGACTGAAACTTTCGACCAAATTCTACTATTATCATAATGAAAAAAAAGTATAACATTATTGTACAGGTCACTATATCAGGTTGAGTCATCTAGATTTTATTTGACCTATCAATCAAAATTTTTAAAAATTGACCTTTCAAATGGGGAAAAATAGTAAAACTTTTTCGACGCTTTTATAGGAAAGTTCTCAACATAAACATATTTTCTTAAACTTCCTCGCTCATATTTTGTCAATAACAAAAATTGTTTGTTTAAACCTTATTTTATTAGGCATGGGTTAATTCTTCTTAAAAAGTAATGTTATGTTCCACATTTTGACTTCTATTTCATTCAGTGTCTTGGTCAACAGACATCAACAAAGGTAAAAATAATACTAAAATCTCCCTACTGGTCAATGCTTCTCGGGGAAAATTGATGTCCTTTATATCACAGGGGCCCAAGGTTAGTTTTGGGCTAATGATATCATTAGCCCAAAACTAACCTGTGCTTTATATCTTATCTTTTTATCTGATATTTATGCAAATAGACCAACTATTTTTTCAATACTCATTTTTAAAACTTGTTCTGCTAGTCAGTTTTTGTTGAATGATTTCTCAAAATGCATGTGTTGGTGATTGTAGTACATGTACTTGTTTATTATATATCATTAGCCCAAAACTAGCCTCGGGCCCCTGTGGCCAGCTACACTTTATATTTCAATTTTATGTGCAGTTTTGGTTGTGCATATACAGAAAATGGATTAAAATTAGGCAGTGTCTGCGAGTCAACGCTTAGTGGATGAATAGACTACAGGCTCCGCATCCACGCTTCCGAAAAAACACCTAAAAAGTAAGTAAGTACAGTTGGTATTGGCAAAAACTGATCAGTTTTTGTAAAGGTGGTATATCGACGGTATATTATGTTAGAATATCATGGAATTGCAGTGTAAAGAGAAACTGTATGACTGTAATGAAAATGCTTTAAAAAGAAATCCAAATAGGAAAAGCTCCGTCAGACAATGAAACTTAAAATACTTTAGTAAATGAGATGAAAAGTATTCCTGATTATTTCTTGTCATTATAACTCTCTTGTTGTGTTAGTTAATTAGGAGTAATGCAGAATTATGAGAAAAGTCCTTTTTAATAGTACATAAAACAAATAATTTTCATGAAAATTTAGATTGCCTTCTCATGGGGTTTTTGATTACATGATTCCCAGGCCATTTTAAAGGTGATTACTTGATTACAAGAGCAAATATTTAATGATTATAAGATTACCAAGGTTTGAATTATTGATTACTTGATTCCCATTGGGAAAAAGTTTTTGATTACATTTCTAAAAAAATATATGATTATTTGATTACTTTGGTAAAAAAATTATTGATTACTTGATTCCTGGTACCCCCCATGAGGAGCCCCTTTAGATATTAAAAAATATATTATATAAATAATAAATAATACGCTCCCGAAGGGAGCCATAATGGTAGAAATGTCAATATTCTAGTTGTACTATGGGCTCAATTTTCCTTCAACGTCCGGTAAACCACGCGGGATTTCCCAGACTTTCTGCCTCTTTTTAACGCTTTTTTCTTTGAAAATTTCTGACGTCATTAAGCGCACACAGGACCCACAAGAAAAGCTACTTTGTTTTATTTTCGAATAAGAATTTGTTTCAATTAATTGCCCAATAAACATTCGAAAACTTATTTTAGCTTGTAAAATATTTAAAGATACGTTCAAACTTCGGGAGCGTCACAGGTTTAACCTGCATCATATTATGCTCCCGAAGGGAGCTATAATGGTAGAAATGTCAATATTTTAGTTGTACTATGTTCAACGTCCGGTATAGCACGAGCTTGTTTTCCCAAACTTTCAACAACTTTTTAATGTTTTTATCTTTGAAAATTTTAGAAGTCATTAAAACGCTCACGTAACCCACAAGAAAAGCTAGTTTGTTTCTATTTTCGAACCCCAAAAAAATTAATTAATTGAAACTTCGGGAGTGTAACAGGTTTTAACCTGCGTCATATTATTTCACTTCAGTCTAATTATCAAGATTATTATGCTCCGAAGGGAGCGATCATGGTAGAAATGTCAATATTTTAGTTGTACTATGGGCTGAATTTTCCTTCAATGTCCGGTAAATCACGCTCGTTTTCCCGAACTTTCAGCTTCATTTTAACGCTTTTTGCTTTGAAAATTTCGAACGTCATCAAGCGCATATGTGACCCACGAGAAAAGCTAGTTTGTTTTTATTTTCGAATATATTTTTTTAGAATAGATATCGCATTATAAACATTTGCAACAATTTTCTATGCTTATAAAATAATTTTAGATACGTTTTAACTTCGGGAGCGTCACAGGTTAAAAACCTTTCTCATATTAAGATTAGAAGACAAACAGGAAAAATTTATCATGATAACTTCTACTTCTACTTCTAAGTTCTATGCTCCGTCACGGAGTGTCACGGCTAATCCGCAGTCGGCTTCCCATATCGCAGATCTATAAGAAAAAAAAACCTGTTCAGGCAACATATGTATTTTGATTTCAAGTTTGTATATCAAGTAATTACTGTAACAAAATTCTAGTTAAAGTTAAAGTTTAATTATCCAATGTGTAAATTTTGTTCAGCTAATTTCTTATCTTCAAGCTATTTTTATCATTTCATAAGATTATTTTTAATTACCTATTATTTTTATGATTCATATTTTTGCCCGATTATTTAATTTCTATTTGTATTATTGTAAATTGGTCACCTGGCAATATTTCAAGGACATTCAACCGGGCAGTACTAGTGCTATTTAAGAGATGAGAAATTGAGAGAGAGAAGAGTCGCTTGGGGGGTTTTCTCTGGGGGTAGTCGCTGGATGAGAGCTTGGGTGAGTGTTGATCTTTTGAACTTGTTGTAAATTTTACATATGATCTTTTTGAATACAATTTAAACTTTATTAGCGACTTCGAGTTTCTGTTCATTAATTTATCTCTAAAACACTGAGGATCTACAAATAAAATTGTAGCCAGGATTAACACAAGCTACCAATTCTCGGCTGTGTTATATTCTGTTAAGGAGTCATCGCTAAGCACATGTTGTCATTGTACAAACACCAATTTATCGGAGTAGTACAAGGTTCTGTGGAATACATTTACATGACACATACACTTTGAGGTTACAACATTGAGTTTCCTGGTGGTTTACTGTATTCAGTCTTGGTGATTGGTGGTGGACTATTGTCCCTTTTTCGCTACATTGGTGGCAGCGGTGGGATCAGCAGTGTGAAACTAGGATAAAATTGACGAACATGGAGACTCCAAGAAGTTCAAGGAAGGATCCACAATATAAGGTAGGACAAACTTATGCTAGAAATAGGTTATTTTCACCTAATGATTCTGGGATAGGGAGTTTACCTTCCCCTGGTATTCCCCTAACCTGCTCGGAGACAATGCCAGAAAACCGATATTATCGGAGAGTCGGGCTTATTTCACCGGTACAGGAACAGGGTAGAGTCCAAGGGCTTGAAATGAGAAATAACAGAAATTTGGGATGGAAGAAGTTTTGGTTAATTTGGTTTATTTTGCTTGCTATAAGTAGCAGTCTTATAGTTGTAGCTTGGAAAAACTTCCCCGAAAAAAAAAGTGGTTCAAAAATCACAAGAATATGTTATGACTGGTTTAATTTCCGTGGTAGGCGTTGTAATAGCGACGGGCGTACTAAAAGTTGTTTCTAAGTTTTTATGGTCAAAATCAAATTCAAGGGATGAAAATTTTGATTATGATGAAAGTTCCAATTTTAATATGTACGGAAATACGATTGACAGGGCAGGAACATCGCCCCAGTGTTTTAACTCCCCTCAAGTTGATCCAAATTATTTTGGAAATCATAATGTGGTGGTAAATTCACACGGGCAAACTCCGGATACTGTCAATAAAGAGCGACAAACGAACCTTATGTCAGATAATGTTAATCGGACTATTGAATCGTATGTTGGTTCTAATGAGATCAAAAACGAACGACCTGAAAATAATCTGGATGTTCGTCCTTCAAAATCAAATAACGTATTTGGAACTGGTAATTCATCTTCAGAATATCCTGTACGTAGAACTTTTTCTGGTACCAGTACAGATGTTTGGAACGAGTATATTCGATACTTTGAAAATATATCGGAATTAAATAACTGGAACCATGAAAAATCAAGAAGGGTTTTATTAAGTTCTTTGAGGGGACAAGCTGAAACTTACGCTTACGGCATGCCTTTAGTTATTCAACGCGACTACGAAAGGTTAAAAGTAAAAATGGAAGAGCGATTTGGTCATACTGCTATGAAAGAAAAGTATGTTACCGAAGCTAAATTAAGAAAACGCCAGTCAAATGAATCCCTAAGAGATTTTGGTCAGGCTATTGAAGATTTATTTAGAAGGGCTTATCCCCACAATCATGAAGTTGTGGAGGAAAATTCAATTAAATCTTTTCTTGACAAATGCGGTCAATCGGAAGATTTTAGACTATCTGTTAAAAGAATGAGGCCTAAAACCTTGCAAGAAGCGGTGCATTACGCTATGCAAGAGGCATGTTTAAGGGCTGGGGAAAAGGATCTAGTAAAAGAATTTAGACCCAATGCCCGACAAGTTTATGAAGTAAGTGATCACTTAAATATGAATTTTGATGTTAGGAATTCTTCAAAACAAGGATATCCTAATAGGAATTTTAAAGTAAATGAAGGGAATCAAAATGTTGATAATAGATTTCATTATGAGGTAGGGTCCCGAGGGAGACCTTATTATCGTTTTATGAATCGTGGTAGAGGAAGACCACAAAGTTATGGCAATCGTCCCCAGAATTTCCGGGCTTCAATGGAAGTTCGTAGAGATTCTGAAGAAAAACCTTTAAACTAAAACGGACTGATACTGGAGGCCAAGTATCGGTCAATCAAGGACGGCCTAATAATATGATTGAATATGAGAAAAGTAGAAACAAATGCAGAAAACGAAAACGTAAAAGGGTTAGGTTAAGTAAAAATATTGAAAGTAGTTCTAGTAGTGAGGATGTGAGTGAGTTCGGAAAACAAAGCCCTGTTGTTACTGGCGCTGGTTTAAATCAGGACAAACTCCATTATCGATCTAATGTTAAGGAAATAGGTTGTATGTTAGAAGGGGGGCCTGAATGTAAGGTAGAAAGTATTTCTGATGCGGAGGAAAATGAAACTTTGCAAGAAAATCCAGACCTGCAACTTATCACCATTGCAAATGGAGATATGTCAGAGCCTGTGAATTCAGGAGAATTACATTTTGTTAGGAGGGGGAGAAAACCCAACCGTCCTAAACCTGCCAAGTCAAAGTCAAAACCGAATCTTGAATTTTCAAATGAAAATTTCCGTAAACTGCAGGAAAATAATGAAGTTTTAAATAAAATTCTAAAATTTAAAGAGAAAAATCAAAAGCCAAATTGGGATGAAATTAGCCATGAAGGTTTAGATTTGAAGTTTTGGATAGCTAGATGGGAAAGATTAGAAATTAAGAACAATGTTTTATGTATGCTTTGGCTAGATGATGAAGTAAAAAGGTGGAAAATTTGCATACCAGATTC
This sequence comes from Arcuatula senhousia, assembly GCA_963971305.1. Lineage (NCBI taxonomy): Eukaryota > Metazoa > Mollusca > Bivalvia > Mytilida > Mytilidae > Arcuatula > Arcuatula senhousia. The sequence goes on along the minus strand of OZ020308.1, from coordinate 1,623,732 downwards.
AATTGTGAGTTCAATTTTATGGTTTTTACATGATTCAAACACTTCAGGTCATTTAAGAATCAAGAAAACTTTAGAAAAAGCCAAACTTTCACCTTTCTTTTGGAAAAATATGCAAAAGTCAGTTAAACAGTATGTTAATCAATGTGATGTTTGCGAGGAAAGGAAAAAACTGTTAAATAAAAAGAGAAAATTTGTGAAGTCAGATGTAGTTGTGATGCTTTTTGATACTAACATTGAATTTCCAGATGTTTTCAATTTTGAAAATAATTTTGAACCAATTAATAACCTTGAGAAAAGTTATTTTTCAGAACCAAAAGATGTTTCTCTCCCAGATGTCGGTAACCTAGATGTTGAAGATCAAAGAAGACCACCTGGTGATACTACAGATGATGATTCTGGAAATATCCGGAGCCCGAGTATTCCTCGAGTCCCGGATCGACGAAAACGTAAACCACCTGATGAAAATATCCGGAGCCCTTGTATTCCTCGGGTACCGGATCGACGATCACGTAACCCGCTTGGTCAAAATGTGCATAGGAATGACAGAGAATGCAAGAATATTCCAAAACGCATTATTCACCGTCATATGATGGAGAACAATGAAGAAAAACGGCATTTGTGTCAGCATTGTGGTCAACGCTATGTCAGTAGAAAAAATATGCTTAGACATATCAACCAAGTTCATTCCACAAAAGTAAGATATGTGCTATGTCCAGTACCAACCTGTACAAAACATTTCTACCGCAAAGAATACCTTAAATCACATCTCGAATGTGCACACATAATGTCCACAGAGGGCGCAAAAGAAAGAACAAGAGGAAGTTCGTGGACAGAAGGGAACAGACGGGAGTTGGAGTCCAGGGCATTGAGGCCAAAGACTGCCGGGACTTCCACCGTTACATCAATCAGTGAAGGGCCATTCATTGGAGACATGGAAGATGGCCGTGTGAAAGTCCCAGATGGGCCCAGTGTAGCTGATGAAGATCATAATTGACTGACTTAATTTCGTATTGAACAATTTCAAAGGGTACATGTTCATATTTGTAAATGAGATTTGTTTGTTTTGTACTATACATGCTATTATTTTTTTCATGTCATTGATAACCGTTAATATAGTGCATATTATTGATATTGATATACATTGTGATTGTCATGCTCTATATAGGGCCCTATGATTGGAAATAAAGATTTATTTATTGTTAGATTACGTCTGCTTAATACGGTTGCTAAAGACAGCTTTATGCATATATTGTGTACATTACTTGTATTTAATTATTTTTCATTATTTTGTTTTGTATATGTTTTTATTAGTATTGTTAGTACTTGCATTTTGAACAGTGGAAGTTCAATTTTTCAAAGAGGGGGGCTGTGTAACAAAATTCTAGTTAAAGTTAAAGTTTAATTATCCAATGTGTAAATTTTGTTCAGCTAATTTCTTATCTTCAAGCTATTTTTATCATTTCATAAGATTATTTTTAATTACCTATTATTTTTATGATTCATATTTTTGCCCGATTATTTAATTTCTATTTGTATTATTGTAAATTGGTCACCTGGCAATATTTCAAGGACATTCAACCGGGCAGTACTAGTGCTATTTAAGAGATGAGAAATTGAGAGAGAGAAGAGTCGCTTGGGGGGTTTTCTCTGGGGGTAGTCGCTGGATGAGAGCTTGGGTGAGTGTTGATCTTTTGAACTTGTTGTAAATTTTACATATGATCTTTTTGAATACAATTTAAACTTTATTAGCGACTTCGAGTTTCTGTTCATTAATTTATCTCTAAAACACTGAGGATCTACAAATAAAATTGTAGCCAGGATTAACACAAGCTACCAATTCTCGGCTGTGTTATATTCTGTTAAGGAGTCATCGCTAAGCACACGTTGTCATTGTACAAACACCAATTTATCGGAGTAGTACAAGGTTCTGTGGAATACATTTACATGACACATACACTTTGAGGTTACAACATTGAGTTTCCTGGTGGTTTACTGTATTCAGTCTTGGTGATTGGTGGTGGACTATTGTCCCTTTTTCGCTACATTACTATAAATTTGGAAAATAAGTGACAGTGCTGAGAGATTTTTCCCTTTCTTGAGTGTTCCAAATTACTGTTTCCGGTTTTCGTATGTCTCGGCCTTTTATCTTACCCTGAGGGTAACTATGAACTTTACACTGGAGCTGTCTGCACTGGGAGCGAAAACATAACAAAAAGAATTATCTAGATATTGACAGCTAAAATGGCACTCTTTCTGACATTTGTTTTGTCTTCACTTATACTTTTTTGCATATATTACCTTGCATCAAAATTTTCAGAGTGGTTTTTGTGGATGTCAAAAAGGAACAGCTTGATTGAAAAATTTCCAGGGAGACCAGCACATTTTTTATGGGGAAATTTAAAAGAAGTATGTAACATAAAAGAAGATAATAGATGTGGAATAAGTGTACATGACACAACCTACAATACAAACAACAATTTAAAAAAATCACAATCATGACAATGGAAAACTGCCATCAGCCTTCAATGTGACAAGTGCATGGTCATATGTTGGCTGCTCAGGGCCGTCACAAGGTTTCTGACAAGGGGGGTTCGGTTGAGGGTCTGGGAGGGGAGTCCCCTTCCACCCCAGTTAGAGAAAAAATTTCTTAAATTGGACTGATTTTTGTTTGTTTTGGTGCATTCCTTTATTGTCCAAGCCCAATCCTTAAGTACAATAGAAGACCTTCTTCTTGACAAAAAAACAACATAATTTCGACAAAATACATACATACTGTAGGCTTTGATAAAGATTCCTGACTTAGGACAGGCACATTTTAAGTGTTAGGTTTTGAATCAATTGGTAAGGGTAAGGGATTAAACATTTGATTTTTATTGGGGGGGGGGGGGGGCTATGGATAATTTTTTTCGTCCTGCCTTTTTAGCTCACCTGGACCGAAGTGAGCTATTGCCATCACTTGGCGTCGTCTTCGTCTGTCGTTGTCGTCTGTTAACAATTTTTCAAAAATCTTCTCCTCTGAAACTACTGAACAGAATTCAATGAAACTTGGTATGATTGATCCTTAGGGTGTCATGCATAAAATTTGTGTTTGGATTTTTGATTCGTCAAAGAACATGCCCGCCCTGGCTAAAAATAGAACAGGGGGGGGGTCAGACTACTGTTTTTGGCTTGTAATTCAAAAAGAATAAGAGATAGATGAAATCTGATGCCACGTTATTGCTTCAGGATCAAAAGTTCTACTAAAGTCTCCATTTGGTCAAAGTTGTCAGATGACCCCTTATAGGGGTTATGGCCCCTTAAAGGTGAAAAACAGCATTTTTTCATGTTTTTGCCCAAAAGTATGAAAACTATTGCAGATAGAGAAAAGCTGTTGCTTGCTTAAATGTTCAGCTCACTAAGCTCTACAAAAGTCTCCATAGGGTTGAAGTTGTCAGATGACCCCTTATAAGGGTTACAGCCCCTTAAAGGCGAAAAAGAGTGTCTTTGGCCTATAAAATGAAAACTATTGCAGATAGAGAAAAGCTGTTGCTTGCTTAAATGTTCAGCTCATTAAGCTCTACAAAAGCATAGGGACGAAGTGGTCAAATGACCCCTTACAGGGGTTACAGCCCCTTACAGGCAAAAAAAAGTGTTTTTGGCCTATAGAATGATAACTATTGCAGATAGAGTAAAGTTGTTGCTTGCTTAAATGTTCAGCTCATATAGCTCTACAAAAGCATTTATAGGGTCAAAGTTGTCAGATGACCCCTTATAGGGTTAACAACCCTTAAAATAACATTTAGCTCTACAAAAGTCCCCATAGGGTGAAAGTTGAAAGATGACCCCTTATAGGGGTTACAGCCCCTTAAAGGCGAAAAATAGTGTTTTTGACCTATAGAATGATAACTATTGCAGATAGAGTAAAGCTGTTGCTTGCTTAAATGTTCAGCTCATATAGCTCTACAAAAGCATTTATAGGGTCAAAGTTGTCAGATGACCCCTTATAGGGTTAACGACCCTTAAAATAGCATTTTGCATGTTTTTTGCTTACAGTATGAAAACTATTGCTGAAAGAGAAAAGCTGTAGCTTGCTTAAATGTTAAGTTTATTTAGCTCCTCAAAGTTCTCATAGGGTCAAAGATGTCAGATGACCCCTTATAGGGGTTATGGCCCCTCAAAGGTGAAAAATAGTGTTTTTGACCTATAGAATTAAATTATTGCAGATAGAAAAAAGCTTTTTCTTGCTGAAACATTCAGCTCATTAAGCTATACAAAAGACTCCATAGATTTGACATCAAGACCAGGTGAGCGATTCAGGCTCCTGGGAGCCTCTTGTTATTTTCCATGTATTCGGAGAGCATGAATTACATGTACTTCACAAAATTGACATGTCCTGACCAGGAATTTAACCCGCTACCTCTAGGTTTACAGTCAGGCACTCTACCTCTGAACCAAAGAAGTACTTCCCTTGTTCAGGGATAAAGGCTGGCTATTTAAATATACTAGGAAGGGGAGCAACCCCGTTACATCTGAAAAAGCTGAGCCTGGATATTCTTTGCCCACTAGCACATGCAGGCATATTGTTTTGACATGAGAAAAACTGCTGAATTTTAGTTACATGATGTTATAAATACCTGTGTATTTTGACCTTCCAATGTTTTGGTTTAAATGCTACTGATGAGAAGTTACTCCTTGAAATATCGATATATAGCATATACAAATTAACCGTTTATACCCGCGTTTTGGTATTTGTAATTCTATTAGGTATAAAAAATACCAGTACTAAACTTTTAATTATCTTAAATTAAATTTTCACTTTGTATCCACTGTATTATTTATAAGCACCACAGCGATCAAGTATGTCGGTTCTGTATGGTGATACAACTCTTAATCATTCATTGTTTTGACGTGGGGTGTCGGATTTAGAACTGATGTATTTGATTCTTTTACATCAATCGATAAATGTTTCTTAGCTAGTTGTCAGTAACTTCGAGTGTTCTCAAGAGAGTTCCTCCTAGTCTTGTTGTTTTCGTACAGTATTTTGTCTTAGGTTCTCTCTTGTTGAATTGAACTTTTGTCGATTGAGTTTTACAGTGTGTTTTATATGTAGCTTTGTGCAAGCTTATCAATAGGGGGAAGGTTGGATCCAAAAAACTAGTTTAACCCCGCCACATTTTATATGTGCCTGTCCTAAGCCAGGAAACTTTGCCAAAGCCTTTGTTTGTCCTTGTCATTCTATGTTAACTGTTTTATGTCAAGAATTGAGTCTTTCGTTGATGATTTAGGGATTGGTTTTGATACTTTTGTATTGTATTATAAGTCTTGGGCCAATGCAAGACGGTAAGCAGTGACCTATGGTCATGTTGAAGACTGCTTGCTGTTTTCCGTTGTGATTTTTTGAATTGCTGTTTGTTTATGTTTGTTGTGTCGCGTACACTTATTCCACATCTCAATAACGTATATTGTCTGGCTGTTTAAATCATTAGCTCTTTTATTATCATGACAGCTTGTTACTGGGCAGCCTGGGGCAATCAGTTTTCACCCCCTCTTTTGGTGACACACATGAAAATAATACAATGCTGGATCTTACCAAAAAACGAATAATGAATGTTATTAGCCAATTTAGGACCCACAAGTGGCATTCACAAATACAAACACATGTGATCATGCAGTATATACATGATATAAAAATAAGAAAATATAAGTGACATAGTAATAAGGCTAATCGACTCAAGTGCATAAAGATTAAAGGTCTATGTAAATAAGATACATGAAAATGCTAATATTTAATCACACTGAACCTATTTTTTGTAGTATCCTGGTATAAATGATGAAGGGCTGAAGTTTCAAAGAGACGAAACAGCAAAATTTCCAAAGATGGCTAGAGCTTGGCTGGGCCCATTCTTACCAATTATCTTTGTTTATCATCCTGAAACTGCTCGTGTGGTTCTGAAATCATCAGGTTTAATTTATTTTCATGCAGGGCTGTCAAGTTTTCAAAATGAAAATGCGTGAGATCTGGTAAAAAACGACAAAGATCAAAGGCGGCAAACTAAAGATCAAAGGAAAATGCCACCGATTTGGTCCAAAAATGAGCGAGTCTCACAGCAATTGCGTGAGACTTGACAGGCCTGGCTTAGATGTCTGCTTTTTCTATTCCAGATAGTTTACAATATATGTAATATTGAAAAATAAGAGATTAATTACTTTAGACACACATTTAAAAAGTATATCAAAGGAACAGCTTAAGATTTTAGTAGTAGTCCACCTAAGAATCATGCAAAATTGAAGAAAAGTGTGATTCATCGACAAAAAGGCTACAGTGGTTTATTTTTAACGAAAGATACATGTAGTTCAAAGTATATAAAATAAGAAATAAATACAAATTTGCTTATAACTGCCTCGTCCTGTGAGAAATCTTGCCATTTTGTTACAATGGTTTCTATTGAAATAATTGACAATTTTAAGAGTTATCTCCCTTTCTTACATTTTTCCAATGCATTCTATATATTTTTTTTTGTCTCAGGACCAGGGTTAGTTTGGAAAAAGAGCACAAAAGATCAAAGCAGGGTGCTAGTAAAGGTAACATGTAAAAAATAAATTGGTGTAGGCGTTCCACCTATATGAATCACTATTTGCATGATTCTTATAAAAAGTGGTACTTAATTGATGTTTTGGTTTTCATTGGTCACAATGATTTTACAGGAAACAAATCGTTGCAATCCAAGAGATGAGAAATGTTAATTTAACTTTATCCTTGGTAGATTTGGAGAGTCATATATACCTCATACTTTGTTCATCCCCAATTATTTCATAAGAATTAATAAGAGATATTTTTATAGTATTACATTTGATATATCTTTTATATTTCAGAACCTAAAGCCCCAAATGTTTACCGTTTCATAGAGCCATGGATTGGTACAGGTTTACTAGTGGCTAATGGAGAAAAATGGAAGAGAAATCGTCGACTTCTTACACCTGCCTTTCATTTTGATATTTTGAAATCATATCAGATCATAAATAACAAAACTTCAGATGTTTTTCTGGTAAGTCCAAGTGTGTAAGTCTAATGATTTAAATTGACAACCGACTTGTCTTATTTGTGAAGATCTGTAAATTAATTTCATATCTCCACGCCACTCATATATGAAAGGGCTTTATTGTACATGTTGTAAATACCTTATTATATCCCATGCAACTAAGTTTCGAACAGTATTATGTATTTGACTGGTTTAATTTTGTAGCATTACATGTTATCCCATTTGTGCTGTGCTAGAAACAATTAATTAAACCAAACAAAAGCCACTTCACTTACAGTTAAAATATCTACATGTACATTTACTTACATATTTACTTGTTTGAACCAATTATTTAGGATAACAAAATTTACTTTTCAATCTCTCTTAAATTTTTCATGAAATAAGTAAAAAAAATGTCATGACTTCCAAATTGTTGACAACACATTTTTACTCCACTTGAGTTGGCCATCATCAAATAAGTACTTATCAGTAACTCTGAAATATTGGTTGATGAGAATATAGTTAAAAGTTTCTAACATCCAAAATATTTCTGGAATGGATCAGTTACAACCTGGATTTTGTACTCTTAAACATATGCGGGTCCATAAAACCATATATGTTTTTTTTCTATTTCAGGGCAAACTAGAGAAGTATGCTGGTACAGGGGAATATTTTGAAGTGTTTACCAACATCAGTAGACTGACACTAGATACCATGCTACAGTCAGCATTTGCTTATGAGATAGACTGTCAAACTACGGGGTAAGGATAAAACTTCTCTAAAAAAAGATATTTGTTTGTGACTTAAACACATGGACTTAAATTTATGTTTGGGAGGTTTTAAAATATACATGTATAAAGTATCAAATGCTAATGTGTAAAAACTCAGTATTTGTTCTAAGCCTAGAAAATATTAATTCTTATGTGTTTTATTCCTTATAATTTGCTGATGCAGAGAAGTTTAGATTTGTGATTTAAATCAACATCAAAATTTTTTAAAACCAAATATCACACAGGTCATCTTTTATTAATATAAGCACTGGAACTGGAGAAGGCAAATTACTAACCAAAGAAGAGATATGGAGTAAATATGCACGACACAAAACCATATTATACATTTTAAAAAGAATCGAAGCAAGAAAAGACTATTTTTATTACTAATGTTCATTGTAAAGTCACAATGAGGCCTTCATCATGAAAAAACTTTTCACCTCACTGCACTTCCATCAATGTTTTTTTAACCCTTTAAGACTTTCCTAATCTTGTCTTTTCCAGAGAACACCATCCTTATGTTGTTGCTGTACATGAGCTGGTAGAACTAGCCACCAACAGATTTTTGTAAGTAAGTCTAGGATTATCTGAAAAGCATGTACACATGAAAAATAGCTACGGATGTATTACGGATGGTCCTCAATCCATCTGTAAATCATCCGTTTTTTCATCCATAAAATGGTTATTTCATGCACATCTGAATTTTATCCATGAATGTATGGATGAATTCTGAAAAAACAAGCACACGGACGTTTTTCATCTGTATATAATCATCCGTAGTATGGATGGTCAAATGATGGATTTCATCTGCTTAATTTAAGATACTCTGTAATTTTGTTACCAAATAATCAAGGTCATTACCATTAATTTTATTGGGGTTTCGGGAAATTTTTCTGTATTTTCATGATACGGATGAAAAACAGATGATTTAAATAGGGATGTTTTACAGATGGTTTGTGCTCAAATGAAAAACGGATGGTATCATATTCATCCGTAAATGTTCATCCGTTTTACGTATAGTTCATTACTGATAAAATTCATAGATATTTTTCCTGTGTATGCCAATCAGGGTCAATGTATCTGCTGGTGGACAATTTTCCCCAAGGATACCATAAGCTCGGTAGCCATTGAGCATGATTACAAGGACCTTAGCAGGGATTCTGGCTCAGATTTTACACATTTAATAGCCCCATTGGCACAGCTATGCTTGCTTCTTTTCAGGAAACCTTGGTTACATAATGACGTAGTATATCTCCTCACTACCAGCGGGTGGAGGTATAAAAAACACTGTGCTTATGTCCCCTTCTCTTTCCAGGAAACCTTGGTTACACAATGACTTAGTATATCTACTGACTCCAAGTGGATGGAGGTATAAGAAACACTGTGCTTATGTCCATAAAGTCACAGAGGATATTATAGAAAAGAGGAGAAAAATTATAGTATGTATTTATAACACTACAAGCTTTGATGGCCTGCCTATATAATATTTATAATAATATTATACCAGTTTTTATCATAGACAGAAATGTTTGTTGTATTAATGTAATGCATGGTAACTCCCTGCTTACAAATGTAGGTTTATCTTGAGTTTTAAATTTCTTCCTGACATATTTTAGTATTTATATCACCATGACATCATTATGCATGAAATTTTGACAAATATCAGTTTTCTAGAGTACCATAACTTAGACATCAATAAAAACAAACACAAATTCAGTTGCAAATGTTGTTATTATTTTTAAAGGAAAATTGGGCCAAATAAAGCCTTTATATCATGTATATTGGGTCTTGTCTTTATAAACATCTTTGTCAGAGTATGAAAAAAACTAATCATCATAAAAATCTCTGACATCAACTCCATGGTTATTGCAGAACTAAAGGACATCTTGTGAGGTGGAACAGTTAAGTATTTTTTTAAAAGAAATAATTGTATTGTCATAGGTTTATGCATCTGTCCATAATCATAATGATATTTTTTCTCCCTGCAAAACTGATATCTTTAAAACATATGTTTGACTAGATGAGAGTTAGGATATCAAATTTTGGAAATTTGTTATGTTAAGAATTAGAACCACATAAAGTACATTTGTTTAACATGTTTAATACTTGATTTTCAGGAAAAACAACCCATATCAAAGAAGAAGAACTTAGACTTTTTAGATATCCTTCTATCAGCCAAAGATGAGCAGGGTAAAGGCCTTACTAATCTAGAAATCAGGGATGAAGCAGATACATTCTTATTTGAAGGTAAACATCTGTTTTAGATTTAGATTTAAGATCGAGTTATTGTTCTTGTTCAATAGCCGTATTCACAGTAGTATGCAAATTAGGTCGGCCATATTTAATTTATTCCGGTCAAGGGTCATTCGGAGACAGATTAATGGCGGCAACGTAAACAATGATGTAGCTTTGTTGTCAATCGACGCATTTTAACATATTAAAACTCAATATACCCGTAAGTTCTGAAAGAATGCAACTGGAAAATAGTTTATTTATGATTTAAACAACTTTGATTTTGTTAATATTACATACTGTTTTCAATTTAGTTGTAAAAAGGCGACGATTTAGCGACATAAACATTGACTACTTCATGTTTATACTCTGACTTTGCATCGTCACTTTTTCTCACGCAGCTTGCATTACAATATATAACAGTCATGTCAGTATGATACCCCAAATATATGGACGGATTAAAATAACAAAAGGATCAATTGAACACATGGATTTATAAATCAAATAAGAGAATAATATTAATGTAATAATGGTCTTCACAACATATCCAAAAATATTTTAAAGCAGGGGTAAATCTACTAAAACCTGCTATAGGGTGTTGTAGGCAAATATCCCAAAAAGTCTGCACAAACAAATGACCAAAATTTCTACAGAAAGTGAGCTAAATCCTTTCTCTTAGTCTTGAACATTATTTCTCAACAATATATAACCACATACCACAATTTTAAACATTTAAAAAAAACAATGAAATTACAAGTGAGACATTGAAGGTATAAACATATAGGGCGACCTCAAAAGTATGCCATGCTTTATATTTTTTAACATTATATTTCATATAAATTCATTTTTTTTCTTCAAAAATTATTTCCAGGCCACTGTTGAACTGATACAGTTCAACAGACATGTCAGAAGCAGCAAAATTTCAAGTATATTTGTATATTTTGGCATCAAAATGTTTGATGGTTTTGATTATTCATAATTAGAAAACAAATGAAGTATTTTGTGAATCAGTTTCTTTTACACATCATGTACATAGACACATAATTAACAGAATACACAATAATATGTTTTCTACTTGCAATAAAAATGAAGCAAGGGGTTTTATTAGATTTCCTATTAAATAAACAAACAAACTTCAGATAATTCTGCATATTTTGATTTTTATTAAATGACAATCTGTTCAGTAATGTCCTGGGAATAATATTTATAAATTAAAGTGTGAAATACTTTTTATGACACTTTAGATAATATATTGATTTCATCATTTGATCTGTCATGTCCATGGTATAAATCAATTTATATTCAAATATAAAATCTTCAAATACTTCTGTTTCCTGCTGTTTTTTTTAAACAAACACAGAAAATGCTGCTAGAAAAATACATGAATACCAACTACATGCACTACATGTGGTCAAAAATATAATTGTAGATTGATTGTTGTTTGTTGTACATGTACATGTATGTCCTGCATGTAGTCAATTTTGCGTATTTACATGATAAATAAACAAGACAAAATTTACACTGTAAGTGTCATAAATCATATTTTAACCCACCATTTCTTAAGTACAAGTCAGGTCAAACATTCTCCAAAATGTCTTCCAGTTTTTCATTGTGGTTTTTTCTAAATTACTGCTTGTAATGTGAGCTGTGTTGGGTACACTTATTCTACATCTCATTATTTTCCATTCATGGTTTTGTCTTTTCTATTGGACATTTGAGATTGATCTTTCTAGTTCTGTAGTTTTGTTATTACCCATTTATTTACACATAACTCCAAAATGTGTTGCCAAACCTTAAATAGTCCCAGACCAGACGTCAGACTGATACAACTAGAAAATGTGTCAATAAGCCAAGGATGGTTTGCCAATTCTAGAAATATCATTGACCATACTCAAGATATGGATCTTAACCAGTCACTCATAACATCACAATGAGTGGGTGTTTTAATGCTACCCAAGACATATAGTGGTGAAATGTAATTGAACGTACCAAGTAGTATTCCAGATATGGACATTAACCAGTCTTTTTATAAGTAAAATATAGGTTTCTAGTGAATAGTGTATTGTGCCCAAGACATATCTTGTATCCACTAAAAGACTCTTCAGAGTGATTGACACTCAAGCCAATAAGTCAGGGTTGCCACTATTTTGTTGTTGCAAAATTCAAGGGTTTTTCCAGGACTTTTCAAGGGTATTAAAGTCATTTTCAAGGATGAAAAAAGTCGACAAAATTTCAGTTCCCCGATGAAATTTTCTGTGAAACAGATCAATCATGAACCTTTGATTGTGGAACTATCAAATTCCAGGGTTTTTCAAGGATATTTTCATTTTTTTTCAAAATTCAAGGTCTTTTCCAGGACCTTGAACTGACAAATCAAATTCAAGGGTTTTTCCAGGTTTCAAGGATGCGTGGCAACCCTGATAAGTGAATAATGGTGGCATTGTTGGCCAATAAAACTAGATTGCATGTACATAAAGACATCAATCATAAACAAAAATGTCTTGTATCACACAGAATACCCAAGTGTTATCAAACATTTGTCGGACTCAAAATTCTGTTCAGTCTTGACCTGTTTATTTCTAATATATGATCGTGATAGTATTCTAATCTATTATACTTTCTTGTGGTTGACATGTATTATTTTTTCCATCACTTTCATCACTCAATATAAACATGTTCATCAGTTACAAAAACTAAGGATACCACACCTGGTATGAGCAAAACTAACCAAGATTCACATAGATTTGGTTTTGGAAAGGCATTTAAATGGGATATGTTTTGTCCAGTGAAGAAAAAAGTAAACATGTTGGGATTCTGTTTTGTAATGGTTTTCTATTTTAGTAAATTAAATTATCGTATGATCCAAACACAAATATTTACCAAAACCATTTTTATGTGAACTCACCTTACTAGGCGTGGATACATGTACATTTTGGTACAGAAACTTTGGGTACAAAAATTCCTATTTTCAAGAACAACTAAGTTCACTCTCCATGTTCATGTTAAAGGAGTTCATGTTGTTGATTAATATATATAATTCACTTGTTATCATGTGTTTTTTTTTCAACTTTTTCTTGTTAGGGTTTCTGGCTTTTGACATTTGAATGCTCCACTGGTACTTTTCCGCTTCTTTTGTGGAGTAGATTACAAGGGGAGATACAAAAGACAATCAAATTGAAAGATGTGAAATTTTTTTTTATAAATGTAAAGCAGATCAATACAAATAAATTCTTTTTATCAGTACTTGTACAAATGTATACATACATGGTATTTGGTAATTGTTTAAATCATGTACATGGCAAAACAAAATTTTGTTATCTTAAATAATTAATTACAAAAATTACATGTACATTAGGAGTACATGAAATGCATGCTATAATATTATGAAGCAGGTTTCTGTGAGGCTCCCAAAGTTAAAACCTTCTAGAAATATTTTACCAGCTATTAAAAACAAATTTTAAAAAGCAATGAATTTAAAACTAATTTATGTTTGTTAATAAGACAAACTAGCTGTTCCTGTTAAATGAATTCTAAAATTTTCAAAAAATAAAAGAACACTAAACGTTCAGGAAAACAAGCATAATAAACTGGACGTTGAAGGAAAATACAGATCATAGTACAACTTTAATATTGACATTACTGCCATTATCTTCAGGAGGGTACAAGTACACAATATGCAACCCCATAAAACTATACTCTGTAAGCATACAAAAAATATACTCATGGAAAAAAGAAACTGTGCATGTCTATTGGAAATCAATTGTACCAATATTTCTTTTAATCAGAAAATCGTAAAAAGTACAGTTTTCGAATTGAAATTTTCACCGAATGTCGAGTGGATCATGCAGATCATTTTGGGGTAAAAATCCGAAATTTTTTAAATTCCAGTTTCTGAGATTCAAAAAGCCACTTTTTTAACCCAAAAATGAAAAATCAAGTTTTTCACTCAAAATTTAAACTGTTAAATTTCAACCACTTAAAAGGAGAAATTTTTTTGGTGAAAATCAACTGAGAAAACTTAATTTCAAAACTGTGCATTGTTTCCAAAGTGTGATTTTGTGAATTTCAAATTGACACTACCTGATTTCAAACTGCAAACAAAACATCTTTTAGGGATCTAAAAATGAAATTTGTTGTCCAGATCTTGAGAAAAATGATTTTGCAATACTTCTTTGATAAAAGGTATAAAATACTAAATAAAATTTTGAATTTGTGATTTTTCAAAGTGATGCACAGTTTCTTTTTTCCGTTAGTATATATACCACATGGATCTTTGAAAAATTAAGTTTAATAAAATGTATTAAAAATCTTGTTAGCAATACATAAACATTGTACAAGAATACAAATTGATAATAAAAAAATAATAGACACATACATTTTATAGCTTTTAAAAGGAATATCTAAACATAAGAGAGATAACTCTTTGTAATGTCCATAATCTATTTATTTCTTATCTTATTGTAATAATTGTGATCATGGGTTTTTCCTTTTGTCTTTCATTGACTGATCATGACAATTTCTATGTGTAAAATAAAGCGAAAAAAAAAAACCTCTTGTAATGTCAATATCTGTGAACCCCCTTTTCAGCTATTTATCTTGAATCTTGAAGCCAAAAAGCTCTGGATAAAAATTGTGAAAAGCATTACAAAAACTTTTATCTTTTCATTTCTTGTCTACTTATCTACCTGATCTAGTTACTTCTGTCTAAAAAGTTACTCGACATTTTTTACAGCTTTTTCTAAAGGGGTATGTATGACATGTTCCTGATTGGTTTTGTTTCTTTGTTTCTTGTTATCATGGTTATTACGTTCTATTTGTGATGAAATGGCAAAACGAAGTTGCTGTATTGTTGGCTGCAGCAATAATGGGAGACAACTTATAAAATGGAGTCAGATCTATTGTGATATTCATGAATGCAACAAAGGGACATGTCGGTGTATTTGTGAACCCCCTTTTCAGTTATTTCCTTTTCCAACTAAAGATCTTGAAACCAGAAAGCTCTGGATACAAATTGTAAATAGAAAAAGCAATGACAACAAGATTTGGGAACCTAACTATGACTCGAGGATCTGTTCAGAGCATTTTGCAGATGGTTATCCATCCACATCTAACCCATACCCAACTTTGAAACTTGGATATAATCGTTATAAAACCCCCAAATTCCGTCCACCACCATTAGATAGAAGTTTTTGTAATGCTTCTCCAGTAAAAAGAAGAAAAAAGGAAACTGAACATGCGTCCGTTACATCTGACACCCCTGTTTTAGTTGACACTTTAAGCAGCTCGGTGGAAACATTAGATCTTTCAATATCATCTGATCAGAACAATTGCCAAGTACATGACCATGGTTATTCATTAACATGTGAAGGTTGCTTCGAAAAAAACAAAACAATTCATGATTTGGAGCAACAAGTTAGAATTTTAAAACATAAATTATATGCCTCTGAGAATAAATTGTCACAATCTCAAAAAGCTAAACCACAAGAAAAGAATATTAAATCATTTGACATAAATACAGTATTGAAAAATGACAGCAAAATAAAATTCTACACTGGAATACCATCTGTTCAAGTTTTCGACACCATATATGAAACAGTAGAGCCAATAGTTAAAAGTGGAAATTTGAGGTATTGGCGTGGGCCAAGCCGTTTGGCAAATGTTTTAAGACCAAAAACCAAGTTCTTAAGAGTGAGACAAAGTCGTCGACTGACTATTAAGGAAGAATTCATTCTTACCCTAATGAAATTACGTTTAGGACTGCTGTCGGAGGACATTGCAGATCGTTTTAACATCTCGGTTTCATCTGTTTCAAGTATCTTTACTACTTGGGTTAAAGTATTGTCCGGTGTTTTTGGGAAGCTTGTTTTTAACCCGTCAAAGGAAATAGTGAAATCTAATTTGCCACCTACATTTAACACTCCAAAATATAGAGATGTCAGGCATATAATAGATTGTACGGAAGTGTTTATTGAAACTCCCAACAACTTGGAGCTTCAAGCTTTAACATGGAGTGACTACAAACATCACCAAACAGCCAAAACTCTTGTGAGTATCAATCCCTCAGGAATGATAAATTATGTTTCCCCTGCATATGGTGGCAGAGCCAGTGACAAATTCATTACTAACAACAGTGGGTTTTTAGACATAGTTGAACCTTATGATAAGATTATGGCAGACAGGGGGTTTCAAATAAGAGAAGAACTTGCTCTTCTTTGTGCCGAACTCTTGGTCCCCCCTGGTAGACGAGGGGTGTCACAAATGACAAAAACAGAAGTAACATCAACCAAAGAAATTGCGAACCGTAGGATTTTTGTAGAGCAAGCTATAAGGCGTATGAAATGCTTCCGTATTTTGAAGTTTGAACTCCCATTAACACTTCTACAACATTTAGATGACATTAACCAGATCATTGCAGGAATTTGCAACCTATACCCTCCACTACCAAGATATGACAGACAATAGTCATTTCGTTAATCACTCTCCCTTACAACTACAATCATAACCTATACAAAACGTCTTAAGTTTGAAACCAGCAAATCTGATTTATAATTTGTAAATTATGATGCACTAACTTAATGACTAACTAGGCTTTAAAAGATCTGTTAACATGATCTGGAATTATAGTAATACCATACATGTATTAAGTTATAGGAATTTGGTGAAACTTTGCACAACTGTACATGTTCAAGGACTTTCAAATAAAATTAAATAATACAGAAATTTATGAAACTTAGCACAGCTGTTAAAAACTACTACATGTAAATATAACCTCAATTACTGCCAAAATCTGAATAGGGAATTTAATGTTAGATCATTTTTGCGGGAAAAAAACTTCGAGGGTAAAAATTTAGATTAATTTTCAGATAAATGGTTATGATGTGTTATATACAGTCCAATTTGTGTTATTTAAAAAAAGTCATGACATTCTAAATGAAATAAGGTAGCGTTGCAACATGTAAAATATAAAAAATGATGATACAATCATGTACTTCTTTTCTTAATTTTCTTGGTATATTTATACCCTTAAGGCCAAAAAAAAGCTGAATATTACTATTAATAAAATGTCCAAAAAAAAATAGATTTGGCTTAAAAAGTTAACACTAACTGACTTTTCTTTTGTTTGTCAAAAAGTAACCTCAAACAAGCAAACACTTTTTTGGGGGCTTTTATACAATCCATATGTGTTAATATTGAAAATAAACAAATACATGTATAACAAACTTTAAAGCACTGTGTTCAGACTTATTTACAATCATTACAATACCATTTGCTTTTTTCACATGACTGAAGTGAACTCTTAGTCATTTTAACACATTTGAAGTGATACCAACGGTTACATTTGTCACAGCAAATGCTCCGCTTTCCAAAACTTTTTACATTTTCTGACTCTTTAATAACAGATTTACAAACAGGACAGAAAAAAATACTGCCTGAAATATCAACTTTTGCAACATTCTGTTCACAAATTTTGGTTTTCAGTTTCTCACTTATGATCTCAGGTACCATATAATGAATATAGAAATAGTGAACATTAGTTAATAACTTATCAACATATAACATGTCTACATTTACTCTTTCTGTAAAAGTTCCATTGGAAGTATGTACAAAAAAATCACACCATTTTCTTTTTGTAACTGACAATTGAGTTTGAACCTGACCATAATATTTGTGATTTTCCTTCAATTTTAAGTGACCATTTACAACATGCAAGCATTCAGGTATCTTACATGAGCAAAATTCTAGGCATGTATTACATTTCTCAATAAGTAAACACTTAATTTCTAATAAACCATCACCACAACAAGAACAAGATACCAATGCATCAGGTGATGCAGCTAAATAAGGATACATTGTATCAATGAAAATACCACAATCATTTACAGTGACATTGTTGTGTGATTTTACATAATTACTATAATAATCCTTCCTAGCAATGGGTTCCATTTCTCTACCATATTTCAAATATCTTATGTTATCATTTGGCTTGGTGTAACCACATAATAATTGCACTAACTTTTCAACATTAACAGATGGCTCTTGTAATAAAGAATTAACTCTAGTATATACTGCATATACATTTGAAGCAGTTATTCTACCTTCACGTAAACTGACCCATTCTGAATTTTTGTACTGACCAACAGTTAAAGAGTTAACATACAACTGTTCCTCATCAGAAATACAAGGAATAAGATTACAAAAATCTAAGTTAACATCATCTTTAGAAAGACATTTGTAATTCTTTAAAACATTTGAAATGTACAAATTTGACACATCAAAAATCTTCACACTGTTGAGACCTGGTATCTGCATCTCTGTAACCTCGTTATTCTGTTCAGATACATCTTCTGGACTCTGTTCAGATACATCTACTGGACTCTGTTCAACCTTTGAGTATTCATCTGGTAAACCTTAAAAGAGATCATAGTAACTAATGCAGAGTACATTTATGATCATGCAGTCAAATAAATTAGGATTTTTTTTGTATTAGATGTTGATGTAAATATTTATGTGTCAAAAATGCATTTTTAAGTCCACCACATGATGCATGTGTCAAAAAGCTTTGTAAGTCCACCACAGGATGCATGTGTCAAAAAGCTTAGTAAGTCCACCACAGGATGCATGTGTCAAAAAGCTTTGTAAGTCCACCATGGGCTTCATGTGACCAAAGCAATGGACTATCCATATTAGGCCTCCAATGTACAGGGTTAAACTTGTTGCGGTATCATGCTGCGCTCGGCGTAGCTTTTTATTACTTCTTACATTTATATGGTGTTTGGATTGATTGATTGTTGTTTCTTTAATGACCGGTCAGCGCTGGTGTTTTATTAAATTTACAAGTTACATCCTTTGACTTGAGCCCCTTTGATGAGTCAACTCAATGATACTTCTAGATTGTACTTAACAATAATGCAATAATACCTTCCAAATTCAAGTTTTTTTAACAATCAAAAGTTTAACCAATGGCAAATTTTAAAATACATGAAATACCTAGGCACGTTTTTTACTACAACATGTATCTAATGTCACGTCATGTTGCTAGTTCCGATCTAAAATTGTCGAATCACAAACTTAATTTACTCAGAAAGTCACTACTATTGGTTGTAAATGTAGTTCATTCAAAGGTAGCATAAGTAAAATTTACTGTGAATAAGATTGGTTCATTGTGAGCAATCCCAACTTACATTGGGAAGGAATTATTAAAAAAACTCTTGAATCATGTATATAAAAGTCATTTAGGTCTTAATTTTATCTTACAATACCTTTAAAAAGGCATGACTTTGGTGATACAGCTCCTAACTTGCGCATCATCTGGTCAATGTCTGTTGCCGTTACATCAGGTGCCGGTTTAAATGTCCTCTTTACTGGATTTACTAATGGTCTTGATTTTTCTGTAGAAAATAGTAAAATGACATATGTGTTGTTATTCTTAAATTCTTCAAATGTTCTTAGAGACATCATTTATTATTTATATTTTTTCTAATATTATCTGCCACTACAATGTATTGCATTTGCAGATATACATGTATCTAATTAATAATTGGTATGAGGGTCTATAAAATTGAGTCACAGAATCATTTTATGTGTTTGCATATATAATTATGTTGACTTTGTTTTATTTAATATCCAACAAATGTTACAACAAAAAAGATAGAAATATTTTGTCTTGTTAAATTAGTTGTTTTTTACCATGTTTACAGATACAATGTACATGTAGAAAAAATAAATTAATGTTGTGAGGTTACCATGTTTGAACTGTGTGATACATGTACATATATTCAAGTTTCAAGGCTGCAATATCAAGTTTTTCTGATTCAATGAAATAAATGCAACCCAAATGGAAGGTTTGGCATCATAAGTCTAGTTTAACCAATATATTTTTGTTCAAAAACTGTACCAAGTCAGGACCTTTGTGTTAACCAGTGCCCAAGTGTTAAGCACATGTAGTTTTCACCTATTTTACAAGTAATCTTAAATGATACAAATGTACTACATGTATAATAAATTTTGGTACATGTATTTGTACTACCCCTAATATATCTAGCTTTAACTGACCACACTTTAGTACTATAGATATTAAAATTTACTTTTTCCATGTCTAGATTTTACAATATCCAGTGTTGCTAGCGGTGCATGCTGAAGTTCTTTCTTTTCTTTTGGAACATTCCAGGTGCATTTGGATGATGTGCAACTTGTCTGTCCTAGCTTATTAGCAGCTTCAACTCTGAACAACAGGCCAGCCACATGGTTGCAAGTCTGTCCTAGTCTAAAAAATAAACATAAAAAAGATTTTATATTTTAAGTGCAACTATTATTTATGCATGTTTTATAAAATTACAAGCATATACAAGTACACTCACATGCCCTTAATTGGACTTACATAAAGTTTCAAAAACATGTTAAACATGAAATTTATCTCTTTTCCAAATTTTGATATTTGCACAAAATTTTTGTTTCTTTTATAATGATTATTATCATCATCGCATAATAAATGATAATTTGAAAGTCATTTGGTTTTGTTACACCCCCCCCCCCCATTGCGGCCCATAATAAGTCCCATACACATGTAGTTCAGAGAGTCGCTTTAATATTCTTAACCACAATATAGCTCGCTTTAATATTCTTAACCACAATCATGTGACAATATAGCTACCTTATTTCAAATCATTGATTGTCATGTACAGTTTCTGAGAAAAGCTTCATGGTACATGGACATACATTATTGTAATCGCTGTGCACATGTATACATGTGTACCAGTAAATACTGATACATGTTCTTCATCTTTGTCGAAGCTTAACATATGATTAAAATACTTGAGATCTTATGTTAGTACTTAGTAAGTAGAAAGTGATTTCGAATTGTATGTTTGATCGAGATCTGGTGTCAAAACTATTATAATTTAAGGCCAAACAAAAAAAGTATGTGTGTCTACTGTCACATGTTGAGTAAAATTACGGTGGGTAGGTAGACAATAATAATTTTTTTTTTTTAACTTGAGTCTATGGGGGCAGCTTTGTGACTTTAACAGTGCTTAATGGAAAATGCTAAAAAAAATTAGTGTAGGGCCCTGAGGGGTTAAAAATTAGGTAGGGTCGGGTGACAGTAAACTCACCTACGTTTTTTTTTGGCCTAATATATTATTTTAAGTGATGTCAGGTTTTTATAACAGAAAGAAAGAGTGTTTAGAGTAACCGTACCCTAAAATTTTATGCCAACCCTTATATTTTACTTCAAGGACTGTTAAAGTCAGAAAAGCCACCATTACTGAGGCTATATGATCATTACCATGATTACCCAAATGTAAAAAACAAAAATACTACATACACATGTACCCTACATTGTACCTATCTGACTTTTTAACCATTTTCAGAGTTCGCGAAATGTGTCGGACCTGACTGGTAAAATTTAAGCAGGTCCGGCATTTTCAACATACTAACTGGACCCATGTCCGGTAGAATTTTAGAAATTTTTTACAAGTTGTAGTAGACAGGACCAGTAAAAAAATATTAGGTTCAATTAAAGATTCCATTTTGGCAGACCTATGTCCGGCATAGAAATTTTAAGTTTCGCGAACTCTGCATTTTAGGGTACAATTACTGTGCTAAACCTCTTGAACCCCGGCACCTTAAACAAAAAAAAATTTCAAAATATTATGAGGTAAAAACAAATGAAATTTGGTTAAGCACTGTTTAAATCAAACCAACGATCGACCACCCCCCTTTAAAAAAAAATTTGGCTACAGGTATGTTAACTAATTAACATGACTAAAGCTAAACTTCTTACCCAGCTGTGCATGAACAGAATGCAGCTCTAACTTCCCCTGTCTCTTTTTCAATGCAGGCCCAAACGTCATGGTCTTCTTCGTTTAGTCTCTGGGATGGTGTACATTTCGCTCTCAGCAAACAACATGGGTGCTCTTTGGTGACGTTATGAAAGAAGACCTCTTTTAACCAATCACTTTTGAAGTATTCATAGGCTTTACCAATCTTGTAGTCATTCAAATACTGATTAACCATCACAGTGTCAACTTTAGAGTTAAAGAATTTAATGATGTTTGCCTTCTCATGGGGTTTTTGATTACATGATTCCCATGCCATTTTAAGAGTGATTACTTGATTCCAAGAGCAAATATTTAATGGATGTCAGTCAAGTATGTTGGGGGCCAGTGGACTAAACCTTCTTTTTCATCACACCAGTTGTCACACAATGAAAATGGGTCCTGAATGTTACACAACTTCAATGTTCTTTCATAATCAGCTCTGTTTGATTCAAGACACTGTGCTTGGGATGCAATACAGGGTAATGAAAGGCGTTGGGCAGCATAAGCTAAAGCAGCAAGTTCAGGTTTGTTACCGTCTGATGAAAGCCCGCGGGCGCTCAAGTATTCCTTCAAAGCTGTTACCTTCCATTGCGTGAAATCCTCAAGTGACTCAGCCATACCAAATAGATAAAAACAACACGAACAAATAGTAAAAAACAGGAACGATAAAAATATTAACAGGAAAACAGATGAACGATGATATATAAGCAAATTATGAGGTATAATATTATAATCCTTTTGTATTTCGTCACCAGGAAAATCACCAGGCAATGCGCATGCGCAAATATGACGTCAAACCGCTTCTTTCACTTTTCGATCTTTGATGCCATTGATATGGATCTATTTATATTTATTTATAAATATAATTTAATGAATTGTATTTATAGAATTTAATATTTTGTAATCCGTCAGCATTTCATTTTTGGATAAAAAAATCTAACTGTTCTTTCTTGGGGTTGATTAACTATGGGACCGATCATTTACCTTTAAAAGGGGGGAGAGGGTGGAGGTTTTAAAAGAGAGAAAAAAATATTTAATTATGATACGACATTTTTATTGACACGGAGTATATATAAGCAATGTTTTATTATCACGTAACGTGATAACGTCTATCACGTTACGTGATAATAAAACATTGCTTATGTCAGGATGCAAAAATCAAGAAATAAACAGACAGGTCAGTGCTTTTGAAAAAAATAATTAAGGCAATGTAGTGTTTTAGCTGAAAAAAAATATTTTCTGATTTTCCGAAAATAAAAATAGTTGCTCAGACCATAATAAACCAATATATGAACTCATTTAACGCTGTCAGCCGTAAACATGATGACTCGATTTAAGAAGAGGAACATAACGTCAGGAGGATAACATACGGCACTTTACTTCTATCACCATGCAGGGTCCATACATAGATCACAAGGGTCTATACATCTATCACCCGAGTCCATACATCTATCACCAGGGTCTACACATCTATCACCAGGGTCCATACATCTATCACCAGGGTCTATACATCTATCACCATGGTCTAAACATCTATCACCAGGGTCCATACATCTCCATAACCAGGGTCTAAACATCAATCACCAGGGTCCATACCTCTATCACCAGGGTCTCTACATCTATCACCAGGGTTTCCACATCTATAACCAAGGTTCTCAACATCTATCACCAGGGTCTCTATATCTATCACAAGGTTCTACACATCTATCACCAGGGTCTATACATCTATCACCAGGGTCTATACATCTCTCACCAGGATTCATACATCTATCACCAGTGTCTATACATCTATTACCAGGGTCCATACATCTATCACCAGGGTCTATACATCAATCACCAGTGTCCATATATCTATCACCAGTGTCTATACATCTATCACCAGGGTCCATACATTTATCACCAGGATCGAAACATCTATCACCATGGTATATACATCTATCACCAGGGTCCATACATCTATCACCAGGGTCTATACATCTATCACCAGGGTCCATTCATCTATCACCAGGGTCTTTACATCTATCACCAGGGTCCATACATCTATCACCAGGGTCTAAACATCAATCACCAGAATCCATATATCTATCACCAGTGTCTATACATCTATCACCAGGGTCCATACATTTATCACCAGGGTCGATACATCTATCACCAGGGTCTATACATCTATCATCCGAGTCCATACATCTATCACCAGGGTCTATACATCTATCACCAGGGTCCATACATCTATCACCAGAGTCTATACATCTATCACCATGGTCTATACATCTATCACCAGGGTCCATACATCTATTACCAGGGTCTCTACATCTATCACCAGGGTCTATACATCTATCACCAGGGTCCATACATCTATCACCATGGCCTATACATTTATTACCAGGGTCTCTACATCCATAACCAGGGTCCAAACATCAATCACCAGGGTCCATACCTATATCACCAGGGTCTCTACATCTATCACCAGGGTCCATACATCTATCATCAGGGTCCATACATCTATCACCCGGGTCTATACATCTATCACCAGGGTCCATACATCTATCACCAGGGTCTATTCATCTATCACCAGGGTCTCTACATCTATCACCAGGGTCTATACATCTATCACCATGGTCCATACATCTATCACCATGGCCTATACATTTATTACCAGGGTCTCTACATCTATAACCAGGGTCTCTACATCTATCACCAGGGTCTATACATCAATCACCAGGGTCTCTACACTCATCACCAGGGTCCATACATCAATCACCAGGGTATAAACATCTATCACCAGGGTCTATACATCAATCACCAGGGTCTCTACACTCATCACCAGGGTCCATACATCAATCACCAGGGTATAAACATCTATCACCAGGGTCTATACATCTATCACCAAGGTCCATACATCTATCACCAGGGTCTATACATCTGTCACCAGGGTCTATACATCAATCACCAGGGCTATACATCTATCACCATGGTCTATACATTTATCACGAGGGTCTCTACATCAATGACCAGTGTATCTACATCAATCACCAAGGTCCATACATCTATCACCAAGGTCCATACATCTATAACCAGGGTCTATTCATCTATCACCAGGGTCTCTACATCTATCACCAGGGTCTATACATCTATCAACATGGTCCATACATCTATCACCATGGCCTATACATTTATTACCAGGGTCTCTACATCTATAACCAGGGTCTCTACATCTATCACCAGGGTCTATACATCAATCACCAGGGTCTCTACACTCATCACCAGGGTCCATACATCAATCACCAGGGTATAAACATCTATCACCAGGGTCTATACATCTATCACCAAGGTCCATACATCTATCACCAGGGTCTATACATCTATCACCAGGGTCTCTACATCAATCACCAGGGCTATACATCTATCACCATGGTCTATACATTTATCACGAGGGTCTCTACATCAATGACCAGTGTCTCTACATCAATCACCAAGGTCCATACATCTATAACCAGGGTCTAAACATCAATCATCAGGGTCCATACCTCTATAACCAAGGTTCTCAACATCTATCACCAGGCTTTCCACATCTATAACCAAGGTTCTCAACATCTATCACCAGGGTCTCTATATCTATCACAAGGTTCTATACATCTATCACCAGGGTCTATACATCTATCACCAGGATTCATACATCTATCACCAGTGTCTATACATCTATCACCAGGGTCCATACATCTATCACCAGGGTCTATACATCAATCATCAGGGTCCATATATCTATCACCAGTGTCTATACATCTATCACCAGGGTCCATACATTTATCACCAGGGTCGATACATTTATCACCATGGTATATACATCTATCACCAGGGTCCATACATCCATCACCAGGGTCTATACATCTATCATCAGGGTCCATTCAGCTATCACCAGGGTCTTTACATCTATCACCAGGGTCCATACATCTATCACCAGGGTCTAAACATCAATCACCAGAATCCATATATCTATCACCAGTGTCTATACATCTATCACCAGGGTCCATACATTTATCACCAGGGTCGATACATCTATCACCAGGGTCTATACATCTATCACCAGGGTCCATACATCTATCACCAGGGTCTATACATCTATCACCAGGGTCCATACATCTATCACCAGGGTCTATACATATATCACCAGGGTCTCTACATCTATAACCAGGGTCTCTACATCTATCACCAGGGTCAATACATCAATCACCAGGGTCTCTACACTCATCACCAGGGTCTAAACATCAATTACCAGGGTCTAAACATCAATCACCAGGGTCCATACCTATATCACCAGGGTCTCCACATCTATAACCAGGGTCTCTACATCTATCAACAGGGTCTATACATCAATCACCAGGGTCTCCACACTCATCACCAGGGTCCATACATCAATCACCAGGGGCTATACATCTATCACCAGGGTCTCTACATCTATCACCAGGGTCCGTACATCTATCACCAGGGTCAATACATCTATCACCAGGGTCCATACATCTATCACCAGGGTCTATACATCTATCACCATGGTCTATACATCTATCACCAGGGTCCATACATCTATCACCAGAGTCTATACATCTATCACCAGGGTCCATACATCTATCATCAGGGTCTATACATCTATCACCAGGGTCCATACATCTATCACCAGGGTCTATACATCTATCACCAGGGTCTATACATCTATCACCAGGGTCCATACATCTATCACCAGGGTCTATAAATCTATCACCAGGGTCCATTCATCTATCACCAGGGTCTATACATCTATCACCAGGTTCTCTACATCTATCACCAGAGTCTATACATCTATCACCAGGGTCCATAAATCTATCACCATGGTCTATACATTTATTACCAGGGTCTCTACATCTATAGCTAGGGTCTCTACATCTATCATCAGGGTCTATACATCATTCACCAGGGTCTCTACACTCATCACCAGTGTCCATACATCAATCACCAGGGTCTAAACAATTATCACCAGGGTCTATACATCTATCACCAGGGTCCATACATCTATCACCAGGGTCTATACATCTATCAACAGGGTCCATACATTTATCATCAGTGTCTATACATCTATCACCAGGGTCAATACATGGCTATACATCTATCACCATGGTCTATACATTTATCACGAGGGTCTCTACATCAATGACCAGTGTCTCAACATCAATCACCAAGGTCCATACATCTATCTCCAAGGTCCATACATCTATAACCAGGGTCTCTACATCTATCACCAGGTTCTCAACATCTTTCACCAGGATCTATACATCTATTACAGGATCTATACATTTATCACCAAGGTCTCTACATCTAACACGAGGGTCAATACATTTATCACCATGGTCTATACATTTATCACGAGGGTCTCTACATCAATGACCAGTGTCTCTACATCTATCACCAGAGTCCATACATCTATCACCAGGGTCCATACATCTATCACAAGGGTCTATACATCTATCACCAGGTTCTCAACATCTTTCACCAGGATCTATACATGTATTACAGGATCTATACATCTATCACCAAGGTCTCTACATCTATAACGAGGGTCAATACATCTACCACCAGGGTCCGTACATCTATCACCAGTGTCTATACATCTACCACCTGGGTCCATACATCTATCACCAGGGTCTATACATCTATCACCAGGGTCTAAACATCTATCACCAGGGTCTATACATCTATCACCAGGGTCTCTACATCTATTACCAGGATCTCTACATCTATCACCTGGGTCTTAACGTCAATCACCAGAGTCTATACATCTATTACCCGGATCTATACATCTATCAACCGGATCTATACATCTATCAACAGGATCTCTACATATATCAACAGGATCTGTACATCTATCACCAGGGTCTAAACATCAATCTCCAGGGTCTTAGCATCTATCAACAGGGTCCATACATCTATCACAAGGGTCTCTACATCTATAACCGGGGTCTCTTCATCTATCACCAGGGTCTGTACATCAATCACTAGGGTCTCTACACTCATCACCACATCTATCACCAGGGTCCATGCATCTATGGCATGGGCCCATACATCTATAACCAGGGCCTCTACATTGCAATTTGATTTTAGTATTGAACTATAACGAAAATACATCCATACGTCAAGTTTCAGGAATAAACCGTTTACATGTATTACTGCTGTGATGTGAGTATAAACAATAATTGTATGCTGCAGTGATCTATTTTTACAACCACCTACTACCACTTACACAAACCTGCACAAAGTTTGATTATGTACAGTTGCTAACCTTTACTGTATTTTGTGCTTTGTTTTATTAAACTGGAAAGGTTGGACCAGAAAAGCTAGTAAAATCCTGTCACATTAAATATATGCCTGTTTTAAGCAGAAAATTTTGTCAAAGCTTATCTTACGTTTATATTCTGTGTCAAGAAGGAAACCTTTCTTTGATTATTATAGCCCTCCCACGTATGTGAGATAGACACTAAGTTGTTCTTGTCCACCCGTTCATATGTCATAGGAAAACTTTGGTGATAGATGTAAAGACCCTTGTGATTGATGTTTAGACCACGGTGATTGATGAAGAGACCCTGGTGATAGATGTAGAGACCCTGGTGATAGATGAAGAGACCATTGTGACAGATGTAGAGACCCTGGTGATAGATGTATAGGCCCTGACGATAGATGTATAGACCCTGGTGATAGATATACGGATCCTGGTGATAGATATACGGACCCTGGTGATAAATGTACGGACCCTGGTGATGGATGTATGAATCCTGGTGATAGATGTATAGACCCTGGTGATAGATGTACGGACCCTGGTGATAGATGTATAGACCCTGGTGATAGATGTACGGACCCTGGTGATAAATGTACGGACCCTGGTGATGGATGTATGGACCCTGGTGATAGATGTATAGACCCTGGTGATAGATGTACGGACCCTGGTGATAGATGTATTGACCCTGGTGATAGATGTATAGACCCTGGTGATAAATGTATGGACCCTGGTGATAAATGTACGGACCCTGGTGATAAATGTACGGACCCTGGTGATGGATGTATGGACCCTGGTGATTGATGTATTGACCCTGGTGATAGATGTAGAGACCCTGGTTATAGATCTATAGACCCTGGTGATAGATCTATAGACCCTGGTGATAGATGTACGGACCCTGGTGATAAATGTACGGACCCTGGTGATAAATGTATGGACCCTGGTGATAGATGTAGAGACCCTGGTTATAGATCTATAGACCCTGGTGATAGATGTATGGACCCTGGTGATAGATATATAGACTCTGGTGATAGATGTATAGACCCTGGTGATAAATGTATGGATCCTGGTGATAGATGTATAGACCCTGGTGATAGGTGTATAGACACTGTTGATAGATATATGGACCCTGGTGATTGATGTATAGACCCTGGTGATAGATGTAAAGACCCTGGTGATAGATGTAAAGACCCTGGTGATAGATGAATGGACCCTGGTGATAGATGTATCGACCCTGGTGATAAATGTATGGACCCTGGTGATAGATGTATAGACACTGTTGATAGATATATGGACCCTGGTGATTGATGTATAGACCCTGGTGATAGAATAAGAATAAGAATTTTTTATTAGCTAATCAAGAACACACGAAGGGCATAATGTAACAAACAGTTAAATTATTGGACAGATGATATGAAAAAACAACAACAATAAAAAATCAATGAGACACAGGATCAGAGCCATTGAAGTACCATGTACACATTGTAATATATCAAAAATAAAAATAAAAGAACAGATTATAAACATTGACCATAATACAATTAGTGTGTTAACATTTAGTAACTTATTATTATTTCTTTTGTTTCCATTCAGATCTTTTCTCAAAACATTCAAGAATAAAATTGCCTAAATAGTTTAATGCTTCTAGGTTCTCATTAGTAAATAGCCAGAAATACTTAAAGTCTGGGGATAATGATTGGATAGATGTATGGACCCTGGTGATAGATGTATAGACACTGGTGATAGATGTGTGGACCCTGGTGATAGATGTATAGACCCTGGTGATAGATGTATAGAACCTTGTTATAGATATAGAGACCCTGGTGATAGATGTTGAGAACCTTAGTTATAGATGTGGAAACCCTGGTGATAGATGTAGAGACCCTGGTGATAGAGGTATGGACCCCAGTGATTGATGAAGAGACCCTGGTGATAGATGTAGAGACCCTGGTGATAGATTAAGAGACCCTTGTGACAGATGTATAGACCCTGGTGATAGATGTACGGACCCTGGTGATAGATGTATGGACCCTGGTGATAGATGTATAGACCCTGGTGATAGATGTACGGACCCTGGTGATAAATGTACGGACCCTGGTGATGGAGGTATGGACCCTGGTGATAGATGTATAGACCCTGGTGATAGATGTATGGACCCTTGTGATAGATGTATAGACCATGGTGATAGATGTATCGACTCTGGTGATAAATGTATGGACCCTGGTGATAGATGTATACACACTGGTGATAGATATATGGACCCTGGTGATTGATGTACGGACACTGGTGATATTTGTACTGACCCTGGTGATGGATGTATGGACCCTGGTGATAGATGTATAGACCCTGGTAATAGATGTATAGCCCCTGGTGATTGATGTATGGACCCTGGTGATGAGTGTGGAGACCCTTGTGATTGATGTATAGACCCTGTTGATAGATGTAGAGACCCTGGTTATATATGTGGAGACCCTGGTGATTGATGTTTAAACCCTGGTGATTGATGTTTAGACCCTGGTGATGAGTATAGAGACCCTGGTGATTGATGTATTGACCCTGGTGATAGATGTAGAGACCCTGGTTATAGATGTAGAGACCCTGGTGATATATGTATAGACCCTGGTGATAGATGTATGGACCCTGGTGATAGATGTATAGACCCTGGTGATAGATGTATGGACCCTGGTGATAGATGAATGGACCCTGGTGATAGATGTATAGACCCTGGTGATAGATGTATGGACCCTGGTGATTGATGTTTAAACCCTGGTGATTGATGTTTAGACCCTGGTGATGAGTATAGAGACCCTGGTGATTGATGTATTGACCCTGGTGATAGATGTAGAGACCCTGGTTATAGATGTAGAGACCCTGGTGATATATGTATAGACCCTGGTGATAGATGTATGGACCCCAGTGATTGATGAAGAGACCCTGGTGATAGATGTAGAGACCCTGGTGATAGATTAAGAGACCCTTGTGACAGATGTATAGACCCTGGTGATAGATGTACGGACCCTGGTGATAGATGTATGGACCCTGATGATAGATGTATAGACCCTGGTGATAGATGTACGGACCCTGGTTATAAATGTACGGACCCTGGTGATGGAGGTATGGACCCTGGTGATAGATGTATAGACCCTGGTGATAGATGTATGGACCCTTGTGATAGATGTATAGACCATGGTGATAGATGTATCGACCCTGGTGATAAATGTATGGACCCTGGTGATAGATGTATAGACACTGGTGATAGATATATGGACCCTGGTGATTGATGTACGGACACTGGTGATATTTGTACTGACCCTGGTGATGGATGTATGGACCCTGGTGATAGATGTATAGACCCTGGTAATAGATGTACGGACCCTGGTGATAGATGTAGAGACCCTGGTGATAGATGTATAGCCCCTGGTGATTGATGTATGGACCCTGGTGATGAGTGTGGAGACCCTGGTGATTGATGTATAGACCCTGTTGATAGATGTAGAGACCCTGGTTATATATGTGGAGACCCTGGTGATATAGGTATGGACCCTGGTGATTGATGTTTAAACCCTGGTGATTGATGTTTAGACCCTGGTGATGAGTATAGAGACCCTGGTGATTGATGTATTGACCCTGGTGATAGATGTAGAGACCCTGGTGATTGATGTATAGACTCTGGTGATAGATGTATTGACCCTGGTGATAGATGTATAGACACTGGTGATAGATGTGTGGACCCTGGTGATAGATGTATAGACCCTGGTGATAGATGTATAGAACCTTGTGATAGATATAGAGACCCTGGTGATAGATGTTGAGAACCTTAGTTATAGATGTGGAAACCCTGGTGATAGATGTAGAGACCCTGGTGATAGAGGTATGGACCCCAATGATTGATGAAGAGACCCTGGTGATAGATGTAGACACCCTGGTGATAGATGTAGAGACCCTGGTGATAGATGAAGAGATCCTTGTGACAGATGTTTTGGCCCTGACGATAGATGTATAGACCCTGGTGATAGATATACGGACCCTGGTGATAAATGTACGGACCCTGGTGATAGATGTATAGACCCTGGTGATAGATGTACGGACCCTGGTGATAGATGTATGGACCCTGGTGATAGATGTATAGACCCTGGTGATAGATGTACGGACCCTGGTGATAAATGTACGGACCCTGGTGATGGAGGTATGGACCCTGGTGATAGATGTATAGACCCTGGTGATAGATGTATGGACCCTTGTGATAGATGTATAGACCATGGTGATAGATGTATCGACCCTGGTGATAAATGTATGGACCCTGGTGATAGATGTATAGACACTGGTGATAGATGTAGAGACCCTGGTAATAAATGTATAGGCCATGGTGATAGATGTATGGACCCTGGTGATAGATGTATAGACCCTGGTGATAGATGTAGAGACCTTGGTGATAGATGAATAGACCCTGGTGATAGATGTAGAGACCCTGGTGATAGATGTATAGACCCTGGTGATAGACGAATAGACCCTGGTGATAGATGTATGGACCCTGGTGATAGATGTATAGACCCTGGTGATAGATGTATGGACCCTGGTGATAGATGTATGGACACTGATGATAGATGTATGGACCCTGGTGATAGATGTATAGACCCTGGTGATAGATGTATGGACCCTGGTGATAGATGTATAGACTATGGTGATAGATGTATAGACCCTGGTGATAGATGTATGGACCCTGGTGATAGATGTATAGACCCTGGTAATAGATGTATGGACTCGGGTGATAGATGTATAGACCCTTGTGATCTATGTATGGACCCTGCATGGTGATAGAAGTAAAGTGCCGTATGTTATCCTCCTGTTGTTATGTTCCTCTTCTTAAATCGAGTCATCATGTTTACGGCTAAGTGACAGCGTTAAATGAGTTCATATATTGGTTTATTATGGTCTGAGCAACTATTTTTATTTTCGGAAAATCGGAAAATATTTTCTTCAGCTAAAACACTACATTGCCTTATTTTTTTTCAAAAGCACTGACCTGTCTGTTTATTTCTTGATTTTTGCATCCTGACATTTTTATTGACACGGAGTATAAGCAATGTTTTATTATCACGTAACGTGATAATAAAACATTGCTTATACTCCGTGTCAATAAAAATGTCGTATCATAATTAAATATTTTTTTCTCTCTTTTAAAACCTCCACCCTCTCCCCCCTTTTAAAGGTAAATGATCGGTCCCATAGTTAATCAACCCCAAGAAAGAACAGTTAGATTTTTTAAATCCAAAAATGAAATGCTGACGGATTACAAAATATTAAGTTTTATAAATACAATTCATTAAATTATATTTATAAATAAATATAAATAGATCCATATCAATTGCATCGAAGATCGAAAAGTGAAAGTAGCGGTTTGACGTCATATTTGCGCATGCGCATTGCCTGGTGATTTTCCTGGTGACGAAATACAAAAGTACTATTATATTATACCTCAAATTATTGACGCTGTTTACGTTGTTGACACTATGTCGCCATATTGGATTCAGCAGAAGCGTCTCCAAATGACCCTTTGACCCCGTCTACTTACTTTGACATGCGCACAAAGAACGTTAAGTGTAAATACGTCTATAGATAAACAAGCTGGAATATAGCTGGGGACTTTTTTTGACGTAATGCGGAAAACATCTTTAAAACATCCATTTTGCACATTTTTTAAACTCTTTATAAATGTATTGTTTACTCTTTTTATTTGGTTTAAAGTAAAGCATATTCTTTTAAATTTCATTTAAAAAAACTTTATAGCTTGCTATTTTAAAAACCCATTCAGAAGAATTGACTTGTAAATTGAAAAGTTCATTGGTTGACAAGTATCTTTTGACATGTTATTATAAGGGGGAGGGGAGGAGGGGGTCCCGTCCCGAATTCCCGTCAAAATAATTTTAAAATCCCATTTTCCCGGATAATAAAAACTACTGATCCCGCATCCCGAAAAATAAAATGCAGGTTCCCGTGTCCCGCTAGTCGCTTTTCCCGAATTCCCGTTAAATAAAATGGCCAATCCCGGCGTCCCGGAAAAGGTCTTCCCGACCCTCTTATAAAGTTGATTAATTCATCAAAAACAATTGCAAGTCATACAATGATCATTTTCCATGCATGGATGTCAGACACATACAGATAATTTAAAAGGAAAGTGGCTAAAAATATTTATATATAAATTGGGAATAAATATTTTTTAGCCACTTGATATTTGGTATACAGCATCAAGGTGGGGTTTGATTGCAGGTCTCTTGCTCACCTACTTCCTGTTTAAAAAAATCCAGCCATTTTTTACTTTGATTTTTTTATTAAGCATGCTCCCCAAGGCTTGCATTTTAAAAAAATGACTATCTTGGGAGATCATTTAACCCACTCCAGACTGATGAAGAACCCACATATATATATTTTTCATTTGTTTTAAATTGAAAGTAAACTTAATACAAGAATCAGTTACAATACCCAGAGACCACTGTCACTGAATTGTCATATATTTAACAGGACATGACACCACAGCCAGTGCTTTATCGTGGGCCTTATACTCCATAGCAGAGCACCCAGACGTACAGAGGAAAATCCAAACTGAGGTTGACAAAGTCCTAGAGGGAAGAGACACTGATGAGATATTAACGTAAGATGTTTAAAGGTAGATTAGGAGAAGTGGGGGAGTGGGGGGGGGGGGGGGTTACATAAGACCACTCAGATGTTTAAAATAAAATACAGGCCGAGGTTGATGACGTTCTAGAAGGGAGAGACACTGGTGAGATATAACGGTAGATGTTTAAAGGTAGATCAGATGGGAGGAAGGCTACACTAGAGCGCCTATAGGTACAGAGGAAAATCCAGGCTGAGATTGACAAAGTGCTAGAGGGAAGAGACACTGATGAGATGTTTAAAGGTTGATCAGAGAAAAGGGTTGGATGTGAAAGGTTTCACCAGATTATTTGCGGACAAGCACGAATCTTGAGCTTGAACTGTAACTCATTATGGTAAACTACTATTAATTTTCTTAACAAGTACAAATCACAGCTATTGAAATTTTCAGCATCAGCATAGCCAACAAAGGGATTTTATTTAAGGTCTGTCTCTCACCTACCCACTTCTCAATGAAATCCATCAATTTTTATATTCGACTTACTTTTTTTTAAAGAGATGATTTACCAAAACTGACCTACACAACAATGTGTTTAAAGGAGGCCATGAGACTTCATACACCTGTCCCATTTATAATGAGAGAGCTAACAGAACCCATGGAACTTGATGGACATACAGTGCCAGCTGGGACCAATGTCAGTGTAATGTTGTATAACACTCACCATAACCCACAAGTATGGCCAGACTCAATGGTAGGTCTACAGTATAACACTCACCATAACCCACAAGTATGGCCAGATTCAATGGTAGGTCTACAGTATAACACTCACCATAACCCACAAGTATGGCCAGACTCAATGGTAGGTCTACAGTATAACACTCACCATAACCCACAAGTATGGCCAGATTCAATGGTAGGTCTACAGTATAACACTCACCATAACCCACAAGTATGGCCAGACTCAATGGTAGGTCTACAGTATAACTCTCACCATAACCCACAAGTATGGCCAGATTCAATGGTACGTCTACAGTATAACTCTCACCATAACCCACAAGTATGGCCAGATTCAATGGTAGGTCTACAGTATAACACTCACCATAACCCACAAGTATGGCCAGATTCAATGGTAGGTCTACAGTATAACACTCACCATAACCCACAAGTATGGCCAGACTCAATGGTAGGTCTACAGTATAACTCTCACCATAACCCACAAGTATGGCCAGATTCAATGGTAGGTCTACAGTATAACACTCACCATAACCCACAAGTATGGCCAGATTCAATTGTTGGTTTACAGTATAACTCTCACCATAATCCACAAGTATGGCCAGACTCAATGGTAAGTCTACAGTATAACTCTCACCATAACCCACAAGTATGGCTAGATTCAATTGTTGGTTTACAGTATAACACTCACCATAACCCACAAGTATGACCAGATTCAATGGTAAGTCTACAGTATAACACTCACCATAACCCACAAGTATGGTCAGATTCAATGGTAGGTCTACAGTATAACACTCATCATTACCCACAAGTGTGGTCAGATTCAATGGTGGGTCTACAGTAAAACACTCACCATAACCCTCAAGTATGGCCAGATTCAATGGTAGTTCTACAGTATAACACTCACCATAACCCACAAGTATGGTAAGTCTACAGTATAACACTCACCATAACCCACAAGTATAGCCAGACTCAATGGTAGGTCTACAGTATAACTCTCACCATAACCCACAAGTATGGCCAGATTCACTGGTAGGTCTACAGTATAACACTCACCATAACCCACAAGTATGGCCAGATTCAATGGTAGGTCTACAGTATAACACTCACTATAACCCACAAGTATGGCCAGATTCAATGGTAAGTCTACAGTATAACACTCACCATAACCCACAAGTATGGCCAGATTCAATGGTAGGTCTACAGTATAACACTCACCATAACCCACAAGTATGGCCAGATTCAATGGTAGGTCTACAGTATAACACTCACCATAACCCACAAGTATGACCAGATTCAATGGTAAGTCTACAGTATAACAATCACCATAACCCACAAGTATGACCAGACTCAACGGTAGGTCTACAGTATAACACTCACCATAACCCACAAGTATGGCCAGATCCAATGGTAGGTCTACAGTATAACACTCACCATAAACCACAAGTATGGCCAGATTCAGTGGTAGGTCTACAGTATAACACTCACCATAACCCACAAGTATGGCCAGACTCAACGGTAGGTCCACAGTATAACACTCACCATAACCCACAAGTATGGCCAGATCCAATGGT
This sequence comes from Arcuatula senhousia, assembly GCA_963971305.1. Taxonomy (NCBI): domain Eukaryota; kingdom Metazoa; phylum Mollusca; class Bivalvia; order Mytilida; family Mytilidae; genus Arcuatula; species Arcuatula senhousia. The sequence continues at coordinate 1,586,696 of OZ020308.1, read as the reverse complement.
AGGTCTACAGTATAACACCCACCATAACCCACAAGTATGGCCAGATTCAATGGTAAGTCTACAGTATAACACTCACAATAACCCACAAGTATGGTCAGATTCAATGGTAGGTCTACAGTATAACACTCACCGTTACCCACAAGTATGGCCAGATTCAATGGTAGGTATACAGTATAACACTCACCATAACCCACAAGTATGATCAGATTTAATGGTAGGTCTACAGTATAACACTCACCATAACCCACAAATATGGCCAGACTCAATGGTAGGTCTACAGTATAACACTCACCATAACCCACAAGTATGGCCAGATTCAATGGTAGGTCTACAGTATAACACTCACCATAACCCACAAGTATGGCCAGATTCAATGGTAGGTCTACAGTATAACACTCACAATAACCCACAAGTATGGCCAGACTCAATAGTAGGTCTACAGTATACCACTCACCATAACCCACAAGTATGACCAGATTCAATGGTAGGTCTACAGTATAACACTCACCATAACCCACAAGTATGGTCAGATTCAATGGTAGGTCTACAGTATAACACTCATCATAACCCACAAGTATGGCCAGATTCAATGGTAGGTCTACAGTATAACACTCACAATAACCCACAAGTATGGCCAGATTCAATGGTAGGTCTACAGTATAACACTCACCATAACCCACAAGTATGACCAGATTCAATGGTAGGTCTACAGTATAACACTCACCATAACCCACAAGTATGGCCAGATTCAATGGTAGGTCTACAGTATATCTCTCACCATAACCCTCAAGTATGGCCAGATTCAATGGTAGGTCTACAGTATAACACTCATCATAACCCACAAGTATGGCCAGATTCAATGGTAGGTCTACAGTATAACACTCACCATAACCCACAAGTATGGCCAGATTCAATGGTAGGTCTACAGTATATCTCTCACCATAACCCTCAAGTATGGCCAGATTCAATGGTAGGTCTACAGTATAACACTCACCATAACCCACATGTATGGCCAGATACAATGGTAGGTCTACAGTATAGCACTCACCATAACCCACAAGTATGGCCAGATACAATGGTAGGTCTACAGTATATCTCTCACCATAACCCACAAGTATGGCCAGATTCAATGGTAGGTCTACAGTATAACACTCACCATAACCCACAAGTATGGCTAGATACAATGGTAGGTCTACAGTATAGCACTTATCATAACCCACAAAGTATGGCCAGATTAAATGGTAAGTCTACAGTATAACACTCACCATAACCCACAAGTATGACCAGACTCAATGGTAGGTCTACAGTATAACACTCACCATAACCCACAAGTATGGCCAGATTCAATGGTAGGTCTACAGTATAACACTCATCATAACCCACAAGTATGGCCAGATTCAATGGTAGGTCTACAGTATAACACTCACCATAACCCACAAGTATGGCCAGATACAATGGTAGGTCTACAGTATATCTCTCACCATAACCCACAAGTATGGCCAGATTCAATGGTAAGTCTACAGTATAACACTCACCATAACCCACAAGTATGACCAGACTCAATGGTAGGTCTACAGTATAACACTCACCATAACCCACAAGTAGGTCTACAGTATATCTCTCACCATAACCCTCAAGTATGGCCAGATTCAATGGTAGGTCTACAGTATAACACTCACCATAACCCACATGTATGGCCAGATACAATGGTAGGTCTACAGTATAGCACTCTCCATAACCCACAAGTATGGCCAGATACAATGGTAGGTCTACAGTATATCTCTCACCATAACCCACAAGTATGGCCAGATTCAATGGTAGGTCTACAGTATAACACTCACCATAACCCACAAGTATGGCCAGATACAATGGTAGGTCTACAGTATAGCACTCACCATAACCCACAAGTATGGCCAGACTCAATGGTAGGTCTACAGTATAACACTCACCATAACCCACAAGTATGGCCAGATTCAATGGTAGGTCTACAGTATAACACTCACCATAACCCACAAGTATGGCCAGATTCAATGGTAGGTCTACAATCACTCAACATAACCCACAAGTATGGCCAGATTCAATGTTAGGTCTACAGTATAACACTCACCATAACCCACAAGTATGGCCAGATTCAATGGTAGGTCTACAGTATAAAACTCATCATAACCCACAAGTATGGCCAGATTCAATGGTAGGTCTACAGTATAAAACTCATCATAAACCACAAGTATGGCTAGATTCAATGATAGGTCTACAGTATAACACTCACCATAACCCACAAGTATGGCCAGATTCAATGGTAGGTCTACAGTATAACACTCACCATAACCCACAAGTATGGCCAGATTCAATGGTAGGTCCACAGTATACATTTGCCTTAAAGATGAAGAAAAAACACCATGGAGAAATGTCCATGTTTTAAGCAATCTCATTTCTTTTAGATATCTTTACTACAGAAATAACCCAAGTGTGAACGATTTATGTTGGGAAGTTCCTTCATGTTTTGAAGTGGTTCTTTTTAGAAATTCCTGAAAAGTTACATATGTTCATAAGATATGCTGTCAACTTTTGTTGTATTGTCTCCTGGTAAATTATAGTTGTTTTAGCATGAATACAAATATGTACTATGAACATTGTCCACTAAAGATGGAACTTTTTCAGGAACTTATCAAAGATCATTTAAACATGTTGAAGGAACTTCCCAACACAAAACGTTCACACTTGGGTTATTTCTGCAGTAAGGGTAGGTGATTGAATAAAGATAATATTGAAACCTATGAACTTGAATGTTGAATATCAAATGTCCTAGACAAAGACAAAACAATCAGACATTCCAGAAAAAAGGCAGATCACAATGGTACTCACTTGGTAAAAGCATTTTATAAGAAATGGTTGGTAGAATTAAGCTTTCAAACCCATCTTCCAGTGCCATCCTAAGGTTTTGCAGTAGCAAGGAAGCCAAATCCAGCACTGAGAATATGGACCAAGTGCATCACAAGGAAAGAAACCTGGTCTTTTTAACATTTTGAATTTAAAATCAGAAATTTGGGCGACAGAAATATTAGAAATTTTATGGTAAATCATGTCAGAAAAGTCTGACGACCAGGCTTGTGATTACCCTCTGGGACCTCTGGTCCACCAGCAGCGGATATCGCCCAGTAGTTTCAAAATACAAATACCAAAACGCGGGTATAAACGGTTATTTTGGCTATGCTGTATATCATTATTTCAAGGGGTAACCTCTTAATAGTAGCATTTAAATCAAAACATTGGAAGGTCAGATTCCCAAACATGGATAACCAGTTTAATGCTGTATGACACATATTCATTATAAAGTAAATCCTAAGTATAATATATAGAAAACATTTGCTGAATCAAACATTTAGCTAAAAAATAATCCTTTATATTTTGATACATGTATCTTAGATTTTAAATATTTGATATTTTTAATTATTATAACAGAATTTTATAATGTGCTATTTGAAATTTTATATTTTAACAGAAATTTATACCAGAGAGATTTTTACCAGAAAATGTTGAAAAGAGAGATCCATTTTCCTATGTACCTTTTTCTGCAGGACCAAGGTAATAAAATTTTAATAGAGATGATTTACATGCATGTTAAACTATAATATAAACAGTAGTGCATGTGCATGTATTGATGAATTAATTCATGCATTCAGGATTCAAATTAGAAGATTTTGAAAGTAATTACAAGTATAACAATTTTAGAACCTTGTAGATTAATAAAAATAAAATCTTTGATGATTTGATTTTTTAACAATGCATAGGGAAAGAAGAAAGCAAGTCTAAAGGGGTCCCTCACTTTTTGATTGTCAAGCCATCTGGTTTCAAGAATTATGTAATTTTGAACTTGAAAATTTAACACTAGATCTCTGTGAAGTTTTACATAGTGATTACAGACATACAGACACAGAGGATGCTCCCCTCCTCTTTTGTTAAGTAATTTATTGCATGGAAAATAAAGGTGTTAACAAAATTACCAAACTTGGAGGACCAATCTCAAATGTCCACGAGAAAAGACAAAACTAGAAACACACACCAGAAAAAATGAAGATTGCAATGTTCCTGACTTGGTTCAGGCATTTCAAAAGAAATGGTGAGTTAAACCATGTTTTATGGTGAACCAACCTCCCTCTTCCATTGCCATCTTTTGTCAGGTAGTTACACAAAACATAGCTACAATTATGTAGCTCCCTTCACAACTCAGTGGCTCCAGCAGGGTCAAAAACGATCTGCGACCTGAGGGCTTTTTAAGGGCGACTTCCGACCTACACTTCATAAAATTGACCTATGCAAAAAAACGACCTGCGACCTCCGCCAAAGTATGCCTTTTAAAAGCATCCTTGCAACCTCAGGCCCCTTATGAAAGTGACCTTGCGACCTGAGGGGGGTACCCTGCGGGAGCCCCAACTCAGATCCAGCTGATCCACAATGTGATCCCATTACTCCCCACGGAGGTTACCAAATCCTTCTGTCCACGCACACAAAGCTTAAAATGGTTCGTAAAAATGTAAAATCTCACAACATCATTGGTTCCATGAAAATTGAAACTAAAAACCTATAAACCAGGTCCAGGTCTTTATTGTTTTGTGTTCCTTGTATCATTGACATTGTTTCTATTTTTAGAAACTGTATTGGTCAACAGTTTGCTTTAAATGAAATGAAGACAGTTCTTGCCAAGATTTTTAGAAGGTAGGTTGGTGGTATAATTGGCCAGATTTCACAGTGTGAAAAGTCTAGGTTGTCAGGGGGCAGGCCAGGGAAAACAATTTTAAGTTTTCACATCTGGTAATTATAACAACCTCTTGATATTTGGTAAATTTCAAGTTTGTTGCTCATCTACTTTCTGTTTAATGAAATCTGGCCATTTTTACTTTGGCAGATTTTTGTTAAGACACATGCAGTCAAATGCAGTAATGCACAAATTGATCCCAGCATTAAAATATTTGTATTGAAACAAGAATATATCTTTAAGTCACACTAAGGGAAATTAATTATTAGATTCTTTTTAGTGGTTTTCCGTAAAAGGTCAAAATAGTTAGGCTTTATTTTTTTGGTCCTGAATCAAAAAGCTGTTGCTTTAATTCAGGTTCAGTCTATACATCTTAATAAAATTCTCCAAGGGTTTAAGTTGACAGATGATCACTTTTAGCCAATTTTACCTTTGCATGTCAAAATTAGAAGCTTCATTTCTTTATCCATTAAAAAATGTAGACTTGCAGTAGAGGAAAATGTGATTGGATGTTTTAAGGTTCATGCTCATTTGTTTTTTTTAGCTCAATTGACTTGAAGGTGTGAGCTATTGTCATCATTAAGGGTCCCTCGTCTGTCGGTCTGTTTACTTTTCTCTTCTCTGAAACCACTGATGGGATTGCTTTGAAACTTTTTACTCTTTAGGATGTCCTCTACCAAGCTTGTGAAATTTGTGAAGGTCGACCAACCAACATGGCCGCCATTACTAAAAATAGAAAAGGGGCTCAGACCATAGTTTTTAGCTTATAGCTCAAAAAGTATAAGAGATAGAGAAAATCTGAATCAACTTTCCGTCTTAAAGTTGTGGGACTACTCTTTATAGGAGTTATTTCCCCCTAATTGTCAAAATTGACCATTTTTACAGTTTTTGGACTTTATCTTGAAAACTGTAAGTGCTAGAGGAAAAGTTAGCATAGCAAAATTGTTCAGCTCATTAAGATCTACTAAAATGATTCCAGGGTCAAAATTGTCAGATCATCCTTTTAAGAGTTATCCCCCTCTAAGTGTTTTCAATCAATTTTTAACTTGATTTTTTTCCAAATGGAAAGCTTTGTAAACTTAGTATTGTTGATCTTAAAAGTGTTATTTATCGTAACTAGTTTCTTTAATGTTACTTACCAAGTACATGTACATGTTGCACACTAGGTAAGATGCCTTAGCATTAGAGATCACATGAGCAATTTAAGCTCCTGGGAGCCTCTTGTTTTAAAAAGTCTCCATTGAATTTAATCAAACATTTTCTATTGCATCAAACAATGAAAACACCACTTTAATTGTGATTAAGATCTATGTGCTTTTAATATAGTCTTTCATCCTAAGAATATCCCTGATTTAAAGGAGAGAGGGTTACAATTCTACCCTTGTTTTGTTTCTTTATTCATAGAAAATAATGAGATGTGGAATAAGTGTACGCGACACAGCCCACAGTCAAGCGGCAATTCAGAAAAACCACAATGGACAACCATCAGCAGCATATGTCAATATTATAAATTTTCTTTACATTTTTCTCCTCCGTAATCCAGTACCCTGATAAACTTCCAAATACAGGCTACATTTGTCTTCATGGGAGACTGCAGTTATATAGATTTTCTCTCTTTAGGTTCAGTGTAGATTTGGATCCCAGCCATAAAGTAGAAAAGTATGAAACCATGGTTATGAGAGCTCAGACTGGTATTATGATGAAAGCCGTCAGACGATAAATATGAGCAAGGCTGTTGAATGATAAATTTGATGTAGGACGTCTAAACATTAATGGAGAATTAACACAATAAAAATTATCAACTTAATAATGTTAATTTTTATCAAATGTGTACTGCTTTTACAGCTGACATTTCATTGATGAAGTTTTCATGATAAATCAGAAATTTGCATTATGGTTTAAGTTGTAAAATGATAAAAAGAGGATACTTGAAATACTTTCAACTTAATTGTGTTAACTTCTGTTTGATGTTTATAAGATTTTTATATGAAATTACAATAAAAGTATTGTTAATGATGACTTTGTTGATCTGTCCGTCTGTTCATAGTCTGTTGGTTAACTATTTCTATCACTAGTTAGCATTTTCGGTTTTAGAATAAAGGACCAAAAGTGATTAAAACAGGTGTATTGACATAGCTTCTGTAGAATGTTTGTTATTCCTTGATTTACCAATTTTGTTTTCATTGAATTCCTTACCAAATTCTGTCAACTAAGTGTGTCAACAGTTTTGATATAAATTGCACCGTTACATTGCTTCAGTGGGCCAAAGTCATGGACCACACCCCAAAAAAACAACGTTTTAATCTGTTGTCTGATTTTCAAATCTTTTTATGCCCCCTACAAAAGTAGGTCAGTTCTTCTGTCCTTCCCAAATTCAAAAATTCCCACTTACTGAAAAGTGCCAAAAGCAACCATATTAGTATGGTAGATACACCCAGTGAAGCTAAACACAATGCATGATGCATATGCTGGATGTGACCTATATTTTCACAGGGATGAATACTTTAAGAAGAATGATTTAAGTCAATTCCTGCTTACTGACAAGTGCCACATCAATGTTATTGGTATGGTAGGTGACCTAGTGATGCTGAGCACAAAGGATGCTTTGGATGCTGGCTGTGACCTATATTTTCTGCATGGATGACCACTTAAAGAATGGTTAAATTCCATTCCCTTATTACTGACAAGTTCCAAATCACTGCTAAAAGGTAATTTCATTTTTCACGGTTTTGTCTTAAATTCTGTAATGTTTAAGCTGAGATAATTAAACTTTAGTTTTAATTTTCTCAGGTTTAAGTGTATGCTACATTTCTTTGTGTATATTTGTGTATGCTATATTAATGATAATTATTTCATTGTTGTTCTTACAATTAAATTCATTTTGTAACTTCTTCTTTCTGTTTTGCTGATTTGTGGTCTTTTTGTATGTCCTCATGTTTTTTTTTGTTCGTGTTTACCGGTTTTGTCGTTGCCCTTTCGGACTTTTGACATTAGAATGCCCCATTGGTGCCTCTTTACTTCTTTTTGAAATAGAACCAACAATGTCAACCACTTTATTAGAAGAGCCTTCTTTATTTTCCTTTATTTCTAAAATACAAGTGTTTCATCTTCATTGCATCAAAGATTTATGTATTGAATTCATTCAGTTTCAGTAAATTCTAGTTCATAAAGCTTGGCCTTGTCTGTACTACCGATAGCAGTAGTACATCCGATGTATATTGTGTCATGGTTCACAAATGTCAGACCATACGGACGTTCTATACCGATTGTTGTAGTGTCAAAGAAGGAGAGGAAATTCCCAGAATTATCCAGATAATGAAGAATGTTTGTGTTCACATTTCTAACAATAATGTTATCTGACGGAGTGTTTACAACGTTCCCTGGTTCAAACGGTGTCTCGTCATTGTTAATGTCAGGATGACCGATGTACGTATTTACTACGCCATCGTGACCTAATACGACAATTCGTCCACTAAGATCTTCTGATCTAAAATAATCAATAACGATTATTTTACCATCTTTAGAACACGTTAATAATCTTGGACTCGAGAAAATCTGTTGATTGTTCTTGTCATATTCCCACTCGGCTTCCTTTCTACCCTCGTTATCCATCATTATAACTACACGTCTCCCACTGACGGGGAAGGCAGCCTCTGTACTCCTGGCTGCCACTAACACTTTTTCATCGTTAGTTACGTGAACAGCGATGATAAACAGCGATTTTGCATGAAATTTGCTACTTGTCACTTTACCAGTTCTCCCGTGAATGATTTTCAGTGTTGTTGTTTTATCAGCGACTAAAACATCTCCAGTAGAACATATTCTAAAATCCATAATAAACATTGTATCAATGGAAAGTAATGTTTGAAGTTTCTCATTTTGTGGTTTTACATGTTGTAAGACAGACATGGATGGAAGTGGTGGTGTGTCTAAAATCCATAACGACCCATCATGTCCAGTATGAATGTCATGACAATGGTCGAGCTCTGTCGTAAAATGTCTCCTAACCCTGAGTTTTAACTTAGTCGCTCGACTCAAACCAACGTTTCGTAGTCCCTTTATTAGATTCTCTACATCCTGTCCTGAGACTTCTTTGATTTCCTCAAACTTATGTCCAGTATGATCTTTTGCGACACATACTAAACAAACGAGAATTTTACACAAACTACAATAAAGACAATAGGTTTGACCGGCGTGTGTTTTACATTGTACATTGTTAATGTCAATCTCCTGAATTCTAATTTGTCCTAACTGTTTAATATCAAGGATGGTATGGTCCTTGGCATTTTTGAACTTGGGATGAACCTTCTCAGTACACTTTATACACATCAACAAGCCACAATCGATACATTTGAATTTCAGTCTGGGATCGGATTCACATAACTGACACATCATTACATCCTGAGCTCTCGCAATCGACTTGGACAACGCCATTTTGTTGTTAAGTATGTACAAAAACCTCCAGATAGAAAGTTTTAAAAAATGTCTACCGGTCGGGTATGTTAAATGATTCGTCGATAAAATCGGTTATATTCACTAACTTAGATACCATATAACTTTTATTGTTTTAGTAGGTTTGTTATTATAAAAATGCAGTCATGTGCTTCATAGGTTTTAATACTAACAACAATAATACTTAAAAAATCTAGGTGCTAAAAACCCTATATTAAAATGGCGGAGAAATTATAAAAAGAATAATATTACTTACAAAAAGAGTACAATAAAGAGTTAATGCATAAAATATTAAAAGTGATACAATGTATAGGTTCAAACTCATGAATTAGAATATAATTTTTATTATATAGAGATTATTTCTCCGGGTTTTGTACCTGTTGTTCATTCCAAGTCTCGCATATTAATCAAAGAACTACATTTGAAAACACTATATGTTTCAAATATATTCTAGATAGAGTATGAAGTATAGAATAGATTTAATAAAGGAATAATTCACATGTAGAGGGGCACTAAATCTTTGATAAATTTATTTAATCTCAATAGAGTATAAAGGATTTCAAGACAATGTTAGAACTGGAACTCCAAATTTGTCTTCACTCTTCGCTTCAATTTTACGAATATGGGATTTCCATCTCTCAGATGAGAGGAGATGTTGGTTTGTCATAGAGTTTTGTTTTGTCTTCCTTTATCATTTGACACACTGAATTGGAAATTATCAGCGCGACAGGCGTGCTTTAGCAGACAGGAATAACTTACGACTTGAGTTTGCATTCTGTTAAATTGATTTTGTGTTTGGTATTTAATTTCCTCGTGCTTTTTTGTTAGGATTTACTGGTTTTGTCGTTGCCCTTTCGGACTTTTGACACTCAAATGCCCAATCGTTTCCTCTTGTACATGCAAATAATTGGTTCTTTCCATGGCGAGTGTAGAATCCTACTGGAACATTAATTATGCAAAAAATGATAAAAACTTTGTTTTAATCACAATTGCAGTTAATGTGTTGTGGTCTCATTCGTTTTCTCCATATCCTTTCATAAATCATATCATGAATTCGACAAGATACTTGTGGAAAATTTTAATTTCAATGAATTGTTAATTTTTTTTTATCATTGTTTATTAAATTACCAACTTTATGGCCAATAATTTGTTGTAATACCGGTTCTATCAAATATGCATTTTTTTAAAAAGTGAATGATACTATGTGTTTTGAGGCTATACAATTAGCAACGTGGTTGTGTAATGCATAGTGGGTAGTTTTCATGGTTTGTAATGAGGAAAACTGGGGTTACAATAGGTCATCGTGGGGTCACAAGATGTCATAAAAAGAAGTCCGAAAAGCCTAATGCAGTGATATAGTATGGACCATGGGTTTGGAACTGGAACTGCGAGGAGTAATTAAATAGTTCAAATAAGTGCAATAGAGAAAATGAAAAATGTGGTGTTTCTGATTTTAATGACAAAAACCGTTTCATTACAGAAAAATTGCTAAAACAAGGTTATCGATGCCACAAATTAGTCAAATCGTTTACTTAATTCGTTCATGAATATGGGTATCTTATTAAAATATTTAACTGTACGTGTCGTTTTTTTTTTATTGTTAAAGGAATATCACATCCCGAATTCTATGGAAATGTAGTTAATAAGGCACATTAATTCAAAACAATCCTCTTGAAATGGTAGTTTGGCTTAAAAACGTATTAAACAAAGGATACAAGTTGGAAGTTATAGTAAAATTTTTTGATTTTGTATTTTTTTTGGTAGAAATATTGATAATTTGGTAGTAACTCTAAAACGTTAATCTTTTACTTTTTGTCTATTGTATTTTTTCGAAGCATTACAGCGATCAAATATGTCGGTTTTGTGTGATGATATAATACTAAATCATTAGTTATTTGAAGTGTTATGTTGGATTTAGAACAGATATGTTTGATTTTTTTTTACATCAGTCGATAAATGCTTCTTAGCTAGTTGTCAGTAACTGCGAGTGTTCTCAAGAGAGTTCCTTTACGTTTCGTTGTTATTAATGATTTGATTTTTAAAGAGTGATATTTTTTGTGCTTTGTACAAGATAAACAATAGGGGGAAGGTTGGACCAAAAGAAAACTAGTTTAACCCTGCCACATTCTATTTGTGCCAGTCCTTTACCCTGAATCCTTGCCGTCAAAACCTTTGTTTGTCCTTGTCAACTATCTGTGTTTTGTTTTATGGCAAAAAACTGGTCTATCGTTGTTAGTCTAGGGATTTATTTGAATCTTTTGTATTGTATTTTTACATGTTTTTAGTCTTGGGCCAATGCAAGACAGCGAGGAGTGATCTCTGGTCATGTTGAAGACTGCTGGCTATTTTCCATTGTAATTTTTTAAATTGCCGTTTCTTTAATGTTGGTTGTGTCGCGTACACTTATTCCACATCTTTTTATCGTCTATCACCTACTGATGATAAATTAATTTTTTTTAACAGTTTAGATTGTCCTAAATACCAAAACAAACGTTAATGAGCAAGGTATGAAAAAACTTACCTTAGTTACTAACCAATATTGTCGAGTGTTCATATATCCTTAAAACCACAACAATCTGACAAAAAAAATAATAAACAACTAATATTTTACCATCGGACAGTGATCGAGTTCCGTGATTGCTTACTGTCCAGTTATTGACTGTGATGAGTGTGTCTGTAGGAAGTCCTAGGTTAATGAAACTTTGTATCCATATACTCTGATCAGTAGCAGATTAGCACAGCTGCATATCAATATTTTGACCTCCTTGATTTTTCGATATAGAGTCTGACAATTTCTAAAACATATCATAGCAATAAATAAAGGTAATAACAAAATTACCGAACTTGGAGAATCAATCTCAGATGTCCATAAGTCAAAACAAGAAAGACATACCGGAAAATTGAAGATCGCAAATAATGTTAACGTATTTGTTCTGCCACACTTTTTGTGTTCCAGTTGTTATATATATTTTTATAGTTATTTTCTTCTTCATTTGTGAAATTGGATAACTTCAACTAACACCGTTTCCAACTCCTGTTTGGACTTTGAACACTTCTCTGGATTTTTCGTCTCCTACATCATTGATCCGCGAGAGAACCCTAATGAAATGATATTAGACCGTTTCCTTCCCCTTTGTCAGTTCTCCCCTCGCCATGCTGAAGGAAAGGCAAACAGGACGCGCCCTGTAATTTGTGGCAACCACAGCATGAGTAATGAACAATCAGTGTTTTAAATTGATCGTTTAACTTCTCTTTTACACAAACGTAACTTTATTCTATCTGGATAGATTCTAAATTTAACCAGTTGGTGAAACCAAACATTGGACCAGACGAATGGAATTTCCCGTAATTTTATAAACAATATTTGGACATTTAATCTTAAATTATGCTATGTTTATGTGAAAATTTCATTGTATCTCACTTATCTATGATCCCCCTTTACAGTTTTACTATGAACTTTAACGTTTTTACATGTACTTTGTAAACTTAATTTGTCCCCCTTTATTTTCAGTATTTTACCACTACATCTGATTGTCTGTTGCTGCTTAAAATAAACGTCGACCTTAGACTAAGTTATTTTTCCAAGGCCCAACAACTGTCAGTGGTTCGTCTATCCGGGAGAGCCGGAATAGGAAAATAGCTCCGCACAACGCCAGTTACAGAAGTGTCGCTGCAGTCTACGCCAGGAGACGTCCGCAGAAGACCACAGAAAAGACTTGTATCTTTTTATACAAACCTTTTATGAGCTGTCGCAAGAGAGACACACCATTTTCTTGGTTCCTGTAGTGTGCTGCGGCCGTAGAAGCGCCCACACACCAACCTTTGTAGACCCGTCACACCACAGTTTTTGTGTGACACACACCAATAGATTTGATATACCTGGTCTGGGTGAATAATAAACCCAGCTCAGTTTTTCTAACTGAAGAAGCTAGATAGAATACCGTGATATAACGTGTTTTACACGTACAAAATCCCACATCAAAGCTAGTTCCAAGCCAGATAGCACACATACGTTTTTTAAACGTTATTTTATAAAACTCAGCTAAGAAAAAAATAAACATTCAAATCACACTTTCGAGATTTTTCTCGTAACTACAAAGTGATTGTGACATGATGAGTGACACAGGTGACAACGTCACCATACAACCAACTGAGCCAGACCAACACTCTGACAATACAGAGAAAAGAGTTAGAACTCTGAATGAAAAGGGCATGGACGTCTACATTGAAAGACGCGAGAAATACGCCCAAGACATAGAGCTGCTATGGAGCATGTTAAGTGCCTTCCTGCAGGAGGTCGATACCCTTCCAGACAATGCACGAGGTTGCCTCGCTTTACAAGAAAAGATAGCCCAGTCCGCTAGTAGATATGGACGTCAAGTTGACGCATTCATAAAATTTATGAAGGACACAAGGGCCGAAGAAAGCAATCGGGACCTCCAGGCATTCACTACCCTGGCTGACATAAGACGGCAAACATTGGACACAGCGATGTCAACTCTACGGGACGTCACCAATGCGTTTGGTCCCGCGTCACCAGCAACTCATCAGCCGCAAGGGCAGCCTACCTCAGGTCAACAGAATGTCACTATGCTAGAACCACATGGGTCCGTGAAACAAGAACGCAACTCAGTTAGGTCAAAGCCAAATAGCGCATGTAAATCCGTAGGTGGCTCAAAATCAAGCAGTTCCTCAAGCGCTTCAAGAAACAAGCGTGCCAAAGCAGATTCTGCCAAGGCCAAGATAGCCTTTCTAGCCAAACAAGCTGCTCTTACGAAACAAGAAGCTCTACTCGAAGAAGACGAGTTGCAGCGAAAGGCGAGTCAAAAAGCTGAATTGGAACGACAATGCAGATGTTGAGCGACAAAAACTTGAAGTCGAACGACAAAAGACAGAAGTCGAACGGAGCAGGATTGAAATCGCACAAGCCGACGCAATTGAAGCAGCCGCGACCATACGAAGGAAAATGGAGTTGCAAGCAGACAAAACTCTCCTAGAAGCTCACATGGAAGCAGCTATGACCGAAGCCGAAGCGAGAGCGTTCGAGGACGACAGTAGTCAAAATATCGACGACGAACCATACATTGGCGTCGACCTACCATTACCGATGGCTGACCCGATCCGACGGGTACAAGATTATGTGAGTCAACACAACAGCAGTACTCATGCAATGAATGAAGATCAAGCCGACTTCGGAATAACACATATCCGACTCACTCCGATTACACAAAGAAAGTTACGGTTTTCGAACCGCTTGCTACAACCGAAGAGCCTAGGAAGATAGGACCACCATCCATGGCATCGACACCCTTCCGACGAAAAACCGACGACGTCGACACCACTTGATAAACTTATGGTCTCAATCGGGATGCTCCCGTATTTGTGCCATCCACTCAGGATCGACATGCCTTGCCGACAACGTCGTCGTCGACGCAGGAACACAGTTCTGACAACAAGGATTCAACATCCGAGGAATTAACTAAATTCCTACTGAGAAAGGACTTACTACTCTCCCGTCTCACCCACTTCGACGACAAGGCCGAGTCCTATGCAGTTTGGAAGGCCGAATTCAAAGGCGTCGTGGAGGAGCTAGGAATATCCAACTCCGAAGAGCTCATTCTCCTCAAGAAATGGCTCGGGAATAAGTCTGCACAATATGCAGCGAGTATCAAAGCAGCGAATATCGACGATCCGGCAAGAGGCTTACAGTGTCTTTGGGAACGCCTAGACGAACGTTATGGCGCATTACAGTTCACAGAGCACGCACTCAGACAGAAATTGGAAGCCTTCCCTAAGTTAACGAACAAGGAATCCGAACGATTCTACGACTTGTACGATCTCCTATCTCACATTCAATGCCTGAAACGGAACACAAACTTCCGCGATCTGTTAGCGTATTTCGACACGTCATCGGGACAACAACCTATATTAGCAAAGTTCCCATATGGACTTCAGGAAAAGTGGACTACAAAGGCCTCAGAGTATATGACACGACATAAGGCACCATTTGCACCGTTCTCAGAATTAACGGATTTTATCCGTGAAATTGCTAAAATTAAAAACAATCCTTGTTTTAATTACGATATGGGCAGTCTATATGCATCCAAGCCCCAATCACAGACTACAAAGGAGAAAGTCAACGTATACAAGACATCTACAGACACGAGTACGGAGCATAGCTCCGCAAACATTTCTACTTACGGGTCTACGAGAATGGAAAATGACAACCCGATCAACTTGAAGGAGCGTTGCATCATACATAAGGACAAACACTCGCTAAACGAATGTAACGGCTTCAGGGCGAAACCAATTGAGGAGCGCATTAAATTGCTGAAGGAACACAACATATGCTTTAAGTGCTGCGAGTCCGACACGCACTTTAAAGCCAACTGTCAAGAAAGAGTTGTTTGCAACGAATGCGAGAGCACACGTCACCCGACAGCTCTCCACATCTCCAACTCAGACCAACGACCAGCGAGTTTTTCTCGTGAATCCTCACAAAACAATGGCGGGGAGCAAAAGGCTCCAAAGGCTAACAACACCAAAGACATTGTACAGGTCACATGCACCGAACTATGCAGTTCAACGAACAGCGGAAAATCATGTGCAAAGATTTTGCCAGTAGACGTTTTTCACAAGGACGATAGATCAACCGTACGTCGCATGTACGCAATTATTGATGACCAAAGTAGTCATACGTTGGCTACAACAGAATTCTTCAATCTCTTTAACATCAAAGGACCGTACGAGAACTACGATCTTTCGACCTGCTCAGGACGCACACTGCTGTCAGGAAGGAAAGCAAACGACCTTATGATAGAGTCAGTCGGAGACGATTTCGAAACAAATCTGTCAACGGTCATCGAATGCAACGACATTCCGAACAACAGGTCCGAGATACCGACACCTGAAGTTGCGTCGCAACATCCACATCTGCGGGATATAGCCGAGTATATCCCAACAATCGATAACAATCGTGAGATTCTACTCCTTATCGGGAGATCGCTCCCGGCTGTACATCACATACTTGACCAAAGGATAGGATCACACTTTGAACCATTCGCACAGAAGCTACCGTTAGGTTGGGTCATTATCGGGGAAACTTGTCTGGACCGACAACATAGACCATCGGATATCAACGTCAAGAAAACGTGCATTTTGCCGAACGGCCGACCCTCATCTTTGCAACATTATCCGAACCAGTTTCACGTAACCAAGTATCGTGATAACTTTCCACCCAAGCAAAATGTTGCGGACTCGATTGTATTGGACATCTCAGAGAAACCGCCTGATTGGGTTGAACCGCCAGAATACGGAGGCGACGTCGTGAATTTCATCACGCCTGAAGACAACAGATCGCCGAACTGGTTCTGTTAGACAGCATGCTAACGCTTATAGTTATTTGCACCGTGTGCAAACTACGTATTTTGTAAATATATTGTGACAATTCATTGCTTTGGACATTCCTTTCTGTTACTGTTTATACCAGGATGCTTCTTCATTCTAGGAACACGTTGTTCCTCACCACGCCGTGCGTGGCAACAATGGAAAATCCCATTGGGCAACGCTGGAAGCCAGACAACGCTGGAGCTACCTCACGATCCGAGTATCAAGAAGACATTCCGTGAACGAACTGTACATTTGTTTATACCTTATACTATTTGATTCTTAAATGACTTTGGGATTTACGTGTTTGTAACGTGATAAAAGTAATAGTGATATACCCGTGGATATCAGACGGGGAGTGTTCTGTCACACTTTTTGTGTTCCAGTTGTTATATATATTTTTATAGTTATTTTCTTCATCATTTGTGAAATTGGATAACTTCAACTAACACCGTTTCCAACTCCTGTTTGGACTTTGAACACTTCTCTGGATTTTTCGTCTCCTACATCATTGATCCGCGAGAGAACCCTAATGAAATGATATTAGACCGTTTCCTTTCCCTTTGTCAGTTCTCCCCTCGCCATGCTGAAGGAAAGGCAAACAGGACGCGCCCTGTAATATGTGGCAACCACAGCGTGAGTAATGAACAATCAGTGTTTTAAATTGATCGTTTAACTTCTCTTTTACACAAACGTAACTTTATTCTATCTGGATAGATTCTAAATTTAACCAGTTGGTGAAACCAAACATTGGACCAGACGAATGGAATTTCCCGTAATTTTATAAACAATATTTGGACATTTAATCTTAAATTATGCTATGTTTATGTGAAAATTTCATTGTATCTCACTTATCTATGATCCCCCTTTACAGTTTTACTATGAACTTTAACGTTTTTACATGTCTTTGTAACCTTAATTTGTCCCCCTTTATTTTCATATTTTACCACTACATCTGATTGTCTGTTGCTGCTTAAAATAAACGTCGACCTTAGACTAAGTTATTTTTCCAAGGCCCAACAACTGTCAGTGGTTCGTCTATCCGGGAGAGCCGGAAGAGTATTATAAACACCTCCCTATAACAGTAAGAAGCAAAGGTTTACCAAAGGGGTAATCAGTAAGCTACTCCAACAAAACATTTCATTAAGAGATTTGTTATTTTGTAGATATTTCACTTCTAAAATTAATGGTGACCCTAATGTAGATGAAATGAGAAGTGGTATCTCTCATATTCATCTGTGCAATTTCTGTCAAAATGCCAAGTTTCAATTTATTTGATGAATGCACGTTGATGCACGCCCAGTTTAAATTTTGTGTGTTTTGCTATTTTTTCTAATTTTTCTGAAATTTTATTGCTACCAACGGCCAAAGCGCCGTAACTCTAGGCCATTTAAATTCGGGATACAGTTTAAATCCATTATGAGGAAAGGGAGAAAAACCTCGACTGACCGGAAATGAAAAAAAAGCACAGGAAGTGAAAAATTTCATTTTTTTAACAATTCTGTACTCCGTGCAATTTTTAAAAATTTAAATTAAAAATTATATTTTCCTGTTTCGGAAGCAGATACCTATCGTTTTAAGCTGCTTTCATTAATGAATTTGACAATTAATCTTTTTAGTTGGAGTAGCTAAATCAGTATCATAAAACCGTGAAGACAAAGACAAAACCGGCAGACAAAAAATCATCACAACAAAACAAACCACATAACAACATAAAACACACACACATAACAACAAAACCGCATTCAGCAACGCGAACTCAAGTCGAAACGAGAGTGAACTCAGGTGCTCCGGAAGAGTAAGCAGTTCCTGCTTGCTATAGCACACCCGTCACGTTGCCAAAGATCGATAAAGTGTTGGTCAAATCCGGAAAGGATGACATTACAAAACTCTATGTCAAACCAACATCTGTGCTCATCTGAGAGATAGAAATCCCGTATTATGCCCCAGGTTGGAAGGGGTACATTATTGTTTCATCCCCATTATGCCATCTTTTGACTTTGACTTTGATTTTACCTTTTGACTTTTTACAATTCAAATATGAGCAATGTTGAAGTTATATGAGCATCTCCATTAAAACTATTGATCCGAGGTTGACAAAACTTGATATGCATATGCCTCAGTAGTGGCTTAGCACAGTTTTAATAAATATGATAGCAATGTTAAGTTTTATGACCACCTCCATATATCAGAAACAAACTGTCATTGGTTGATGAAACTTAAAATGCTTTTGTTTCAGAGCTGGACTATTATACCTACATTCTCATCTTTCAACCGTGACCTTGTTTTTCCAATTAAGCAACTTATAATTTTCTACAGTATTTTTGAAGCTTTTACTCTTTTAATTTGCGTGTATAGTATGTGTAGGTGCGAAAGCATATAATCTATGGGGTATATACATATAGGCCACAAAGTTGTTCAGCGTCTCTATAATTATTTGAAAAAAAGACAGGTATTATAGATTAACAACCTTACACTAACCTTTAGTTTTGTATTGCAACAACTTCCCTGACTTTTAACCTGACTTGTCATTTTTAACAGTTTTGTCTGAAATTCTGTAATGGTAAAGCGCATGCTTCATCATTCGTTTATGTATATTTATGTATGCTATAATCATGGTAATGATTTAAATTTTGTTCTTACAAATTAATTTTGTAACTTCTTCGGGAGCAACTGAGTTCACTCTCGTTACGACTTGAGTTGCGTTGTTGATTTCTGTTTGGTTGATTTTGTTTTTTGTGTGTCCTCATGCTGTTCTTGTTTACTGGTTTTGACGTTGCCCTTTCAAAATTTATTAGAAGAGCCTTTTATATTTTTCTTTTTTTCTAAAACACGAATGTTTCATCTTCATTGCATCAATGATTTATGACTGTATTGAATTCATTCAGTTTCAGTAAATTCTAGTTCATAAAGCTTGGTCTTGTCTGTACTACCGATATTAGTAGTACATCCGATGTATATTGAATCATGGTTCACAAATGTCAGACAATACGGACATTCTATACCGATTGTTGTAGTGTCAAAGATGGAGAGGAAATTCCCGGAATTATCCAAATAATGGAAAGTGTCAGTGTTTAGTTCACATACGATAATGTTATCGGACGGAGTGTTTACAAGGTTCACTGGTTTAAACGGTGTCTCGTCATTGTTAATGTAAGGATGACCTTCGTACATGTTCACGACGTCACCGGTTCTATTAAACACGACTATCCTGCCATCACGTTCTGATGATAACAAATCAATAACGATTATTTTACCATCTTTAGAACATGTAATCATATTCGGACATGAGAAAATCTGTTGATTGTTCTTGTCATGTTCCCACTCGGCCTCCTTTTTACCAGCGTTATCCATCATTATAACTACACGTCTCCCACTGACGGGGAAGGCAGCCTCTGTACTCCTGGTAGCTATTAAGATTTTCTCGTCGTCGGTGACGTGAACGGCGGTGATGAACAGCGATTCTACATTAAATTTGCTATTAGTTACTTTGCCAGTTTTCCCGTGAATGATTTTCAGTATTGATGTTCTATCAGCGACTAAAACGTCACCAGTTGATAATATTCTGAAATCCATTATATATCGTGTATCTAATGAAAGTAATGTTTGAAGTTTTTCTTGATGAGGTTTCACTTTTTGTAAGACAGACATGGATGGAAGTGGCGGTGTGAATAAAATCCACAGCGATCCATCAACTCCAGTATTCATGATATGACAATTACGGAGCTCTGTTATAAACTGTCTTCTTACCTTTACTTGTAACTTAGTCGCACGAATCACAACACTACTCTGTAATTCGCTTATTAAATTCTCCATTTCATCTTCAGTAACATTTTCTATTTTTCTGAATTTGTGTCCGGCGTGATCATCGGCAACACAGTTCAAACAAACTAAAACTTTACATTTACCACAATAAAGACAACACGTTTGACCGGAATGTGTTTTACATTGTACGTTGCTAATGTTAATATCTTTCTGAATTCCAATTTGTCCTAATTGTTTAATATCAAGAATGGTATGGTCCTTGGCATTTTTGAACTTAGGATGTACCTTCTCGGTACACTTTACACACATCAACAAGCCACAATCGATACATTTCCATTTCAGTCTGGGATCGGATTCACAGAGCTGACAGACCATGATATCCTGAGCTCTGACGATCGACTTGGACAACGCCATTTTGTCATTTGATATGTACAAATACTTCCTGATAGATAGTTCTAAAAAATGTCTACCGGCCGGGTAGGTTTAATTATTGGTCGATAAAATCGGTTATATTTACTTGGATACCATATCACTTGAATTGTTGTTGTAGATTTGTTGTTATAAAAATGCATTCATGTGCTTCATAGGTTTAAATACTACAAACAATAATACTAAAAATATTAGTATTACAAATGCGCTAAACAACCCTATATAAAATGGCGTGGAAATTATAAAAAAGAATACTATTAGTATTACATTTTCTCCATTTTGAATAAATATCATTTTTTGAACCTGTACATAAAGGATACATTCCTGTTGATCATGGCACTCAACGGGTCCATTACATGGTAATTGGGGTTAGCTAACAGGGACATATTTTTGGCTGGAGAAATTATGCAATCGTTAAGTTAGAGATAAGTTAAGGTTTATCATAATAATAATTTGCTCACATATAACCCTTCCGTGAGCACATATATTAAAATCCAGGATAGTGTGTGTAAATATCCCTTTAAAAATCATTTTTTTTTACATTTTAAACGTGCACTTATGAGTAAATACATCCAGGATTTTATATAGTTTGACCTTTATTTACACAACTAGATAGCCTGCGTGCAAATTTGAAAACACGGGTTGTATGAATAAATGTTTAAAATTGAATAAACCCCTGGATGTTTTCACTCATTAGTGCATGTTGAAAATGTAAAGAAATAATCATTTAAGGGATATCTACAGAAACTTTTCTGGAGTTGGATAAAATATTTGCTCACGAAATGGTTATATACACCAACTTGAAGTGAATTGTTCAAGGATCAGGTGAGCAAATTCAAATTTCTAATTGTTCACACCAATTATCGAAGGTAACAGGACGTTAAATGAGAGGAAGACATCATTGAACAAAGGGTCTAAAACGAAGAAAATTAAAAACATACGAGGCGACTTAAAGTATCAAGATTCTGACATCGCTGTTAATGCTCAGCCTACAGAGTGACCAAGTTTGTACCCTAGATGGCTGAATAGGGTGACCCTAGGACCCGGACTAGAAAATAACCAGCTACACAGCTGTGACATCTCTCAAACATATACTGTAAAAATATATGTTTAGATTTTAAACATAATCTTAAACACTTTCTTGAAGCCCTTTTATAAACGCCAAAAAATCTAAACATGTTTAAACCTAAATGCGTTTAGGTGTTAAACACAATCCTAAACATGTATATGGCTTAACATGTTTAAAAGGGTAAAAATTCTAAACACCATTTTCACAGTGAAAACAGTATTTCACTTTTACCAAGTTTACCTATTAAGTTAGTTACTAATTACTTTTTGTTTTATTCTGAAGCAGCGCGATTATAAAAACAAGATGAACATGAAAGGGCTGATATGATACAATGAACATGAAATGATGATCAAGTGAAGGAAAAGGTACATAAGGCTTATCGGAGATGAGACTATTGACTGCCATTGGAAGGGGTGCGTACGATTAGACAGTTTATCCTCCTACATGGGGATACTACGCGTCCTATTCTAATCGAGACCTGTAGTGGGGTTCTTTAACATGCGAATGGTCTTAAGTGGACCTTTACCGACAATTTAAGCGCTGCTGCAAGCCTATTTGCCACCAAGAACCCACAGTGGTTTTAATTTTACCCGAGTTAAACTGTCCTTTACAATACCAAATTCTGGTTCATATTTTGATTTCACGGCAACTAATCTTAAATCAAAACGTAAGACTTTATACTTATTGGATTATTTCGGGTGTTATATAGTTTATCCATTTTTCTACTGAAATGAAGTTAGAGTAAGGTATATTTTTATATCAATGCAAAATAAGCTTTACGATATTTTATAGCCTGTTCTTTGGTTGTTGTGTTAGTTGTTTCCTTCGTTATCAAAGGTGATTTCCAAATATCTATAAGGTGGAACAAATTCAAGAGTATTTGAGCCATGATTAAAAATGTATAGATTTATCAATTACAGATACAATTCTAAATTTGGATAGAGTCACTATTTTAGGTCAAATCCCCACAGAATCTGTCTAAGCAAATATGTTAAATAGTGCGTAAATTAGACTTAATCTTTGAGGGAAAAGGTGCACCTAAGATATTATCAGTCTTTTAACAATAAAGTGTTTTAGAGTACATATTTTTTATGAGATAATAAAAAATTCCACCAACTTTGTTTCTAAGTAGTTAAGTAAAGAACGTTCGTATTGCAACACTGTCAAATACCTGGCAAAAAGCATACGTAAAGATTTTTATTATTACCAGATATTTGTTTATAAAAGTTTTCAATTTTTTTTGCATCAGCATTAGGTCTTAAAACATGGTATTCTATTTCAAGTCTGATGCTCATCTACTTTCTTTTGAACGAAATCTGGCCATTTTTACTTTGGCAGATTTTTGTTAAGACACATGCAGTCAAATGCAGTAATGCACACATTGATCCCAGCATTAAAATATTTGTATTGAAACAAGAATATATCTTTAAGTCAAAATACAAATGACAACAAAGTTTCAGACAATAAATTTTGCTACGCCTGACGCGCGTTTCGTCTATTCAAGACTCATCAGAGGCGCTCTACCAAAAATATTGAAAATGCCAAACACTGTATGAATATGAAGAGCATAGAACAGTATAACCAAAATATATATATATACCAAACTGGTGAACAAAATGATTGCTAAGATATTCAACCTATGTCTGGGGTAGGAAGAACCTTAGGGTTTAGACAATTTTGAAATTTAGACGGATAATTTAAAACTTTGATGTCTTCTCCAACTCAAAAGTGTTGGTGCCGGAGCGGGCTAACCTCGGGGAATTTAAACTCCACCAGCAGTGCTAACCTTCACATGTGTTCGAAATACAAATGACAACAAAATTCCAGACAATAAATTTTGCTACGCCTGACGCGTAAGGGAAATTCAATTTTAAATTCTTTTAATGGTTTTCCATCAAAAGGTCAAAATAGTTGGGCTTTATTTTTTTGTCCTGAACCAAAAAGCTATTGCTTTAATTCAGGTTCAGCCTATACATCTTAATAAAATTCTCCAAGGGGTTTAAGTTGTCAGATGATCACTTTTAGCCATTTTTTACCTTTGCATGTCAAAATAAAAAGCTTCATTTCTTTATCCATTAAAAATGTAGACTTGCAGTAGAGGAAAATGTGATGGGTTGTTTTAAGGTTCATGCTCATTTGTTTTTTTAGCTCAATTGACTCGAAGGGTCAT
This sequence comes from Arcuatula senhousia, assembly GCA_963971305.1. Taxonomy (NCBI): domain Eukaryota; kingdom Metazoa; phylum Mollusca; class Bivalvia; order Mytilida; family Mytilidae; genus Arcuatula; species Arcuatula senhousia. The sequence goes on along the minus strand of OZ020308.1, from coordinate 1,562,669 downwards.
GTGGGCTATTGTCATCGTTAATCGTCCCTCGCCCGTCGGTCTGTTAACTTTTCTCTTCTCTGAAACCACTGATGGGATTGCTTTGAAACTGTTTACGCTTGATCTTTAGGATGTCCTCTACCAAGCTTGTGAAATTTGTGAAGGTTGACCAACCAACATGGCCGCCATTACTAAAAATAGAACAGGGGGGTCAGACCATAGATTTTAGCTTATTGCTAAAAAAGTTTAAGAGATAGAGAAAATCTGAAGCAACTTACCCTCTTCAGCATTAACAGCTCTCCATTATGTCAAAGTTGTGGGACGACTCTTTAAAGGAGTTAATTATCTTTAATCGTCAAAATTGACCATTTCCACGGTATTTTGGACTTTATCTTGAAAACTTTAAGTGCTAGAGGAAAAGTTAGCATTGCAAAACTGTTCAGCCTATTGAGATCTACAAAAATGATATTAGGGTCAAAATTGTCAGATCATCCTTTTCAGAGTTATCCCCCTTTAAGTGTTTTCAATCAATGTTAACCTTTTTTTTTCAAATGGAAAGCTTTGTAACTTTGACCTTAAAAGTGTTTTCTATTCTAACTGTTTTTTTTTGCCATCACTTGGCGTCCATCGTCGTCGTCGTCGTCCGCCATCGTCGTCGTCGTCCGTCGTCGTCGTTAACTTTTCTTAAAACTTCTTCTCCTCTGAAACGGCTGCACAGATTCAAACCAAATTTGGTCTGGTGATACTTTAGGGTATTCCCCACAGAACTGATGTGGGGATTTTTGATTCGTCGAAAAACATGGCCGCCGTTGCTAAATAAAGGTAATAACAAAACTACCGAACTTGAATGATCAATCTCATAGTCCAGAGAAAATGACAAAAACAAATCAGTCATACCGGAGAACTGGTGGATCGCAATGGTCCTGACTTGGTACAGGCATTTCAAACGAAATGGTGGGTTAAACCAGGTTTTAAGGCGCCAAACCTCCCACTTCCATTGCGATCTCCAAGTCTATAATATATAGTTACGTAAAAAATATTAAACACTGTAAAATTTGCTTAGCTCATACATGTAATATATAAATTAAGCGATGCTGTAATATTTACTCGGAATAAAGTTTCTAAAGTTGAACAAAATATGATATGGAAATTAACTTAAGCAAAATCTTGAAGTTCTGAGAGTTGTAATGAAACCAGAAGAATTAAAGATTGCAATGGTCCTGACTTGGTACAGGCACTTCCAGAGAAGTGGTGGGATAAACCAGGTTTTATGGCGCCAAACCTCCCTCTTCCATTGCGATCTTAGGATCCGGTAATGACCATAGAACACAACATAGTTGTGAGACACAATAGGGATATTGAGGTGATCATCTCAGTACAGCAGACCAGTCAAACACTAATTAAAACAATTAGCTATCATATCTTTTAACTCAATTTTGAACTTTTCTACTAGTGGCTGATAACGAAGAAAGAATTTTTTAGTGATCGTATGAGACGTATTTTCTTATAGCCCTGCTTCAAAAGTCGGTCACGAAGAAACCGGTGACTGATAAAAAAATCTGTGAAATGTGTGCAAGCTCTGGCATATCGAATAAGTTGAGAAATATAAACACCGTATGCAGGAGAAGTAGGTATATTGCTCTGTAGATTAGGAAAACTAATAATTTGAAAATTAAAATCGTCTCGTTTATCGTAAATTTTTGTACTGAGATGACCACCTGGGTCAAATTCGAGGTGCAAATCCAAGAAAGACGTGAAGCAATTAGATTCGGTGGTCTCTCTAATCTCCAATTCCGGAGGATATATTGAAGGAATCCAACTACCAAATGAAGTGTTATTGACAGAAAGGACATCATCAATATATCTGAATGTAAGATTAAATGACCTTGCCTCTTTCATCTTCTTGTTCTTTACGAGTCCCTGAAGAAATTCAGTCTCGTAAGAGTATAAAAACAAATCGGCGAGGAGAGGAGCACAGTTTGTGCCCATTGGAATGCCGATTTGTTGTTGAAAAATCTCTCCTCCGAAGGTGACAAATATGTTGTCAATGAGGAAATCAAGCATACTGCAAACTTGTTCCAGTGTGTAACAAATTTTATCTTTGAAAGATGTTTTGGAAAAGAATGTAGAATTATAACCCAAAACAACAAAATTCCTTGAGTTTGAAAAGGCTTTTTCGAGAAGTTTTTTCAGGCGACATTTTAGTTTTTCGTGTGGCAAGGTAGTGTATAAAGTTGAAAAAAAAATAGACCAAGGGGGTAAGACTACTGTTTTTGGCTTGTAAATCAAAAAGTATAAGTAATAGATGATATCTGATGCCACGCTACTGCTTCAGCATCAAAAGTTCTACAAAAGTCACCATTTGGTCCAAGTTGTCAGATGACCCCTTATAGGGGTTACAGCCCCTTAAAGGTGAAAAATAGCGTTTTTTCATGTTTTTGCCCTACAGTATGAAAACTATTGCAGATAGAGAAAAGATGTTGCTTGCACAAATGTTCAGCTCATTTAGCTTTACAAAAGTCTTCATAGGGTCGAAGTTGTCAGATGACCCCTTATAGGGGTTATGGCCCCTAAAGTAACGTTTTTTCATGTTTTTGCCCTATGAAATGAAAACTATTGCAGATAGAGAGAAGCTGTTGCTTGCTTAAATGTTCAGCTCATTTAGCTCTACAAAAGTCTCCCTAGGATCGAAGTTGTCAGATGATCCCTTATAAGGGTTACAGCCCCTAAAATAATAATTTTCATGTTTTTGGCCTATGGAATGAAAACTATTGCTGATAGAGAGAAGCTGTTGCTTGCTTAAATGTTCAGTCATTTACTCCATAGGATCAAAGTTGTCAGATGACCCCTTATAGGGGTAACGGCCCCTTAAATAACATTTTTTTATGTATATGGCCTATGGAATGAAAACTGTAGCAGATAGAGACAAGCTGTTGCTTGCTTAAGGGTTCAGCTCATTTAGCTCTACAAAAGTCTCCATAGGATCGACGTCATCTGATGACCCCTTATAGGGGTTATGACCACTAAAATAATGTTTTTCATGTTTGGGGCCTACAGAATGAAACTATAGTAGATAGAGAAAAGCTGTTGCTTGCATAAACATTCAGCTCATTTAGCTCTGCAAAAGTCTTCATAGGGTTGAAGTTTTCAGATGACCCCTATAAAGGGGTTATGGGCCTTAAATTAACGTTTTTTTCATGTTTTGGGCCTACAGAATGAAATTATAGTTGATAGAGAAAAGCTGTTGCTTGCTTAAATGTTCAGCTCATTTAGCACTACAAAAGTCTTTATAGGGTCGACATCAAGACCAGGTGAGCGATTCAGGCTCCTTGGAGCCTCTTGTTAATGTTACTTACCAAGTACATGTAGACCATGTTGCACACTAGGTAAGAGGCCTTAGCATTAGAGATCACGTGAGCGATTCAGGCACCTGGGAGTTTTAAAAAGTCTCCATTGAATTAAATCAAACATTTTATTTTGCCTCAAACAATGAGAATTCTTAAACACCATTATAATTAAGATCTATGTGCTTTTAATATAGTCTTTCATCCGAAGAATATCCCTGCTTTAAAGGAGAGGGGGTTACAATTCTACTACCTTATTTTGTTTCTTTTTTCATGTCAATATTATAGATTTTCTTCACATTTTTCTCTTACGGGATCAAGTAGCCTGATATTCTTTCAAATACAGGCTATGGAAGACTGCAGTTATATAGATTTTTCTCTCTTAAGGTTCAGTGTAGAGTTGGATCCTAGCCATAAAGTAGAAAAGTATGAAACCATGGTCATGAGAGCTCAGACTGGTATTATGATGAAGGCCATCAGACGATAAACCCCGGAATACATTATGAGCAAGGCTGTTTGAATGATAAATTTGATATAGGGCAGTTTGAACATTAATGGAGTATTAATATTATAAACATTTAAATTTCATTAAGTTACTTTCTATCAAATGTGAACTGCTTTTACAGCTGGCATTTCATGGTAAATCAGAAAGAAGTGTTATGCTGTAAGCTGTTAAATCATAAATAGATAATACTTGAAATACTCTCAACTTTACTGTGTTAATTTCTATTTAATGTTTATATTAAAGATTTTTATATGAAATAACAATAAAAGTTTGTTAATGATGACTTGGTTGATCTCCATCCATCATTTGTCCGTCTGTCCATGGTCTGTTAGTTTATTATTTCTAAAACTAGTTAACCTTTTCAGTTTTAGAATAAAGGACCAAAAGCCGCTGTGGCTAAAAATAGAACATTGGGTTAAAATTGCTCATAACTCAAAAAGGGTGACAGATTTTTGAATTTTGGTCGAGAACAAAAATGATCAGCACCTTAAGATCCACCATATTGTCAGATGACCCCCTTATTAAACTTATGACCCTTTCAATGTCAAAAAGAATTTGCCTAATAACCTTTACTTCAGGCACATATGTCAGGTGAGCGATTCAGGCTCCTGGGATCCTCTTGTTGAATTCCTCATCAAATTCCGTCAAATAAGTGTGTCAACAGTTTTAATATATATTTTACCATTACATTGCTTCAGTGGGCCAAAGATACCACACCCCAAAAAATTAACTTTTTAATCTGTTGTCTGATTTTTAAATTCTTTATATGCCCCTATACAAAAGAAGTGGAGCATAACATATTTGGGTCCAACCTTCCGTCCGTCCGTTCATCTGTCCTCCACTTACTGAAAAGTGCCAAATCAACCATATTGGTATTGAAGATACACCTAGTGAAGCTTAACACAAAAGATGCTTGGATGCTGGCAATGACATTTATTTTGCGCATGGATGACCACTTACAGAAGAATGGTTTGTTCATTCCTGCTTACTAACAAGTGCCACAGCAACCATATTAGTATGGCAGATACACAAAATGATTCCTAAGCACAATGCATGATACAAATGCTGAATGTGACCTATATTTTCAACAGGAATGAATACTTAAGGGAGAATTGTTCAAGTCCATTTCCACTGACTGGCAAGTACAACATCCATGATATTGGTATGGTAGGTGCACTTAGTGATGCTAAGCACAAAGGATGCTTTGGATGCTGGCGTTGGCCTGTATTTTCTGCATGAATGACCACATAAAGAATTATTAAAGTCCATTCCTTAATTACTGGCAAGTTCAAAATCACTGCTGAAAGGTAATTAAAGTATATGAAAAGCCTCACGTATGAAAGTAGATGGGCATATAGTGTAAGTGTTGATTTTTCTGTCCTAAATCATATTTAATTTTAGGTACAGGTAAATTAAAAGTGGGGCACTGTGTCTCCTTGACACGTTTTCTTGTTTTCATTGGAATCCTTGTCAAAATCCCTTGCTGTATATTTAAACCAGATTTGCCTTACTCTTTTCGTTTTTGAGAAATTAGGGGTTAAAGGAAAAAAAAACCGGTTAATTATAAGAGTTTTCATCAAATGTCAGCTGTGCATTTTTCATAAAAGTCCTCCACAGAATGCATGTTTCAAAATATTTGTATTAAAGTCAGCCATGGGCTGCAAGTATCAACATTTGACAATCCATAATGGGCCTCCGACATACAGAGTTCAGCTTCTTTTGGTCGTTCCATGCTCCTTTACTGTTACAACTACAGTCTCATCTTTTAACCTTGACCTTGTGTTTTTAAATTTTCTGCAGTGTTTTTATAAGCTTTTACTCTTCTTTTAAATTGCGTGTATAATGTGTGGGTTTAATAATATGTTTTCTGAATATTTTTTGCATTTCTTATTCGCCTTTTTCTGAGTCTTTACTAACTTAGTTCTACTTTTTCATACTCATTAGGCCACAACGTTGTTCGATCAGCATCTATGCAATTTCTTGAAATAAAACAGATATTTTAGATTAACAACTTGACACTAACCATTAGTTTTGAATTTAACATTATATTTCCAAGACTTTAAACTTGACTTGTCATTTTTAACAGTTTTGACTGAAATTTTGTAATGTTAAAGTGTATGCTACATTTCTCGTTTGTTAGTTTTTATGTTTGCTATAATCATGGTAATGATTTTATTTTTGTTCATTTTTGTTCATACAAATTAATTTTGTAACTTCTTCGTGAGCAACTGAGTTCACTCTCGTTGCGAATTGAGTTGCGTTGTTGATTTCTGTTTGGTCTGTTCTGTTTCTGTTTTGTGGGTTTTGGTTTTTTTTTGTGTGGCTTGTTCGTGTTTACCGGTTTTGTCGCTGCCCTTCCTCTTTGCTTTTTTAAATAAAACCAATAATATCATTCACTTTATTAGAAGAGCATTCTATCTTTTCATTTTTTGTTGATGCATGAGGCTTTGTGGACCTTGTGGAATGCAACATGATTTTTGTTTGGATAGAGCGTCACGTATAACACATAAATTGCAGTTTTGTCTCAAACACAATTATTTCATCTTCATTGTATCAAAGATCAATTAATTTCACTCAATTTCAGTAAATTCTAGTTCATAAAGTTTGGCTTTGTCAGTACTACCTTTAATTCTAGTACATCCGATGTACATTGTATCATGGTTCAAAAATGTCAGGCAGTGTGGAACCTCTATACCGATTGTTGTAGTGTCAAAGATGGAGAGGCAATTCCCAGAATTATCCAGATAATGAAGAATGTTAATGTCTTTATCACAGACGATAAAGTTATCTGACGGAGTGTTCAACGTTCACTGGTTCAAATGGTGTCTTGTCATTGTTGATGTCGGGATGACCTATGTACGTGTTCACGACGTCACCATTTCTATTAAACACGAATATCCTGCCATCACGTTCTGATGATAACAAATCAATAACGATTATTTATAACGATTATTTTACCATCTTTAAAACATGTAATCATATTCGGACAAGAGAAGATCTTTTTATTGTTCTTGTCATATTCCCACTCGGCCTCCTTTTTACCCTCTGTATCCATCATTACAACTACACGTCTCCCACTGACGGGGAATGCAGCCTCGGTACTCCTGGCGGGTATTAACATTTTATAATCATTGGTGACGTGAACGGTGGTAATGAACAACGATTCTACATTAAATTTGCTATTAGTTACTTTACCAGTTCTCCCGTTAATGATTTTCAGTGTTGATGATCTATCGGCGACTTAAACATCTCCAGCAGATAATATTCTTAAATCCCAAAAACTCATTGTATCTATTGTTAGTAATGTTTGTAGTTTCTGTTGAATTGGTTTCACGTTTTGTAAGACAGACACGAATGGAAGTGGTGGAATGTCTGAAATCCATAGCGACCCACCATGTCCAGTATGAATGGCAAGACAACGATCAAGCTCTGTTGTAAAATGTCTCCTATGATTTAGTTTTAACTTGGTCGCGCAAGTCACGACAACGTTCTGTACTCCTTTTATTAAAGTCTCTATATCCTCACCTGAAACGTCTTTGATTTCCTCAAACTTATGTCCGGTATGATCTTTTGCGACACATACAACGCAAACGAGAATTTTACACAGACTACAATAAAGACAACACGTTTGACCTGCGTGTGTTTTACATTGTACATTGTTAATGTCAATCTCTTTCTGAATTCTAATTTGTCCTAACTGTTTAATATCAAGGATGGTATGGTCCTTGGCATTTTTGAACTTGGGATGAACCTTCTCAGTACACTTTTTACACATCAACATCACATTTCCATTTCAGTCTGGGATCGGATTCACATAATTGACATATCATTACATCCTGAGCTCTTACAATCGACTTTGAAAACGCCATTTTGTTGTTAAGTACATGTATGTATACAAATAATTCCAGATAGAAAGTTTTAAAACATGTCTACCGGTCGGGTATGTTAAATGATTTGTCGATAAAATCGGTTATATTCAATTACTTAAATACCATATCACTTGTATTGTTTAAGTTGGTTTGTTATTATAAAAATGCATTCATGTGCTTCATATGTTTTATTAAGAATAATATTACTTACAAAAAGAGTACAATATAAAGTTGATTCATAAAAATATGTAAAGTGATATAAGTTCTAACTCATGTGTTAAAATATAATTTTTATAATATAGAGATTATTACTCCGGGTTTTGTTCCTGTTGTTCATTCAAGTTTTCCATATTAGGAATTACATAGAAAACAATAAATGTTTCATAAATATATTATAAATAGGGAATGAAGTAAATAATAGATTAAATTAAGGAATACTTCACATGTAGAGGGAAACTAAATCTTTGATAAATTTATCTAATCTCTATAGAGTATGAAGGATTTCACGACAATGTTAGAACTGGAACTCCAAATTTGTCTTCACTCCTCGCTTCACTCAAGATTTTTTACAAATAAGGAATTTCTATCTCTCAGATAAGCGCAGATGTTGGTTTGTTATAGAGGTTTGTTTTGTCTTCCTTTAGGATGTTTGATACACTGAATTGGAAATAAGCAGCGCGACAGGAGTGTTTTAGCAGACAGGAACAACTTACGACTTGAGTTCGCATTCTGTTCTATTGTTTTTGTGTTTTGTATTTCCTCGTGCTTTTTTTTGTTGGTGTTTACTTGTTTTGTCGTTGACCTTTTGGACTTTTGACACTCGAATGCCCCATTGGTGCCTCTTTGCTCCTTGTACTAGCAAATTATTGGTCCTTTCCTTGGCGAGTGTAGAATCCTAGTGGAATATTAACTATGCAAAGAGGACGAAACTTTATTGTTTATTTTATCTTTAGCTATCATTTTCAATTTAGAAAGTCTACCGATCACTATTCCTGATAATAATAAAATGAAAACTCCTTCGCAGTAGGTACTTATCCTTGGTGACTGAAAGTATTACTGGATATCCCCATTGCTGGATACTTTGTATGCTCTTTATATTTTATTTAGATATGGTGTACTTGTACATGATGTAATTTCTCATGTGTACTCTTTATTTTTAACCAATATCTAAATTTATGTAAATTCTAAAACCTAAGGTTTAACTCCCTCCATCGTATTTTTGCCTTGATTTCGTTTGGTTTTATGCATTTTGAACATCTTTTGAATTATTGATTTCCTTTGTTTGAATTATAGTTCTTCTGATGAAGACAAAATTTTCCAAAATGGCCATACATCTCATAAAAATTGATTGCAGTTGGGTTTAACATATGTGTTGTGGTCTCATTTTCATTACTCCATATCCTTTCATAAATTATATCATGAATTCGACAAGATAATTATCGAAAATTTTAATTTCAATTAATTGTTAATTTTTTTTTAGCTCACCTGACCCGAAGGGTCATGTGAGCTATTGTCATCGTTAAGTGTCCGTCGTCCGTCCGTTAACTTTTCTTCAAACATCTTCTTCTCTGAGAGTACTGATGGGATTACTTTGAAACTTTGTACACTTGATCTTTAGGATGTCTTCTACCAAGTTTGTGAAATTTATGAACGTCAACCAACCAATATGGCCGCCGTTACTAAACATATCACAGGGGATCAGACCATAGTTTTTAGCTTATAGCTCAAAAAGTATAAGAGATAGAGAAAATCCGAAGCAACATTCATTCTTCAGCATCAAAAGCTCCACAAAACTCTCCTTTGAGTCAAAGATGTGGGACGACTCCTTATAGGAGTTATTTCCCCTTAATTAGTCAAAAATGAACATTTTCACAGTTTTTGGATTTTATCTTGAAAACTGTAAGTGCTAGAGGAAAAGTTAGCATTGCAAAATTGTTCAGCTTATTAAGAGTTACAATAAAGATTTATAGCCAAAATTGTCAGATCAACCGTTTAAGAGTTATCCCCCTTTAACAGATTTTTCTATCAATTTTAGCTGATTTTTAATAATCTTCTTTTCTGAAACCACTGATAGGATTGCTTTGAAACTTTATACGCTTGATCTTTAGGATGTCTTACCAAGTTTTTGAAATTTGTGAACGTCGACCAACCAACATGGCCGCCGTTACTAAAAATAGAACAGGGGGGTCAGACCATAGTTTTTAGCTTATAGCTCAAAAAGTATGAGAGATAGGAAAAATCTGTGGCAACCTACCTTCTTCAGCACCAAAGGCTCTACAAAACTCTCCATTGAGTCAAAATTGTAGGACGACTTCTTATAGGAGTTATTTCCCCATAATCGTCAAAATAGACCATGTTCACTGTTTTTGGACTTTATCTTGAAAACTATAAGTGCTAGAGTGCTAAGTGCTAGAAAACTATAGAGTGCTATAAGTTAGCATTGCAAAATTGTTCAGCTTATTGAGAGCTACAAAAATGATTTCAAGATCAAAATTGTCAGATCAACCTTTTAAGAGTTATTCCCCTTTAAGTGTTTTCAATCAGTTTAAACTTGTTTTTTTTTTTTCAAATGGAAAGTAACTTTGTATTCTTCATCTTAAAGGTGTTTTCTATCCTAACTAGTTTCTTAAATGTTACTTACCAAATACATGTAGACCATGTTGCACACAAGATAAAAGGCTTTAGCATAAAAGATCTGGATTTTCATTGTTTATTAAATTACCAACTATATGGCCAATAATTTGTTGTAAAACCGGTTCTTTCAAATATGCATTTTCTGTAATAGTTATTACATTAGGACGCGGTGTGTCAGTAAAAGATCACCCCGACGGCTGGAAGCCGGAGGGGGTGATCTTACTGACACACACCAAGTCCGAATGTAATAACTATTTTACATCCCAGCCTTCAAAATATGTCATGTCAAATTTAAATACAAGTAATAGTTATTACATGAGGACGAGGTGTGTCAGTAAAAGATCACCCCGACTACCTGAGGCCGGAGGGGGTCATCTTACTGACACACTAAGTCCGAATGTAATAACTATTTTACATCCCAGCCTTCAAAATATGCCATGTAAAATTTAAATACAAACATCAGAATACATTTTGTGCATTTAGAATCAAATAGAAAACATTTTTTATAAATAATATTTATTATAGAGTATCCTTATTGGACCCCTTCAATATTCTTTATGTACAATTTTTTTGCATAGATTTTCTATCGGTTTCGTGGTCTAGTGGATATGAAGGTAGACTTTGAATAGTGAGATCCGTCGTTCAAATCCCGGTGGAAACTATGTTATTTTTCAATCTTTAAAAACTTTGTTGTTGATTTTATAATTTTCCTATGTTCAACTTAGTGAACATTTCTAAAAAAACGTGCTTTGAAAAACAAAAGAAAAGGAACAATAGAGTTGAAAAAGTAGAAGAGGGTAATCCGAGGGATTATCCGGCTCAGATCACCCCAGTTAGAACAAAGGAGCTGGGATGTAATAAAAGTTAAAAGATACTAAGTGTTTTGAGGCTATACAATAAACAACGTGGTTGTGTAATGCATAGTGAGTACTTTTCATGGTTTGTAATTAGGAAAACTGGGGTTACAAAAGGTCATCGTTGGGTCACAAGGTCATGAAAAAAGAAGTCCGAAAAGCCTGATGCAGTGATTAGCGTATGGACCCTGAGGCGGGAACTGGAACTTTTAGGAGTAATGAAATAGTTCAAATAAGTGCGATGGGGTTAAGAAAAAATATGGTGTTTCTGATTTTAATGACAAAAACCGTTTCATTACAGAAAAATTGCTAAAACAATGTTATCGATACCACAAATTAGTCAAATATTTTACTAAATATGTTCATAAATATGGGTATCTTATTGAAAAAATTATCTGTGCACGTCGTTTTTTTGAATGTAAAAGGAATATCACATCCCAAATTCTATGGGAATGTAGTTAATAAGGCACGTCAATTCAAAAACAATCCTCTTGACATTGTAATTTAGCATAAATTTAAAACTTATTAAGGTAGCACCATACAAAAGTGCTAAAATTTTATCAAAATTTTAATTTGTAACTTTTTCAATAATATAAAATGTCCTTTATCTAATGGTGCAAAAATATTTTCAGTACACCTAATAATTAATGAGCTATGGTGATGATTAAAAAATCAAAACAAATGCACATGCAATTTAAGCTGTCAATAAACCATGGAGGTTGGTCTTATTATAACAGCTGGAAAGTTTATGACTTTTGACCATTCATTTGAAGTGAAATAAGTTAAATGAATAAGATGGACACTCAATAGTGGAAACATCTGGTCAGTGAAGGAGGAGTCTTGCCCTTTACAGTTAACAACTGACCTGAGATAAGGTCAATTTGATGTAATATTTCCCGCAAATTCTGAATTTAGTGTAGAGGGTTGTGCATTTTGGGCTTTATTTAATGTTTGTGTGGATGAAACTAAGGTTTATGGGTCAAATAAATGTTGATTTATGATGATTTAAGAATCCTACAGTGCTTTCATGGTAGAATCATGCCATTTGATCTAGTAAATGGGGCTCAAAGTAGGAAATTGATATTTGGGTTTTTTCCACTTTCATTTTTTCAAGAGAAAAGTAAAGTTTGATTGAATTACCCCTTTGGTACACCTTTGCTTCTTTTTAGCTCCCACATGAGTACCCCAATGTTGCTGGTTTTTGGCTATTCCAAGGTCTATTGTCAACAAAACTGTGTCTCAGATTTTAGATTAACGTTTCAGAAAATATTTTATGGCACATTGAATAGAGTGACACCTTATGCAATACATGCAATAAAGCCTTGTACACAAAATATTGCTTTATTGGAGAATGGAATGTGATAGGAAGATTCTGAGACACTATTTTATAGTTCATGCTGTGTTGATTCAGATTAAATCCACGTTAAAGAGATATTAGCTAATTTCATTGCAGTCAGTTGTGTTGAAATTTTTAATTTTGAACAGTAATTCCATCTGTTATACATTATAGTTAATTTTTTGTAGGTATCATCATGAAGGGTTACATATCCTCTTTCAAATGATGTCTCATTTATTAAAATTGGTAAAATAATAAGAAAGTAATGGCAAGTTTAAAGTGTGATGGTCGGACTAAAACAACCTTTTTATGGTGCTTCCTTAAAGGATACAAGTTGGAAGTTACAGTAAAATCTTAAAATTTGTGGTCTTTGGTAGAAATATTGATAATTTAATAGTAATTCTAAAACGTTAATCTTTTACTTTTAGACTATTGTATTGTGTCGAAGAATTACAACGATCAAATATATCGGTTTTTTGTGATGATATAATACTAAATCATTAGTTGTTTGAAGTGTTATGTTGGATTTAGAATCAATATGTTTGATTTTTTACATCAGTCGATAAATGCTTCTTAGTTAGCTGTCAGAAACTGCGAGTGTTCTCAAGAGAGTTCCTTTACGTTTCGTTGTCCTTGTATAATACTCTTGTCTCAGGCTCTCTCTTGGTAAATTGAACTTTTATCGATTTGATTTAAAAGTGTATTATTTTTTTGTGCTTTGTACAAGATAAACAAAAGGGGGAAGTTTGGGCCAAAAAAAAACTAGTTTAACCCCGCCACATTTAATATGTGCCTGTTCAAAGCTAGGAATCCTTGTCAAAGCTTTTTTTTGGTCCTTGTCAACCATCTGTTTTTTGTTTTATCTTCAAACATGGGTCTTTCGTTGATAATCTATGGATTTGTTTGAATCCTATGTATTGTATTTTTAGTCTTGGGCCAGAGCAAGACAGAGAGCAGTGACCTCTGGTCATGTTGAAGACTGCTAGCTGTTTTCGATTGTGAATTTTCAAATTGCCGTTTCTTTAATGTTGGTTGAGTCGCGTACACTTATTCCACATCTCGTTATCGTCTATCACCTACTGATGACAAATTAAATTTTTTAACAGTTCAGATTGTCCTAATACCAAAGGAAACTTTAATGAGCAAGGTATAAAACAACTTACCTTAGTTACTAACCGATGTTGTAGAGCGTTCATAAATCCTTAAAACCACAACAATCTGGCAACAAAATAACAAACAACTAGGATTTTGCCATCGGACAGTAATCGAATTCCGTTATTGCATACTGCCCGGTTATACACTGTGATGGGTGTGTCTGTAGAAACTAGAAGTCCTAGAAGTGCTAGGTTAATGAAACTTGGTATGCATATACTTTGATCAGTAGCAGATTAGAGCAGCTGCATATCCATCTTTTGACCTTGATTTTTCTGTTAATAATCTGATGTTCAAAACACTTCATAGCAATAAATATAGGTAATAACAAAATTACCGAACTTGGAGAATCAATCTCAAATGTCCATAAGACAGGTCCGAAAGGGCAGAGACAAAACCAGTAAACACCAACAAGAACAGGACAAAAACAGACAACATGTAAAACATAGAAACACAAAATAATTGAATAACAATCAACAACGCGAACTCCAGTCGAAACAAGAAAAAAACTCAGGTGAAACAAGGAAGACATGCCGGACAAATTGAATATCGCAAATAATGTTAAAGTATTTTAAACACCTCCCTATAACAGTAACTATGCCCCAGGTTGATAAAACGTGGTAGGGGTAGCTTATTGTTTCATCCCCATTATGCCATCTTTTGACTTTGACTTTGATTTTACCTTTTGACTTTTTACAATACAAATAATAGCATTGTTGAAGTTTTATGAGCATCTCCATAAAAAAACACTATTGATCTTATGTTGACAAAACTTGATATGCATATGCCTCAGTAGTGGCTTAGCACAGTTCAATTCAATCGTTTACCTTTGAGTTTATTTTTTCCGGCAGTGGTTTTGATATTTTTAATAAAAATGATAGCAATGTTAAGTTTTATGACCACCTCCATATCTCAGAAACTGTCATTGGTTTACGAGACTTGAAGTGCTTTTGTTTCAGAGCTGGACTATTATACCTACATTCTCAACGTAGTCATGGTCACAAACGATACAAACCAAGATCTGGTGCCAGTCAAACTGACAACAGATCTCTTTCAGACACATTTGATGATCTGGTTACAAGTCTACAACAACCATTGGGAGTCCATCATGTTCGTACCATTCTCTATTCACTACGAGTCACGAAACTTAAAGACCTACGTGATCTTGGGTTAGAAAAAGCAGGTACTGATCCATTTACTCCTCCTTACAGGCTTACTAGCATTATTTGCGACGTTGCTCTTTTCCGTCTTTTTAAGCCTGTAAGAAGTGAGCCTCTTACTACTGAGGATAGGAAATTTCTCCATATTCCATTTAAGAACAAAGGGATAGATGCTATAAACATTAGCAATATTTTAAATCGTAAGGAAGTTACATCTCAAATTCCTCAATATTTCAAAAATCAGTCAACACCAATTGTTTCCTACCGCTACACTAAAACCATTAGTAGTAAAATTTTCAACCACAAAAAGGCATTGCAGGACCTACACATTGAAGAATATCTAAAGTCCCCTCTGACATGTGATTGCTATGCTTCTCCCTTTGTCTATGGTCCATCTGGTCATGTCATCACGGGTGATCTTAAGATAATTGAAAATGATTTATTACGTAATGTGATTTCCCATGGACCTAAATTCAGGGAACCACAACGTATAAATTGGAATTATAACTTTAAGATCATCATGGACGCTGTGGAGGACTATGCTAGAGCCTGGATAAAGAGGGAAAAGGACCAAGAACCAGAGCTTGAATCACTGTCGGACTGGGTAAGGACTATCCGATCTCTTGTACGAAGCCGAATAGACAAACTTCGCAAATGTGTGAACCCCCGGCCTTCTTCTGTATTTAGAGATCGTGAAGCTCTCAATTGTCTCTCTTCCTTACATGACAGGTATGTTGTCACGCCAGCAGACAAGGCTTCCAATAATATAGTTTTTGTATGTAAAGCACATTATTACAATTGTCTAATAAAAGAACTAGGCATTGATGGTAATACTTCCGCTAGTGCTACATACACACGGACTACATTTAACAAAGATGAAATCATAGCCAACCATAGCTCTTTTATGTCCTCTTTCAATAGTCCAATGAAAGAGGAACATAAAGAGTTACCATATTTGTACTGGATACCTAAACTTCACAAAAATCCGTACAAAGAAAGGTATATAGCTGGATCTTCATCATGTTCAACTACAGAGCTGTCCGTTCATTTAACTAAAATCTTGTCTGCTGTCAAAGAAGGTCAACAAGCATACTGTGACACTATTTATAATCGTAGTGGAATTAACCATATGTGGATTTTGAAAAACTCAAAAGATTTGTTAGATCATTTTAAATCTAGATCATTTTCTGAGGTTCACTCTTTGAAAACGTTCGATTTTTCAACTTTATACACTACCTTGCCACACGAAAAACTAAAATGTCGCCTGAAAAAACTTCTCGAAAAGGCCTTTTCAAACTCAAGGAATTTTGTTGTTTTGGGTTATAATTCTACATTCTTTTCCAAAACATCTTTCAAAGATAAAATTTGTTACACACTGGAACAAGTTTGCAGTATGCTTGATTTCCTCATTGACAACATATTTGTCACCTTCGGAGGAGAGATTTTTCAACAACAAATCGGCATTCCAATGGGCACAAACTGTGCTCCTCTCCTCGCCGATTTGTTTTTATACTCTTACGAGACTGAATTTCTTCAGGGACTCGTAAAGAACAAGAAGATGAAAGAGGCAAGGTCATTTAATCTTACATTCAGATATATTGACGATGTCCTTTCTATCAATAACACTTCATTTGGTAGTTGGATTCCTTCAATATATCCTCCGGAATTGGAGATTAAAGAGACCACCGAATCTAATTGCTTCACGTCTTTCTTGGATTTGCACCTCGAATTTGACCCAGGTGGTCATCTCAGTACAAAAATTTACGATAAACGAGACGATTTTAATTTTCAAATTATTAATTTTCCTAATCTACAGAGCAATATACCTACTTCTCCTGCATACGGTGTTTATATTTCTCAACTTATTCGATATGCCAGAGCTTGCACACATTTCACAGATTTTTTTATCAGACACCGGTTTCTTCGTGACCGACTTTTGAAGCAGGGCTATAAGAAAATACGTCTCATACGATCACTAAAAAAATTCTTTCTTCGTTATCAGCCACTAGTAGAAAAGTTCAAAATTGAGTTAAAAGATATGATAGTTAATTGTTTTAATTAGTGTTTGACTGGTGTGCTGTACTGAGATGATCACCTCAATATCCCTATTGTGTCTCACAACTATGTTGTGTTCTATGGTCATTACCGGATCCTAAGATCGCAATGGAAGAGGGAGGTTTGGCGCCATAAAACCTGGTTTAACCCACCATTTCGTTTGAAATGCCTGTACCAAGTCAGGACCATTGCGATCCACCAGTTCTCCGGTATGACTGATTCGTTTTTGTCATTTTCTCTGGACTATGAGATTGATCATTCAAGTTCGGTAGTTTTGTTATTACCTTTACTTTTAACCGTGACCTTGTTTTTCCAATTAAGCAACTTATAATTTTCTACAGTATTTTTGAAGCTTTTACTCTTTTAATTTGCGTGTATAGTATGTGTAGGGACGAAAGCATATAATCTATGGGGTATATACATATAGGCCACAAAGTTGTTCAGCGTCTCTATAAATTCTTGAAAAAAAAAGACAGGTATTATAGATTAACAACCTTACACTTACATTTAGTTTTGTATTGTAACAACTTCCCTGACTTTTAACCTGACTTGTCATTTTTAACAGTTTTGTCTGAAATTCTGTAATGGTAAAGCGCATGCTTCATCATTCGTTTGTGTATATTTATGTATGCCATAATCAAGGTAATGATTTCATTTTTGTTATTACAAATTCATTTTGTAACTTCTTCGGGAGCAACTGAGTTCACTCTCGTTACGACTTGAATTGCGTTGTTAGTTTCTGTTTGATTTTGTCGAGTTTTTTTTTGTGTGTCCTTATGGTGTTCTTGTTCGTGTTTACTGGTTTTGACGTTGCCCTTTCAGAATTTAAAAGAAGAACCGTTTATATTTTTCTTTTTTTTCTAAAACATGAATGTTTCATCTTCATTGCATCAAAGATTTATGTATTGAATTCATTCAGTTTCTGTAAATTCTAGTTCATAAAGCTTGGCCTTGTCTGTACTACCGATAGCAGTAGAACATCCGATGTATATTGAATCATGGTTCACAAATGTCAGACAATACGGACGTTCTTTACCGATTGTTGTAGTGTCAAAGATGGAGAGGAAATTCCCGGAATTATCCAAATAATGGAAAGTGTCTGTGTTTAGTTCACATACGATAATGTTATCTGACGGAGTGTTTACAACGTTCACTGGTTCAAACGGTGTCTTGTCATTGTTAATGTCAGGATGACCGATGAACGTATTTACTACACCATCGTGACTTAAAAAGACAATTCGTCCACTACTATCTTTCGATCTGAAATAATCAATAACGATTATTTTACCATCTTTAGAACACGTTAATACTCTTGGACATGAGAAGATCTGTTTATTGTTCTTGTCATATTCCCACTCGGCCTCCTTTCTAGCCTCGTTATCCATCATTATAACTACACGTCTCCCACTGACGGTGAAGGCAGCCTCTGTACTTCTGGCAGCCACTAACACTTTATTATCGTCGGTGACGTGAACGGCCACGACAAATAGCGATTCTACATTACATTTGCTTTTGGTTACTTTACCAGTTCTACCGTTAATGATTTTCAGTGTTGATGTTTTATCGGCGACTAAAACATCTCCAGTAGATAATATTCTAAAATCTAAGATACGCATTGTATCTATTGTAAGTAATGTTTGAAGTTTCTCATTTTGTGGTTTTACATGTTGTAGAACATGCTGTGCTGGAGGTGGTGGAGTGTCTAAAATCCACAGTGATCCATCAAATCCGGTGTGCATGATATGACAATGATTGAGCTCTATTGTAAAATGTCTCTTAATCTTCAGCTGTAACTTAGTCGCTCGACTCGCGCTAACGTTTTGTAGTCCTTTTATTAGATTCTCTACATCATCACCAGAAATGTCTTTGATTTCCTCAAACTTATGTCCGGTATGACCTTTGGTGACACATAGTAAACAAACGAGAAGTTTACACAGACTACAATAAAGACAACACGTTTGACCGGAGTGTATTTTACATTGTACATTGTTAATGTCAATCTCCTTCTGAATTCCAATTTGTCCTAGCTGTTTAATATCAAGAATAGTATGGTCCTTGGCATTTTTGAACTTAGGATGAATCTTTGCAGTACACTTTATACACATCAACAAGCCACAATCGACACATTTCCATTTCAGTTTCGGATCGGATTCACAGAGCTGACAGACCATAACATCCTGAGCCCTGACGATCGACTTGGACAACGCCATGTTTTCATTTGATATGTACAAATACTTCCTGATAGATAGATGTAAAAAAATGTCTACCAGCCGGGTAGGTTTAATTATTGGTCGATAAAATCGGTTATATTTACTTAGATACCATATCACTTGAATTGATTTTGTAGGTTTGTCATTATAAGAATGCATTCATGTGCTTCATAGGTTTAAATACTACAAACAATAATACTAAAAATATTAGTATTACAAATACGCTAAACAACCCTATATAAAATGGCGAAGAAATTATAAAAAGAATACTTTTGATATTACATTTTCTCCATTTTGAATAAATATCATCTTTTGAACCTGTACATAAAAGATACATTCCTGTTGATCATGGCACTCAACAGGTCCATTACATGGTAATTGGGGTTAGCTAACAGGGACATATTTTTGGCTGGAAAAATTATGCAATCGTTAAGTTAGAGATAAGTTAGCGTTTAATAATAATAATAATTTGCTCACTTGATCCTGAACAATTCACTTCAAGTTGGTGTATATAACCCTTTCGTGGGCACATATTTTATTAAAATCCAGGATAGTGTGTGTAGATATCCCTTTAAAAATCATTTTTTACATTTTAAACGTGTACTTATGAGTAAATACATCCAGGATTTTATATAGTTTGACCTTTATTTACACAACTAGATAGCCTGCGTGCAAATTTGAAAACACGGGTTGTATGAATAAATGTTTAAAATTAAATAAACCCCTGGATGTTTTCACTCATAAGTGCATGTTGAAAATGTAAAGAAATAATCATTTAAGGGATATCTACACAAACTTTTCTGGACTTCGATAAAATATGTGCTCACGAAATGGTTATATACACCAACTTGAAGTGAATTGTTCAAGGATCAGGTGAGCAAATTCAAATTTCTTTTTGTCCACACCAATTATCGAAGGTAACAGGACGTTTAATGAGAGGAGACATCATTGAACAAAGGGTCTAAAACGTAGACAATTAAATCTTTCCTACATATAAGAGCCTTATTATAGCTATCCTTTGGACAAAGAACATACTTAAAACCAAAATTCTAGCAAGTTGAAGTTTTTCAAAAAAAAAATGTTTGAATATTTGGTGCTGAACATTTCGAACATTACTATTATTTTATTTTACCCACAGCAGAGCTTAGCTTGCCGTACGAGGCGACTTAATGTATCGAGATTCTGACATCGCTGTTAATGCTCAGCCTACAGAGTGACCAAGTTTGTACCCTAGATGGCTGAATAGGGTGACCCTAGGACCCGGACTAATAAATAACCAGCTAAACAGCTGTGACATCTCTCAAACATACACTGTAAAATATATGTTTAGATTTTAAACATAATCTTAAACACTTTCTTGAAGCCCTTTTATAAACGCCAAAAAATCTGAACATGTTAAACCTAAATGCGTTTAGGTTTTAAACACAATCCTAACATGTATATGGCTTAACATGTTTAAAAGGGTAAAAATTCTAAACACCATTTTTTTTACAAATACGGGATTTCTATCTCTCAGATGAGCACAGATGTTGGTTTGACATAGAGTTTTGTAATGTCACGTTGCTGAATGCGGTTTTGTTGTTATGTGTGTGTGTGTGTTTTATGTTGTTATGTGGTTTGTTTTGTTGTGATGAGTTTTTGTCTGCCGGTTTTGTCTTTGTCTTTACGGTTTTATGATACTGATTACCCCTTTGGTACACCTTTGCTTTTTTCACAGTGAACACAGTATTTCACTTTTACCAATTTTACCTATGAAGTTAGTTACTTACTTTTTGTTTTATTCTGAAGCAGCGCGATTTTAAAACAAGATGAACATGAAAGGGCTGATATGATACAATGCACATGAAATGATGATCAAAAAATTAAAAATATTCTGAAGAAGGATTTCTGTCATATAAAATGATGATAATAATAAAAAAAATATTCTATCGAGGTGCCTTCGAAAAATTAAAAATAATTTTCTGACCAAAACAAAAAACAAAGGCCCCCCTTCAAGTTAAATGGTCCGTCCCTAAACTACAAATTAGTGTTAAATACATTCATTTTTGTGAAGAAAATTTTGTTACATGATTTATGCAAAATAATTGTGGTCAGGGAACACAACTGGATGCTGATAGATTTATAACCAGCAGATAACAAATCTAGCATCTATAGACGGCATGCACTAAATGCTGGTCTGGTCTCATAAGTCGGGTCTGGAAATTGGCCTGGTCTTGAATTTGGTCTTAAATGACGAAAAAATGGTCTGGTCTATACATTTTTGTACTGGTATTGATCTTAAAATGACTAAAACCAATTTTCAGACCAGACCATGTTTAAGTCCTTTTAAGACTAAATTCATGACCAGACTTTTTTAGCCTGTGTGCCTTTATAGACTAGGTGTATGCATTATATTACCAGGACGACATATATGACAAGGTCGATGTCTCTGCATCCCCGTTATATAAACATACTAATAAAGTTCAAGAGTTTGCTCCGGAAGAGTAAGCAGTTCCTGCTTGCTATAGCACACCCGTTGCGTTGCCAAAAGTCAATTCAGCGTGTCAAATCCGGTAAAGGAAGACAAAACAAAACTCTAGTATGACAAACCAACATCTGCACAAATCTGAGAGATCGAGTATCCTTTGCCTATTTGAGTGTGTTAATTTCAAATAATCTGCAGGATGTAATCCAGTTTTCAGTTTACTTTATAAATGAAAATATGCAAATTCACAAAGATTCGATTAAATTATCTACTCATCATAAAAGTGCGGAGTGCTTTGCAACACGGGAGACTAGAGGTGCATATGTTTTATGTATCTATAGACATAATATAATAATAATAATTAATTTGACAATTCATCAAAGCTTGTCAAATTAATTATTTTTTCAATAATAAGTGTATTGTAAAATTTTTAATATTGCTATCATGCTAAGAGGTGGGGATTTACGTGATAAAGATTGAGATATAGAACTTCCGTCTGCTGGGAACTTTAATTTTCATTCTACATGTTCTATATTATGTTTATAGATACATAAAACATATGCACCTCTAGTCTCCCGTTTTGCAAAGCACTCCGCACTTTTATGATGAGTAGATAATTTAATCGAATCTTTGTGAATTTGCATATTTTCTTTCTTTCTTTCACATAAAAATAAATTCGACAAAAGAAAATCTGACGAATGAAATTACTTTTTTCGGACAAAAAGCAAAACAATCGGACAAAAAGCTAATCGGACAAAACGTTGTCGGACAAAAAGCAAAATATCCGACAAAAAGCAAAACTATCGGACAAAAAGCAAATCGGACAAAAAGTTGTCGGACAAAAAGCAAAAGTTCGGACAAAAAGAAAATGTCGGACAAAAAGCATCGTATCAAACGGCTAAGGGACAGAAAATGATAATACACACATTTTCAATTTGACGCGCATCAACATGCATTCGTCAAATAATTTGATATTTTGCAAGTTGAAAGAAAATTTATTGATTGAGAAAGGGATTACAACTTCTAATTTCATCTACTAAAACACGCTAGTCGGATTTAAAATCGACATACTTGATTTTTTTTACATCAGTCAATGGATGCTTTTTAGCTAGCTGTCAGTAACTAACTTCGAGTGTTTTCTACGTCCCGTTAATTAATTGTTGTCCTTTTGTCTCAGATACTCTCTTGATGAATTGAACTTCTATCGATTTGATTTTTACTATGTGTTAGTTTTTGCTTTGTTATTGATTATCAATAGGGGGAAGGTTGGCGCTAAAAAAACTAATTTAAACCCGCCACATTTTTAATGTGCCTCTCCTAAGCCAGGAATCTATATCAAAGCTTATGTTTGTATTTAGTCGAATTAATGTTAATTGTTTTTGTCAAGAAGAGGGTCTTTCATTGCACTTTAGGATTCGGATTGAATCATATGTAGTTTATTTTCAAACCAGGGAACAATTGAAAAACTGCAAGCAGCGACCGCTGGTCACATTGAAGGCTGCTGGCTATTTTCCATCGTGGATGTTTTAAAGTTACGTTTATATTGAAGGTGGTGTCGCGTACACTTATTCCACATCTCATTTTCTTCTATAGGTAAACGCTGTCCGCGAGAGAAATGATATTTCGCGATTTTTCTGTATTCATATTTCATGTTGTCTTGTCTACTGGCATGGGCGGCTCATATTTGTAATAGCCGCCTGTGGGACAATAATTGGTAAATAAAATAACTGGTAAAAAGATCATAAAACATGTTATTTTCGTGAGTTTTTACCTATTTTATACTTATTGTTGCAAAAAATTAAATCATTGAATATCTGTCTTGGGACATATTAATTTATCTTTAAAATCAGCAAAATACCAGAGAAAAATAACCAATGAAGCATAATTACTAGAAAAACAGCGAGTACACAATTAAAACATTGGAAAAATATACGAGTTTGAAGGAAAAGCTAGTGTAAATGCTGTACTGTTATTTTGTGTTCATGAAATCATTAGATGTACTGTCACTTCGTGTATACTACATGTATCAACACTGAACTGTCATTTCGGGTATTATATTCTTATTAAAATATTTTAAAAATAAGAAAAATAGATTCCTATTTGACAATCAAGAGTTATGTAAAATCCAAATCCGAAATAACCAGTCTAAAAGTATTATCTAAAAAGATATTCTTAAATAATTGCCAAAATACACTAATAACCTTAAACTTAGGCCTTCCTTTTCAAGTTCCTTATTAAATGGGCCCCTTTTTGTGGCTCTCCCATTCAACCACCTTGGACACACAGCCCTGTTGCTCTGTGGACAAAACGGTCTGAACCGACGTCAGGATAGGAGTGCTCTTCAACTGACTACAAGGTTAGCACTGATGAGGGCTTATTCGCCACCAAAAACCCGTACCACTCAATGACTTGAATTAAATGAGAGAAAAAAATAAGCCTTGCAGTATGATACAGCCGTGTTGAACACTGTACATGCTGTACGGAAACAAAATCTACAGACAAGAAGTGATAAAATTGAAGCTGGTAAATCTTTGATCCAGATTAGTGAATAATAAACACAAAAGAGTACCCAGTAAATCATATAGTTAAGCTGAATAGTTATGTGGTTTGCAGATATGAATAATTCGGCAAGGGTATTAGGTATCTTTTAAGTCAGTATTTCCAACTAGAGGCGTATGTGCTAAATCTGAGTCAAACTCGCGCATTTGCATGAGCAGATCCGTACGTACAAGATTAAACTCCCCGTACAGCAATGTTGAAACATTTGTATATGTACATGTAGATAGATCAAAACATATTCTTAAGCAGGAATTCGAAACAATTTGTAAATTATGACTGAATAGTCTTGGAGATGCATTCATTTTATATAGTATTATTCATGTGATTGAATTTAGAAGAAAGTACATACCAAAATATTTTGTCGATTATTTAAGTAGTTTTTGGGTATAAATAAGTTTTGCAATGTTTTAATTTAAAAAAATGTAACTTTTAGAATAGTTAATTATTTTGTCTTGCCTATACCTATACATGTATCTGTCGGTAATCTGAAGTGTGTAACAAGGGGTTGCACGAAGTCGTGCTAAGGATATTCAAACTCGACCATTCGAAAAACAGGAAGTAGTATATTCAAGTTACATTGCCATGCATGTATATTTGACAGTAAGTCAATCTTGCACCTAGAAATCTTTTTTTATTTATGATTTCAATTCTCAAAACACAGAATATCAGTACAGTTTAACAGAAGTAACCGTAAAGTTAGATTTTGGCAGACAAATCGGAACAGGAAATATCACTTCAGTAGGTTCTCTGCAACGAGCATGTACTGCGATTTATAATAAGGAAGAAGGGGTGCAATTGCATTTCCAACAAATACTAATAATCCTATTTTGAAGGGTTTTGAAACGCGGTTCTTTGAAAAATATTGGGAAAACGGGTCAATTATCGTTAATTATTAAAAATGCATACATATCTGCTAAAAAGATAATGAATGTTATTTGAAAAAGTGTCAAATAATTTCATTAAAACCGAAAGGAGATGAAAAAATATCTTTAGCACAGACATAAGGTCAGCAAATACAAGTTCATGCTCCAAATAATTAACATAAACACCGATTTCATTTCTGGGGTCCGATGTCAACAATAACCCGAAATATCAGTACAGTGAAACCCGAAATATCTTTGCTTTCGCGGACATTGTTTATCTAGTATTAAAGTAACCTTTAGTTTGAGCAATGAAAAATCCACAATATTAACAAATTAACAAATCGCTTAACGAAATCTTTTGTTGGAGTAGCTATTAAAAGTGCTCTGTGCACTCTTAAGTTGAAATTGGATGAGAGGCCGTGTGACCGGAATGTTTAAGACTATTAATATATTTCCGAAATGATTTAGATTCTTTTTCATCTTAGTCATTGGCTCTATTCAAAAACATGTAAAAGAACAGATTTTAGTTTCCTTTTCAGTAAATTATAGTTGTTTTTTTTGCAGGAAATTTTTTTGAGAAAATGATTGTTGTAAGGACACATTATTTGGTTCTATTTGTAATCTATTCCATAATGATCTAAGATCTCTTCTCATTTTTAAGCAGTCATTAGACATCCAAAGTTTTTTTGGGGGGATGACATTTTTGGGTTTATTTAGAGGACAAGTTCTTTTTTTTAAACTTGGATGATTTCAATGCAGCATCTTTAAAAATATTATTAATGTTTTAAACAATGAAATCTATATTTTTATGATTTTATTATCTAATTGTTAAGAACTTCCATAATTCAATAAACCTTTTTATATTCAAGAAGAATTATATTTTGGAATTCTACATTTGTTCTGCTTTTCATATTAATTTATCTTATTTACGTTGTGAAGTTTGAGTTACCTCTCTTTTCAGGTTAAATTAAAATGGTAAAACCTTGTATTGCACTGCGCTTTGTCCATTCTGATTAAAAAAAGTAGCGAAACCTGAAGAGTCCCATGTTAATTTGGAATCTAGTGAAATCAGGAATCTTTCTAGGACAAATTAGAATCTAGTGGATCAGGAATCCTCCTAGGACAAATTGAAATTTAGTGGGGTCAGGATTCTTCCAAGGACTAAACAGATCGAGTGGTCAGGAATCCGCTTAGGTCAAATTTGGATCTAAAGGGATCAGGAGTCCTCCTAGGAAAAATTGGAATCCAGAAAGGTCAGGACACCTTCTACGACAAATTGGAATATAGTGGGATCAGGAATCCTTCTAGAACAAATTGGAATCTTGTGGGATCAGGTATCTCCCTAAGACAGATTGGAATCTAGTTGGATCAGTCATCCCCTTAAGACAAATTGGAATCTAGTGGGGTCAGGAATCCTCCTAAGAAAAAATGGAATCTAGCGGGATTAGCAGTTCTCCTTGGACATATTCGAATCAAGTGGGACCAGGAGTACTCTTAGGACAAATAAGAAGGATCAGGAATCCTTCTAGGACAAATTGGATTCTAGTGGGATCAGGAATCCTTCTAGGACAAATTGGAATCTAGTGGGATCAGGAATCCTTCTAGGACGAATTGGAATCTAGTGGGACCAGGAATCCTTCTAGGACAAATTGGAATCTAGTGGGATCAGGAATCCTTCTAGGACAAATTGGAATCTAGTAGGATCAGATATCCTTCTAAGACAAATTGAAATCTAGTTGGATCAGTCATCCCCTTAAGACAAATTGGAATCTAGTGGGATCAGGAATCCTCCTAAGAAAAAATGGAATCTAGTGGGATTAGCAGTTCTCCTTGGACATATTCGAATCAAGTGGGACCAGGAGTACTCTTAGGACAAATAAGAAACTAGTGGGATCAGGAATCCTTCTAGGACAAATTGGAATCTAGTGGGATCAGGAATCCTTCTAGGACGAATTGGAATCTAGTGGGACCAGGAATCCTTCTAGGGCAAATTGGAATCTAGTGGGATCAGGAATCCTTCTAGGACAAATTGGAATCTAGTGGGATCAGGTATCCTCCTAAGACAAATTGGAATCTAGTTGGATCAGTCATCCCCTTAAGACAAATTGGAATCTAGTGGGATCAGGAATCCTCCTAAGAAAAAATGGAATCTAGCGGGATTAGCATTTCTCCTTGGACATATTCGAATCAAGTGGGACCAGGAGTACTCTTAGGACAAATAAGAAACAAGTGGGATCAGGAATCCTTTTAGGACAAATTGGATTCTAGTGGGATCAGGAATCCTTCTAGGACAAATTGGAATCTAGTGGGACCAAGAATTCTTCTAGGACAAATTGGAATTTAGTGGGATCAGGAATCCTTCTAGGACATATTGGAATCTAGTGGGATCAGGAATCCTTCTAGGACAAATTGGAATCTAGTTGGATCAGGAATCCTTCTAGGACAAATTGGAATCTAGTGGGATCAGGAATCCTCCTAGGAAAGATTGGAATCTGGTTGGATCAGGAATCTTTCTAGGTCAAATTGGAAACTAGTGGGATCAGTAATCCTCCTAGGACAAATTTGAATCCTAACCTGTATTGTTTTCGCTAATTGAAATAATAAATTCCTGTAGATTGATTTCGTTTTGGTAATTTCATTGTTAACTGGAACACCTGACCACTTTCATGTTGAGCAATATTAATTTTAGTTACCTTTTTCTATTCTTAAATTAAATTGAAATATTAAAAACTCATCTTTATTACACGAAACATTTTAAAGATCAAAATTACATTACATAACAGAATCATGGGGAGATAATTTGATGTTTTATTTCTCCATTAAGTTCTATCAAAGTATCTTTACCATGTTTAATTTAAAGAAAATAAATAGTCAAAAAATGAGAAAACTACGGAAGTATATATTGGTCTCTTCTTAGTTGCTTATATACTACGTGTGTCATTAAAATAAGTCACCTTGCAGTGTCTTATATGACACTTGTGTCTTATTTAAGACTTCCTATCGTTTTAGACCACTTTAGAATATGTTAATTAACTTTGTTTACTGTAAACCAATTAATTTTCGCGTGCTATAAACTTTCGCGAGATTCGCGGAAGCTTTACATACGCGAAAGTTTATAGCCGCGAAACAGTCTGAGTGAAAAGGTTGTAATGATGGAGAATTACGAAACCGCGAAAGATTATCTCAGTGAAAATGTTTATTCTAAGGAAACCGCGAAAGTTTGTAGCCGCGAAAATTAATTGGTTTACAGTATGTTTACATAAATTCCATTTTCTTTAATTGGTATCATGGTTCGTTAAGAGCAACTATTTTAGATACGGATTAAATATATATTTTTAATAAATATTTTATTTATATACAATATTGAGATGTGGAATAAGTGTACGCGACACAACAAACATAAACAAACATCAATTAAAAAAATCCCGATTAGTTATTTTGTGTTTCCACGTTTTACATGTTGTCTGTTTTTGTCCCGTCTTTGTTCGTGTTTACTGGTTTTGTCTCTGCCCTTTCAGACTTTTGACATTCGGATACCCCATTGGTACCTCTGCTTCTTCTTATAGGCAGTATATATAAAAAAGCTTCTTAACTCTCTTTTGACATACAGTTTAAGATCGATGTCTTAAAATTTTACAATCTGTAGCAGCTACAATGAGCCTCTCTGTGACCCACCTTTAGCATAGTATTCACAGTTCTTGATGTAGCACCTGAGTTAACTCTTATTTCGACTAGAGTTCGCCTTCTTCATTTA
Source organism: Arcuatula senhousia (assembly GCA_963971305.1). Taxonomy (NCBI): domain Eukaryota; kingdom Metazoa; phylum Mollusca; class Bivalvia; order Mytilida; family Mytilidae; genus Arcuatula; species Arcuatula senhousia. The sequence goes on along the minus strand of OZ020308.1, from coordinate 1,533,931 downwards.
TATTCAGTAGTTTTGTGATTCCGAGTTTTGTATGTTGTCTTTTATTTCGTCTTGTCATTTTTTGTGTTTGCTTGTTATGTCTTTGCCCT